>JANAVB010040019.1:5598794-5603794 GCA_029216955.1 Iris pallida
TACACATAGCCCCCCACCGCCATACAGTTTACAAAAACGAATTTGCATAAAGCCCCCCCCCCCCCCCCCCCCCCCGCGCACAGCTCTGTGCAAATAAAATTTGCACAGATAATTCAATTATTGCAAACTGCTAAAAAAATAATTAAAATAATTACAAATTGATATTAAAACAATTTAATAAATTACAAATTGATATTTTTGGATTTAAAAATCATTTAAAAACTATTTAAAAATCCTAAAAAATTAATAATTATAATAATTTATTTTAAGGACATAAATGATATTTAAAATTATAAATACTTATTTTAAAAAAAATTAAAAATCTAGGGGCTTACAAATCTTTCCTCCTTAAAAAATTGCGTCCTCAAAATTCACAAGGATAGAAGACTCTACAAACATTCTAACATAGCAAGCAATACGAACAAAGACTAAGGCTATTATTAAAACTAACCTCTACGGTATCAAGCGGGAACGGGTGGTTCCCTCGCGGCTGTATAAGTAAGGATATCTCTACCTCATGTCCGACTCCCTCTCCCAAGTTGATTCCTCCAGAGAGTGACGGCTCCAAGCTACTCGTACCAAAGGTATAACTTTGTTCCTCAGCCTCTTCTTCCTTCGGTCCAGTATCTCCACTGGCTGCTCAATAACTGCAAGGCTCGGTCCGATCTCCAACTCTGAATGATCTAGCACGTGGCTGGGATCTGGAATGTATCTCCTCAGCTGAGACACATAAAAAATATCGTGAACTTCTGCTAGGTTGGATAGAAGTGCAACCCTGTAAGCTACCTCTCTGATCCTGCCAAGTATCTCGAACGGTCCAATGTATCTAGGCTCAACTTGTCGTCCCATCTGAACCGGATCGTCCCTCTAGTAGGTGATATCTTTACCAATACCATATCTCCGTCAGCGAACTCTATCGGTCTGCGACTAGCATCAGCCTAGTGTTTCTGCATGTCTTGAGAAATCCTGAGTCTGTCTCTGATTATCCTGACCATCTCTGCCGCATCAGTGATCATCTTTGGCCCAAGCATAACTCTATCCCCAACATCATCCCAAAATAGCGATGTACGGCATCGTCGTCCATATAGTACCTCGAATGGAGACATACCGATGCTAGCTTGGTAGCTATTATCGTATGAAAACTCTACCAAGTGCAGATGGCTCTCACATTATCTGCCAAAGTCCAGCACACAAGTCCTCAGCATATCCTCTAGCGTCTGAATTGTCCTCTAGAACTGTCCATCAGTCTGTGGGTTGTACGATGTACTGAACTTGAGCCGACTGCCCAATTCCTCATGCAAGCTCCTCCAGTAATGGGACGTGAATATACAGTCCCGGTCCGATACGATGCTCACTGGTACTCTGTGTAAGCGAACTATCTGCTGCATGTATAGCTCTGCCAACTTCTCGGTGGAGAGCCCCACCTTGAAGGGTATGAATGCACACACTTCGTCATCCTGTCAACGATGACCCATATGGCATCCTTTCTCCTTGGGAACGAGGAAGCCCTGAGACAAAGTCCATCGTGATATGCTCCCACTTCCATTCGGAAATGGAGAATGGCCGTAATAGACCAGCTGGCCTCTGGCGCTCCGCCTTGATCTGCTGGCAAACTAGGCACCTCAAAATAAAACGTGTTACATCTCTCTTCAGACCGTGCCACCAAAGATGTTCCCACAAGTCACGGTACATCTTGTTGACACCAGGGTGAATAGAATATCGTGATCGGTGCGTCTTCTCCAAGACTGTCTCTATCAGCTCTCCCTTCGGCACATATAACCGGCTGCCATGTCTCAAGGATCCATCCTCTATTATGATAAAGTCATCAAGCAATCCAGCTAAGGCCTGGACTCTGAGTCTGCGGAGGCTCTCATCTGTAGATTGTGCCTCCTTGATCTGCTCCATCAAACCTGACTGAATGTCTGGCACCATCATCTGTATCACTGATCATGGCCGAACTATCTCTATACCGAGCTTCTCAAGATCTTCCTTCAAATATCGATCTATCATCAGATACCATGCCATCGGATGCCTGCTCAGTGCTTACACCACCACATTTACCTTCTCGGGGTGATACTGTAAATCGATATTGAAGTCCTTCATCAACTCCAACCATCGTCTTTGCCTCATGTTCAGCTCCTTCTGCATAAACACATACTTCAAGCTCTTGTGGTCAGTAAAGATTTCCACTCGCTCTCTATATAAGTAGTGTTTCCACAACTTGAGTGCAAAGATCACCGCAGCTAACTCTAGGTCATGGGTAGAATAGTTCAGCTCATGAGTCTGTAATTGCCAAGATGCATAAGCAATCACTTTCCCATGCTGCTGTAGGACGCATCCTAGCTCCTTTTCTGAAGCATCGCTGTAAATGGTAAAACCTCAAGACCCAGAAGATAATGTCAGAACTGGAGCGGTCGTCAACCTCCTTTTCAGCAAATGCTGTCTGGCAGTCCTTTGACCAGATATACTCTGCGTCCTTTCGCGTCAGCTTCGTCATGGGTTCAGCTATTCTAGCAAAGTCCTGGACGAACTTCCTATAATAGCCTACTAAACCCAGAAAACTCTACGGCAGCAATCTTTCTGGGATCTACTGAGATCCCCTCTCCAGTGACTATATAACCGAGAAACTCTACTCGGTCTAAAAAAACTCGCACTTCGATAATTTGGCATACAACCTCTCCTTCCTCAGAATCCCCAAAACTGTCCATAAGTACTCTGCGTGCTCCTCCGGCGTCTTTGAGTATATCAGGATGTCGTCGATAAATACCACGACGAACTTATCCAGATACTGGTGAAATGTCTTATTCATCAAGTTCATAAAGACAGCTGGCGTATTTGTGAGACCGAATGGCATCACCAAAAACTCGTACTGCCCGTATTTCGTGTTGAACATCGTCTTTTGGATGTCTGCAACCCTGACTTTCACCTGGTGGTAAATCGATCTCAAATCTATCCTGAAAAATACCTTTGTCCCACTCAACAGGTCGAACAAATCATCTATCCTGGGAAGAGGATATTTGTTCTTAATGGTGATGGTATTCAACGCCCGATAGTCAATACACAACCGGACTGTACCATCCTTCTTGGGCACAAAAAGCACTGGCGCTCCCCATGGAGAAGCACTAGATCGAATTAAACCCTTTTTCAACAGGTCATCAATCTGCTCATTCATCTCTATGACCTCCTTGGGGTTCACTCTATAGCAAGCCCGAGATACTGGTGATGAACCAGGTACTAAATCTATAGTGAACTTCACATCTCTGTCAGACAGAAGTCCTGGAAGATCCTTTGGGAATACATCCATAAACTCCCTAATGATAGGATGTGGCGGTGCTAACTCCCCAACTGTCGCACAACAGTTCGGCGCTAGGCTGATCTCCGGTCCTATCCTCCTGATACTGAATGGTGTCATGTCTGGGGGACTGAATAGAATACTACCCTCATGACAGTCTATAGCTGCGTGAGCATAGCTAAGCCAGTCCATCACCAATATGATATCATACCCGGGGAGTGGCATCACGAAGAATCGTCCCCCAAACTCACTCCCAGCTATAGTAATAGAGCATCTATAGATAGCCCTAATGGGTATTGGTCTGCCTTCCGCCATTACTCTACTCATCTCCTCGGTAGGTGTAGCTACTAAGTGGTGCTTATACAAAAACTCTAATGACAGGAAGCTATGTGATGCACCAAAATCAAACAAGCATAGAGCTAGAAAAGTATGCAAATAAACATGACATGTGATGACGTCGGCCAAATAATCTGGCTTCGAAACCTGTTCCGACTCTGCCTCAAGAGCTAGGCTATAAGCCTTCACCTGGGGTCCCTTTTGTTGCTGCAGATGCTGCCCGAACCTCTGCTGCTGAGTCAGAACAGACGGTCCTCTATATAGCGGTCTGGCACCTAGTACTCTCGCTATTGGGCATTCCCGGAGCTGATGGGTGATAGACCCGCAAGCTAAGCACTGCCCCAACCACTTCCTATAGACGAAAGCATCATTGCCTGGCCTCCTACAGAATGAACATACAGCTCCCTTCTGCTGCTGCGGTCCCGAGGATCTAACTGACGGGGTTGGGTGATATGGTGTGGGAGGACGGTATGTCTGCTGGTGCGGCACCGGTGCTCTCGGCTGGAAAGCCTGATGCTTGGAAGGTCCCTCGTGGTGTACGAAAGTCGGTCTCTTGCAATACAGAAGACGCTCATGTATACTCCGGGCTAACTCCAGGCTCTGGTAGTAGTCGATCGTCCCGTTTTCCACTAGAAGAATGCCAATGTATGGGACTAGACCATGGCAAAACCTACGCGTCATCTTCTCTGGGACTGCAAGCAGACTAGGAGTAAAATGACTCAAACGACTGAACTCCGCTGTATACTCGTCAACAGAACGGTTCCCCTGCTGGATGTTCTAGAATTGTAGCCCCATGGCTACTCTAGCGGTGGTCGAGAAGAATTTCTTCTTGAACTGGATCTTGAATTGATCCCATGTGGCTCTCCCTCACGCGAACAATGGCTCATTCCTGGACCATACTCCTGCCAAGTCTGTCAGCAGAAATCCCGCTGCCTCGACCTGAAGGTCATTCGGCAACCTAGCTCCAAGGAGCTTCCTCTCTATCGAGTCTAGTCAGTCATCTGCTACTATGATGCCTTCAGTCCCCATAAACTCCCTGGGGTTCAAATCCATGAAGTCCTTGATGTTTCCCGCTCTTTGCCGTAGCTCTACCGGTGGTGGGACTATGGTACGCTCCTCAGAACGCTCCATGCTCTAGCAGAATAGGACGGTCTGCTCCTGATGGGTCGTTAGGAACCCCTGGATCAAAGTGAGCAGTTGGTTCCCGTCGAGAGTGACGGAAGCCTGGGTTGGTATACTAATAGGTGGTGGTAGGAATATCGGGTCCTGCTGGGACTATGATGTGGAAGGTGGTGGAGGCATCTGGGTTGGTGGATTTGTGGAGTGGGGGAGTATGGTAGGTGGAGGTGCATCGGTCAACTGGTCAACCGAC
>JANAVB010040019.1:5608794-5651294 GCA_029216955.1 Iris pallida
ATAGCACGAGGCTGTCTTCAAGGACATCATAGAACTTAGGTGTGGGGGTTGCCCCTGCACGTGAACTAAGTCTGGATGCGCCAACTCTCCTTACGAACCTGCATGCAAAGCTCAGCGATGCATGCAACATGGGTTGTAAGGCAAAACTCTCTTCCGTTGACTTGTGTGACATGATAAATCATAAGCGTAAAGCGAGGGAGGACATAACAATTCATGGTGCACATCCATGCACCAGTATTGTTATCAACTGTTGCTGCTCCAAAGCAACAAGAGAGCCTTAGAGAAAGTCCGTGTTTCGACGGCTGCATTTCTCGGACGATGAAAAGCCACTGTATGTTTCATCCAACATGGCTTCATGGGGTCCCCCTTACGGATGCCCCAATCAAAGATGGTGTACCACGAACCCAACTTTCTCTCTCAGTTCCGCGAGAAGAAGAAGAAGAAGTCTACCAACAGATGGCGAGCAGGCTGTCACATCTGAAGGAGTCTATATGGGTCCTCCGTCAAAGGCAAGATTCCGTATGGACGACGAAGACTCCCAAGCTGGGAGTTTTATTCCCTCAGAGTCTGAAGTGGATGACCTTCACACTGGAGGTAGCCTTCCAGAGGACGATGATTCCTCTGAATCTGATAGCGACTATCTACCTCTTCTACCTGAAGATGAAGGACTTGCCTACTCGGAGACAGACAGTATCAGCACCAGTTGTACTGTTTTCTCTGTTTATCCTCGCATGTTATCTATATATATGGTGGACGGAGAAAGACCTGAAGAAGCCAGTGATCAGACCAGCAAATGGCTAGAGGGTCTTGAATCAGCATTCGCCAAGATCACCGATATGCTTACCAGTATCATGGCGGTTCAAGCTGTGGGAGCTGTTCCTTCACCTCAACAAAACGTCTCGGCTCACGCTAGTCCGGTTCATAGCAACAACCCTCCTTCACTACAAAAGGAGTATCATTCCGTTATGCCTTCTCCGAATCTTGCAAATACTGGGGGTGTTCCTTCGCCAACGATATCTGACAACCGTTCAGCAGCCGTTTTCTAACACCTGCTCAATCAACAGGATGCAATTGATTTCCTGGTCGCTCGTCTCAATACCATCTCACACAAAGACGAGCTTCAGAAGATGGGGATATCTCGACCATATCCTCCTGAGTGGAAGAATGCTACTTGCCCTCCTAACAACAAGCTGCTGACGCTGAATTCATTTGACGAGTTGACTTCTCCTCGTCAACACATGACATACTTCAACACGCAGACTCTACACTTGTCCAGAGATGATCCGTTCTTATCGAAGCTATTTATTAGCACCTTACAGGGGGTAGCTTTCGAATGGTTTTGCAGTCTGCCTGACGGATGTACATATTTATTTAAAGACTTGGAGAGGTTGTTCCTTAACAGGTTTTACGAGAGTGGCATGCATGTTAGTATGTCCACCCTCATCGAGACCAAGCAAAGGAGGACTGAGTCTGTCATCGCCTTCATCGAACGCTTTAGACGGGTACTACTGAAAATGCCCTTCGGCATACGAGACTCAGAACTTATGGATACTTGTCGACATAACTTCCTTCCTACGGTGAAGTTTTGTCTGGGTATACATAAATATGATACATGGCCCGCTTTTATTGGGGCCGCTGATGCTGCTGAAAACGACATTCCTAACTTCAAACTACTGGGGTTGAAAACACCCAAATCCGAAGACAAGGACAAGCATCCTCAAACTATCCCTGTTCGTAGGGGTAAAGGGAAAGAAGTCCTGAAGGTCGACACATCCAAAGGAGCTTCCAATTCTTAGGGCGCCTCCGACAAGCCTAAGGAGACCTTCTCTTTTGACGAAGACGATGTCATTACCATCTTTCACATATTGACGAAGGGTAATAAGCTGACATTGCCTCCACCACGACGTCCTACAGAGGCAAACCAGCTCAACGATCCCAAGTACTGTCTCTATCATCAGTACGTGCATCATTCCACCAAGGACTGCATCGTCCTGAAAAAGAAGATACAACAGTTTATCGACAGCCAAGTGATCAACCTTGAAGCTGAAGACAAGGATGTATCTTCTAACATAATCTCTCTTCAGTTTGGTGACTTTCCTTCCACAGAAGTCCCAGACGGCGTGGTCCCGATTCCCAAAGAAATAATGGAAGACGTCAACCTACCGCCAGCTCGCAACTCTACCTTGGTGCCACTCACGACTGAACATGGTGAGACCATGTGGGTCCATCAGAACCTTGTGCAAGAAGTGACGCAGGGGGTGGTACCTCCCAAAGCAAAAAGGGGCAAGAAATAAAAGTCATGCCATATGGTATCCTCTCCCATCTACGAGGTTCTATCTGGCGAGACGCGATTAGGGAAGACTTATCTTCGGACATACGACCCCGCCCAAGAAGAAGTCGTACCTTCTCAACCTCCTGCTGCCTCCATAAGCTCAGAAGTCGGCCCGTCTAAGCCTCCAACTATGGACAAAGCCAAGCAGAAGGAGACACGGTTTGACAAGTCTCTGAAGGTGCCAGCTCCCGAAGGCATAGATCGGCCCTACAACTTTGACATACTGTCACAGGTAGCCAATACACCTGCTAGGTTGTCTCTGCTCGATCTGTTACGACTCTCCAAAGAAATGCGGAAGGCCTTAAGTGAGGCATTACTACATGCCGACTTTTATCTCGCCGAAGTCAAAGCCCCCGCTGAAGATCCTGTCTCATGTCCCCACTACCACAGTACTATGGAAGTGGTGCCCAACATCAACTTTTCACAGGAAGACATGCTACTCAAAAATAATCGTCATGATAGACCCCTGTACTATACAGGGTATATCGGGGCGATCAAGGTGGACCGCATGCACATCGATCCAGGATCCTCCCTCAGCATCATTCCTTCAAGTTTGCTTTAAATTCTGGGAATCCCTCTGCACAAGCTATCTGCAACCAACACAACTATCATGGCTTTCAATGCTGGTCGAAGCCACCCACTGGGCAAGATCCGTCTCAAGTGCCAGATCGGTGATCTTCGAACGGAGGTTTCTTGCTATGTGATCAATGTCGATGTATCCTACAACGTCTTGTTGGGACGTCCATGGATACACGAGAACATGATTGTTCCTTCCATACTTCACCAGTGCTTCAAATATGTCAACAGGGACGGTGTCATAAAGGCGAAGTTTGTCGATGTCGATCCTTTTAAGGGCATCGAAGCCTACTATGGAGATTCGGTACTTTACCAATCTCAGCCCCCCAAGGATGACGGCAATGAAGCTGACAATGAAGCTGAAGCAAGTTCATCCTCCAATGATGGTCATCTAATCATCCGAGTCAAAGGACATACTACTCCAAAAAGTACTCTGAAGCCTCTCACAATCTGGATGAAAAAGAAAAACCCTAACAAGGTCAAACCATTGACCATCACTCTCAGGAAGACACCCCAGGAGGAACCTACTGATGTCCGTCCTCACAATCCTGAAGAATTACCCTACGTGGTGAACTCGGCCAAGACTGTGGCTCCTCTTCCAGATGATGATCCTTTCAATGAGTATATCAATACTCATAATAATGTACCTTCAGCGGATGATGTTATCCATGAAGAAGAAGAACTTGCATATTTCCTTAGTAAAGGTTTATCTTTGAATTGCTCCGATGTCTATCAATATGTAAACTACTACATAGATACGATATACGCTCTAGAGCACGACATAGGACCACACCTCTGCATGTCGGTCACGACGCCTCACCTATGGGAACATGTTTACCCAGAAGATATCCTCTACTTCATCGTTCCAGCCAGAAAGAAGGATGAAGAACTAATCATCTTCTGTCCTATAATTAGCGAGAGAAAGTTTGTTCCAGACTCTACTTCTTCCAAGCACAACACAGAAGCTGACTATGAATCTGGAAAAATACAACTTTTTCGGTATAGTTGGTAGGCCAAGAATATCATCCAAAACATGGGATATGGCATCAAAAGCGACCAGGGGCTAAATTACGGCCGAGGACGACGGTTGCCAATACGACACTTTGCTACTCCCGGCAAACCCGAGAACTACTATCAACGAAGCGGTGTTGGTCTGGGTTATGTCACTCCTCCAACAACTCCCGAAAGATCAGATGATGAAGCATATTATTGTTCTTATTCTTCTGATTCCTCCCTCTGGGACTCAAACTCCAGCATTGGCGACATATTCAAGACAACTCTGTCCATCAATATGGTTTCCGTTGACCAAATTGCAGATGATGCCCAATTAATCGAGCTCGAACAATAGTCTCAAAAGATGGACACTAGGTAGGAGCTGCGCTTCGAACAACGTGAACCACCTACCGATGACAAAGTCATCCAAGTCAATTTAGGAGATGAATCATCTTTCAAACCAATCTTCATCAGCAAAAGTCTATCTGGCGATGAGCGCCAATCTCTTATACAGCTTATAAGAGAATACATCAACGTCTTTGCATGGAGCTATGAAGACATGCCAGGCTTGGACCCTAAAGTCGCTATGTACTGCCTGAATATTTCGTCTAAATCTAAGCCAATGAAGCAGCAACAACGACGATTTCTACCAGATGTCATGGAGGCCATCGAGAATGAAGTCAAGAAGCTCATTGCCAGTGGATTTATTCGCGAAGAACAACACCCAGACTGGGTTTCCAATATCGTTCCAGTCATAAAAAAGAATGGTAAAGTTCGAGTCCGTATCGATTACCGTGATTTGAACTCTGTATGCCTGAAGGACGAGTTTCCTCTACCGATTATCGACGTAATGATTGACAATACTTGCAACTTCGAGCGGATGTCCTTCATGGATGGGTTCTTAGGCTACAACCAGATCAAGATGTTCCTCGACGACGAGAAGCACACATCTTTTCGAACACCGTTGGAGGTATACTGCTATACGGTGATGCCTTTCAAATTGAAGAATACAGGGGCGACATACCAGCGAGCCATGAACACAATTTTTTGCGATCATTTGTGCAAAACTGTAGAGTGCTACATAGACAATATCGCAGTTAAAAGTTGTCTCAAGGGCAACCACCTCCAAGACTTGAAAACGGTGTTCAAACTAATGTGTGCACACCAACTCGAGATGAATCCAACTTTTCTGGGAGTCTCCAGCGGCAAGTTCCTTGGTTTCGTCATCACTTTAAGGAGTATACATCTGGACCCAGAGAAAGTGAAGGTTATCCTTGATATGCATCCTCCAAGAAATTTCAAAGAGCTACGCGGACTAGAAGGAAGGCTAGACTACATCAGACGATTCATTTCGAACCTCTCTGAAAGGTATCAACCATTCACTCAGCTCATGAAGAACGGCATATCTTTCGTCTGGACTGAACAATGTCAACACGCATTCGACGACATCAAGGCGTATCTCACAAGCCCTCCAGTATTGGTAGCTCCAATAATGGGGAAGCCTTTCTTACTATACGTCCGCACTATGGACCATTCTCTTGGCGCCCTCTTAGCCCATAAGAATAAAGGCGGCCATGAACAGGCAATCTACTACCTCAACCGTACAATGGTGGGTGCCGAACACAGATACACACCGATGGAGAAGGAATGCCTTGTACTAGTATTTGTCATCCAGAAGACACGCCACTATGTGTTTGGGCAGACTATCCACATTATATCTAAAGTCAACCCTCTCAGAATACTCATGACAAAACCGGGCTCTCTCAATTCCTATTTAGCTACATGGTCAATGCTGTTGACTCCATACGATATCCTCTTCATTCCTCAGAAGGCAGTAAAAGGCCAAGCATTAGCTGATTTCTAAGCAGCTCATCCGGTGCCAGAATCGTCCAAACTCTACGATGAAATCCCCGACGAAGTGGTGGAGTCTAATACTGCGACTGAAGAAATCCCAATTTGGCGAATGATCTTTGACGGTGCATCAAGAACATGACCTAAAGGAAATATCATGGCTGGAGTAATTGTCGTGCTCGTGTCACCTGATCATCTGGTTATACATCGTGCATATTCTCTCGTGGAACCATGCACCAACAACGTGGCCGAATATAATGCCCTATTAATCGACCTACAACTGGTAAACCAACTAGGAGTTGACTATCTAGAAGCTTACGGCGATTCCAAGCTAATAGTTAGTCTGGTCCGAAGGGATTATGAAGTTCGTCACGAATATCTCATCCCCTACTACAAAGCAATAATCGTGTTGGCGTCTACTTTCGCTGGATTCTTTATCGAGCACGTGCCTCGACTCCAGAATATAAAAGCAGATGCTCTAGCCGGTCTCGCTGCTTCCTTGACCGTCCTAACCAATAATCAGCAGTCGATCACAGTGTCTGGTCGAGAACTATTCTGTGTGAAAAATGTCGTACATATTTATCACAGTTACACAACGGAAACAAACGTCAATATTAAAGACTGGAGATTTTCTTTCATAGACTACGTCGTCTATAGAATCCTCCCCGAGGACCCAAAGGAAGGAGTGTCTATCCAAAGGCGATCCCTCTGATTTTACTACGACACAGCTACCAAGATGCTGTACCGACGCTCTTACGACGGGCTACTGTTACGATGCTTATCAGACACAGAAGCCAAACATGCACTCCGGGAGGCTCATGATGGAGTTTGTGGTGCACATAAACCAGGCCCTAAATTATAATATTGCCTCAAACGAATGGGTTATTACTGGCCCACGATGATAGCAGATGCTGTTGAATATACAAAAAAGTGTTTAGCTTGTCAGTTCCATGCCGATTTCATTCATCAACCTTCGGAGTTTCTACACCTGACGTGTCACTTTTCATTCCCAGAATACGTATTTTTAGAATGTATGTACTGTTTAAATGTAAATATTTTATATTTATCATGTATTGCTCTGTATTTAAATTCCTTTAATTTTATGTTAATTAATTTCCTGCAATTTCATTTCTGCACTTTACTTTCTGCTTTTATACTCTGCTTTAGCTTTGCTATGGGCTCAGATTGGTTTAATTATGTTGGTTCATCATGAACCGAAATAAACCCCCCACCTACCACCACTCCTTTATTTAAAAGCCCATCTCCTTTCTCTCTCTTCATTACTTCACCATTACTCTTCTTCTTCCTCATAACTCTCCCACCAACCTAAGAGAGCAAGGCAAGTGCCAACTTGCTTCTTGATGGATTCTCATTTTTATTGTTCCATCATCCTCCTTACTTGATTCTAAGCCTCTTTAGTACTTAGCATTTTCAATTTTTATGGCTTATTTGTTATAGATCTAAGTTTGTTATATTTTCGGATTTCTTAGGTTTTGATATAGTAAACTTTGTTATCTTCAAGTTTTAATGGTTCCATGTTGTAGAGAATTTCGTTCTACCCAATTTTGACCTATTGAAGTCCATATTTGGACTTGGGATGAAGGATTTACGAAGCTTGGAAGCAATGGCTTCCATGGTTCCCATGGTTCTGTTCTCAGAAAATTCGGAGAAGAAGGACAGTCACAGCGCATCAAATCTTCATTCCTCGGCGCATGGAGATTTTTATTCCCATAGCGCATCAAATCTTCATTCCTCGGCGCATGGAGATCTTTATTCCCACAGCGCATCAAATCTTCATTCCTCGGCGCATGGAGATCTTTATTCCCACAGCGCATCAAATCTTCATTCCTCGGCGTATGGAGATCTTTATTCCCACAGCGCATCAAATCTTTATTCCTCGGCGCATGGAGATCTTTATTCCCACAGTGCATCAAATCTTCATTCCTCAGCGCATGATATTTATTTTCCAATCTCATTCCTCCGGCGCATGGATTATTTATTTCCCAATCTTATTCCACAGCGCATCATATTTATTTCCCACAGCCGCATTCCTCAGGCGCATGAGATTATTTGTTTCCCAATCTCATTCCTCAGGCGCATGGATTATTTATTTCCCAATCTTATTTCACAGCGCATGATATTTATTTCCCACAGCCGCATTCCTCAGGCGCATGAGATTATTTGTTTCCCAATCTCATTCCTCAGGCGCATGGGTTATTTATTTCCCAATCTTATTTCACAGCGCATGATATTTATTTCCCAATCTCATTCCTCAGGCGCATGGATTATTTATTTCTCAATCTTATTCCACAGCGGATGATATTTATTTCCTACAGCCGCATTCCTCAGGCGCATGAGATTATTTGTTTCCCAATCTCATTCCTCAGGCGCATGGATTATTTATTTTCCAATCTTATTCCACAGCGCATGATATTTATTTCTCACAGCTGCATTCCCACAGCGTATGAGTTTAATTATTTCCCAATCATTTTCCTCAGGCGCATGATATTATTTATTTCCCAACCTTTCCCACAGCGCATGAGTTTAATTATTTCCCAAACATTCCCCACAGTGCATGAGATTTATTTATTCCCCAATCATTTCCCACAGCGCATGAGATTCTTTATTTCCCAAACATTATTTATTTCCTAATGTCTATTTTTCGAATTTGGCATTAATTAACATTGATTGTTATCTTGATTAATTATTGATCATGCGTTCCTAGATGGAACTAAGAGACTGGCTAGTCGTCTTATTGAAATGAATGAATGAGACACGTTCATATTAAGTATGAACTACTATAATCGATTGGCCGATCCCGAATATTGACATACAGGCACACATGCAGGCTTCAATTTATTTATTTATTTATTTTACTATAAAAGATGCATGTGTACTTTATGGTCAAGGCATGATTGTTCCATGGTTAGTTTGGATTGTTGCATTACGCTATGTAAGACCTACAATCTAACCGCACGGGCATCGTTGTAGAGTTGTGCATATCGTACCCCGTACAAAAGTACTCATTCCGAATGACCATGATCCACGGCATGGGATTTCACTCAACGTAGAGACTATTAAGTTAAATAAAAATAATGATTGCATGGAGAGAATGGATTCCCGAGTTCTTACATGACAGCCCTCTTGGGACTAGTAGTGCCCGACAGGCCGGCTGGTCCCCACAGATACTGCAAACCTGCCACACGGGCATGGAACGGTATCTGGTAATACTATTTATTGTATATTGTATATTGATGACGGGCGTCCCGCTGGGACTCGTCTAATTCATGATTGGCGCAATTGATTGATTGGATCGACTAGCCTTGCTTGTCCATAGTAAGAACTGAAAAATCTTTATTGCATAATTCCAGGATAACTTGGGACTCACAGTAGTAAGCCGTAGGAGTTGGATGGCCGTTTAAGTTGATTTGTTTGTGTACTGTACCTACTCTGTTACCTAACTGAGATGATCAGAGCATCAGGACATGACGGGCCAACTTCTGTCCTTGTTTGGTTGGGAGGTTAGTTCGAAGTGTCGTGATATTCTGTGAATCCCAGTAGCAAGCAGAGATCTATTATTATATTCTCTTACTTACTGGTTTATGTCCTTCATATCGTCCTTCCTTGTGGTACTTGCTATTAGAGGTCTAACCTCTCTGGTTTTGCATGGCCAGATTTAGAGCCGGTTCTCGAGGACTCAGCTTACTTCTACCTCCAAGATGGTCAATACTAGAGGGATGATCGCAGGAGGACTCGAGTGGGTTCTTTACCTCCCCGCTCGTTTTGTTATTTACTTTATACTTTGCCGTTTGGCACCGACATGTTAGTCGGATTGTCTTGTACTTACTTTTACATGATTGTAATTAAGTCAGACTGCAGCTGATAACAATTGTGTATACTTGCTATATCATCTGGCTATGTTTTGTAAAGCCAGATCTCAAGAACATCTTGACTAAGCGTTTGGGACGCCTTATTGCTTATTCTTAAATGTTATCTGTTATTGCTTCTTGTTTGAATGATTGAGACAATAGATGTGAAATGACCATAGCAAGACTTTCATGTAGTATGCACCCCCTTGTCCTTTAGACAGCATTGATCGTATTATACGGTATTCATCTACCCGTAATACGTAGCTGGCTGAGTCATTCCCCCGCTCTCCAGTATTCTGGTTCTGGGGCGTGACAAGGTTTTAGTGGTGGCCCATGCAGGTCTGATTTCAGACTTGTGGGGTGTTTTGATTTATAGGATGTCTCAATCACACGTGTTCCCCCTTGATCTCATGATTCATTATTCTCAACCCTTGCTTGATATTCCGGTATCTTTTGACTTCATTGATCCTTCATGTCCGGTTGTTTGATTGTTCTCTTGTCCCTTTTCTTAGGGGCACTTCGTCCGCATCGGTCAGAGCTGGACAACAGTAGGAGCAACATGGACAACCTGACCCTGTTGGTCAGCAACAAGGGCCAGTCTCGCCTCAGGAGGCTGCCCAGGAAGAAGTGATAGTAGAAGCAGCAGCTGGATCGCAGTATCCGGATGTTCCACCACCACCAACAGTTTCACCTACCCAAGTGGACACACCAGCCCTTCTGGAGATCATGAGAGGAATGATGGCTACTCAGCAACATCAGATGTTGGTCCAGCAGCGCATGCACACTCAGCTACAAGAGCAGAATGTGTTGCTTAACCAAGGATTGCAGACGGCATTAGAAAGAGGAGTGAGGACTGATTCAGGAGCATCAGCCAGGTTTTGCAAGTACAATCTCCGCCGTTTCGAGGGCACGGAGGATGCCATCTCAGCAGATGCATGGCTTAAGGATATGGAGGCTATTCTGACAGCAGCGAAGGTGCCGACAGAAGAACGTGTGGATCTAGTGAAGTTGTTACTTCAGGATCTCGCACGTGATTGGTGGGAATCAGAGGAGGTAGGCATCAGACGTCCTGTGGCTTGGGACGATTTTACAGCAAGATTCAAGACGAAGTACTATGGGGTTGTGGCACAATTTGAACTACAACAGAAGTTTATCAGCCTCAGGCAGGCTGGCAAGACTGTAGATGCTTATGCAGCGGAGTTCTGCAGATTGAGTAGGTTCGCCCCAGAGATGGTAGCAACAGAGCGCCAGAGGGCCATGAGGTTTCAGCAAGGGTTTCACCTTGAACTCTTGCAATTGATAGAGGCGCACAATTACCAGACTTTTGACGAAGTATTAACGGCAACTCGAAGGCATGAGATCACTATTCAGAGGCTTGCGGTGAGGACTGGGGGTCAGAAGAGATCCCATAGTCAGATTGAAGGAGGAGGGGGAGCGGTGCCCCGAACAACAGCACCATCCACTGGCATTCGTATCCACGATGTGGCGATACGAGGACCAGCACCACCACCCAGGCAACAGCAACGGCAACAGAGGAAGAACCAGCAACCCCCGACGGGCTACACTTATTATGGGAAGATGGGACACACTAGAGATGTGTGTCGGACATTGAATGGACTATGTCTGATATGTGGAAATCCAGATCATCGGGTTACCACATGTCCCATGAATTCGAGGGCAGGAGGACCAGGGCAGCAGTTTCTTGCTCTGCCAGCACCAGGGACAAACCAGTATCGAGGACCAGCAGTGGCAGTAAGGCCGTTGGCACAGCGTCCATTAGTACCGCAGGCTCAGATATTTCGGCAGCAGGGACCGCCGATGCAGCAACACCAGCATAGACCACCCCAGCATCACCAGGACAGGGGCCAGCGGCAGCACCAGGCTAGGCTGCAGCATGGGAACCAGCAAGGAGGTCGAGGGCAGGCATTCACTCTGTCCTTGGAAGAGGCATTGGCATCGGGAGATGTTGTGGCAGGTAACATTCTCGTCGCCTCTTATTCCGCAGTAGCATTGTTTGATTCGGGAGCATCCCATTCATTTATATCTGCACGATTTGTGACACGGCTAGGAATGGAATTCGAGGCATTGCCAGGGAGGTTAAATATACTCACTGGTAATGGGCTCGTAGGAGTTAGTAGAGTTATTCTAGCGTGTAGCGTTGTAGTTTGCGGGCATTCCTTACCCGCCCGGTTGATAGAATTTCCTGTTGGAAATTTTGACGTTATCTTAGGCATGGACTGGCTGAAAGACAGTCATGCGACGATAGATTGTCGTAGAGGGAGTGTATCTTTTGATATCCCAGGCATGAAGAGATTCACCTTAGTCAGATCAGAGGCAACTCAACAAGAGCCGAGAGTAGTAACGACAATGGAAGAAGTTCAAGTTCCGAAGGTAGTTGAAGAGTTTCTAGACGTATTTTCTGAAGAACTTCCAGGTCTGTCACCAGTTAGAGATATTGAGTTCAGCATAGAATTGGCACCTGGAACTAAACCGATATCAGATCGAGTTTACAGAATGGCGGACTCGGAGCAGGCTAAGGTATATCAACACATAGAGGAACTGAAGGAGAAGAAGTTCATCCAAGCTAGCGTGTCACCATGGGCAGCACCAGTGGTACTTGTGGGGAAGAAGAATGGGTCATCCAGATTATGCATTGATTACAGGAAGCTTAACGCGGCGACAGTAAAGAACAAGTACCCACTACCCAGGATCGACAACTTGTTTGATCAGTTGAGCAAAGCTAGAGTTTTCTCCAAGATAGATCTTCGTTCAGGGTATCATCAAGTGAGGGTTCGGAAGGAGGACATTCCCAAGACAGCATTCAGGTCGAAGTATGGGCATTATGAATTCTTAGTAATGCCGTTTGGTTTGACCAATGCTCCAGCAATATTTATGGATTTGATGAACCACATCTTTATGCCATACTTAGATCAGTTTGTCGTAGTATTTCTCGACGACATTCTTGTGTACTCTGCTAGTGAAGAGGAGCATGAAGACCACCTCAGGAAAGTGTTACAGGTTCTGAGAGAGAACCAGTTGTATGCCAAGCTCAGCAAGTGTGAGTTCTGGATGAATCACATTTCATTTTTGGGTCATATCATATCAGGAGCTGGAGTAGCAGTGGATCCCAAGAAGGTAGAAGCAGTAGAAAGTTGGCCAGTACCCAAGACCGTAGCAGATGTACGGAATTTCTTGGGATTGGCAGGATATTACAGAAGGTTCGTGTCAGACTTTGCAAGGCTTTCAGCACCCATGACCCGCTTGACACGGAAGGATGTACCATTCGTCTGGTCGACAGAATGCCAGACATCATTTGAGAATCTGAAGCAGAAGTTGATATCAGCGCCTATTCTTACATTGCCAGTTGGACCCGGAGGTTTTACCGTTTATTGTGATGCGTCAGGTAAAGGACTTGGATGTGTCCTTATGCAACATGGGAAGGTGATAGCATATGCATCTAGGCAGCTTCGGGACCACGAGAAGAATTACCCAACTCATGATTTGGAATTAGCGGCAGTAGTATTTGCTTTGAAGCTATGGAGGCATTACTTATATGGTGATCGAGTGGACATGTACACAGACCACAAAAGTCTGAAGTACATTTTTACTCAGAAGGAACTGAACATGAGGCAGAGAAGATGATTGGAGTTGATTAAGGACTATGACGTGGAGCTTCAGTATCATCCAGGCAAGGCTAATATGGTAGCAGACGCTCTCAGCAGGAGAGGCGGCGCATTTATGTTAACAACACAGAGGCATATCTTAGAAGACCTTCAGGAAATGGGCATCGAGGTTGTACTTCCTAGTGATGTAGGAGTTCTGGCGAGTCTGCAAGTTCAATCCGACTTAGTAGACAGGATCAAGGCAGCTCAGGCACAGGACCCAAGGATTCAGAAGCTTAGGGCAGAATGTGAGTCAGGACTCAGGAAGGAGATGAGAATTCATGAAGATGGTACACTTAGGTTCGGATCACGTCTATGTGTGCCTAGTGGAGATATCAGACAGGAGATTATGACAGAGGCTCACAGTTCTCAGTATTCTATTCATCCTAGAGGGTCCAAGATGTACCAAGATATCAAGCAGCACTTCTGGTGGAACGGAATGAAGAGGGAGATAGCTAGGTTTGTTTCCCGTTGCTTGATATGTCAGCAAGTAAAGGCAGAACAGCAGAGGCCAGCTGGATTATTGCAACCGCTTCCTATCCCAGAATAGAAGTGGGAGCATATTACAATGGACTTTGTGACCGGTTTACCGAGATCACCAAGTGGTAAAAATGCTATTTGGGTGATAGTAGATCGGCTTACAAAGGTGGCGCACTTTCTTCCTTTTAGAGTAGGGCAATCTACGGAGAAGTTGGCATAATTGTATATGCAACAGATAGTCAGGCAGCATGGAGTCCCTGTCAGTATTGTGTCGGATCGAGATACCCGCTTTACATCATATTTTTGGAAGAGCTTACATCATAGCTTGGGTACCAAGTTAAGATTTAGTACGGCTTATCATCAGCAGACGGATGGGCAATCAGAAAGAACAATTCAGACCCTAGAAGATATGTTACGAGCTTGTACCCTAGATTTTGGAGGATCTTGGGAGAGCCACCTGCACTTAGTTGAGTTTTCTTATAACAACAGTTATCAAGCCAGTATCCAGAAGGCGTCGTTTGAAGCACTATATGGTAAGAAGTGTAGGTCGCCACTAGCATGGGATGATATCGAGGAGAGAAAGATGTTAGGCCCGAAAATGATTGTCCAGACCGTTGAAGTGGTTAAAGGAATTAGAGAGCAACTTTGAATTGCACAGGATCGGCATCGTCATTGGGCGGACCAGCATCGTAGGCCGCTAGAGTTTTCTGTTGGGGACCACGTGTTCTTAAGGATCTCATCTACCCGTGGGGTCATTAGGTTTGGCGTTCACGGGAAGTTGAGTCCGCGGTACGTGGGCCCATTTGTTATTCTTGAGAGGATAGGCGATGTTGCTTATCGTTTATCCCTTCCACCGTCGTTACGAGAGGTGCATGACGTATTTCATGTATCTCAGTTGCGAAGGTATGTATCGGACCCAAGCCATATCCTTGATCATTTTGAGCTGGTTGTTGGTACCAACCTGTCTTACGAGGAACAGTCTGTGTCTATTTTGGACCGAAGAGAGAAGATACTCAAGAACCGAACAATTAGCCTTGTCCGGGTTGCTTGGGGTCATCACTCTTTAGGGGAGTCAACGTGGAAACGTGAGGATGATATCCGATCACGGTATCCGCACATGTTTGACTCACAAGGTATATCTCTTTCTGTATACCTTGATTGTCTTAACTCCTCATGCTTGCCACCTTACGAGTAGAATTGCTTGGTATCGTAGAATGTTCAACATAGATATGTTACATACTATTGACATTGTAGAATGATTGCTTACTTAAATTGCTTATACCTAGAGTAGTTCAGCTCTGATGCTTCTATCATGCTTGGATTTGAAATTCCGAGGACGGAATTTTTCTAAGGAGGGTAGAGATGTCACTTCCCATTCCCAGAATACGTATTTTTAGAATGCATGTACTGTTTAAATATAAATATTTTATATTTATCATGTATTGCTCTGTATTTAAATTCCTTTAATTTTATGTTAATTAATTTTCTGCAATTTCATTTCTGCACTTTACTTTCTGCTTTTATACTCTGCTTTAGCTTTGCTATGGTTCAGCTCAGATTGGTTTAATTATGTTGGTTCATCATGAACCGAAATAAACCCCCCACCTACCACCACTCCTTCATTTAAAAGCCCATCTCCTTTCTCTCTCTTTATTACTTCACCATTACTCTTCTTCTTCCTCATAACTCTCCGACCAACCTAAGAGAGCAAGGCAAGTGCCAACTTGCTTCTTGATGGATCCTCATTTTTATTGTTCCATCATCCTCCTTACTTGATTCTAAGCCTCTTTAGTACTTAGCATTTTCAATTTCCATGGCTTATTTGTTATAGATCTAAGTTTGTTATATTTTTGGATTTCTTAGGTTTTGATCTTGTAAACTTTGTTATCTTCAAGTTTTGATGGTTCCATGTTGTAGAGAATTTCGTTCTACCTAATTTTGACCTATGGAAGTCCATATTTGGACTTGGGATGAAGGATTTATGAAGCTTGGAAGCAATGGCTTCCATGGTTCCCATGGTTCTGTTCTCAGAAAATTCGGAGAAGAAGGACAGTCACAGCGCATCAAATCTTCATTCCTCGGCGCATGGAGATCTTTATTCCCACAGCGCATCAAATCTTCATTCCTCGGCGCATGGAGATCTTTATTCCCACAGCGCATCAAATCTTCATTCCTCGGCGCATGGAGATCTTTATTCCCACAGCGCATCAAATCTTCATTCCTCGCCGCATGGAGATCTTTATTCCCACAGCGCATCAAATCTTCATTCTTCGGTGCATGGAGATCTTTATTCCCACAGCGCATCAAATCTTCATTCCTCAGCGCATGATATTTATTTCCCAATCTCATTCCTCCGGCGCATGGATTATTTATTTCCTAATCTTATTCCACAGCGCATCATATTTATTTTCCACAGCCGCATTCCTCAGGCGCATGAGATTATTTGTTTCCCAATCTCATTCCTCAGGCGCATGGATTATTTATTTCCCAATCTTATTTCACAGCACATGATATTTATTTCCCACAGCCGCATTCCTCAGGCGCATGAGATTATTTGTTTCCCAATCTCATTTCTCAGGCGCATGGGTTATTTATTTCCCAATCTTATTTCACAGCGCATGATATTTATTTCCCAATCTCATTCCTCAGGCGCATGGATTATTTATTTCTCAATCTTATTCCACAGCGCATGATATTTATTTCCCACAGCCGCATTCCTCAAGCGCATGAGATTATTTGTTTTCCAATCTCATTCCTCAGGCGCATGGATTATTTATTTTCCAATCTTATTCCACAGCACATGATATTTATTTCTCACAGCCGCATTCCCACAGCGTATGAGTTTAATTATTTCCCAATCATTTCCCTCAGGCACATGATATTATTTATTTCCCAACCTTTCCCACAGCGCATGAGTTTAATTATTTCCCAAACATTCCCCACAGTGCATGAGATTTATTTATTCCCCAATCATTTCCCACAGCGCATGAGATTCTTTATTTCCTAAACATTATTTATTTCCTAATGTCTATTTTTCGAATTTGGCATTAATTAACATTGATTGTTATCTTGATTAATTATTGATCATGCGTTCCTAGATGGAACTAAGAGACTGGCTAGTCGTCTTATTGAAATGAATGAATGAGACACGTTCATATTAAGTATGAACTACTATAATTGATTGGTCGATCCCGAATATTGACATACAGGCACACATGCAGGCTTCAATTTATTTATTTATTTATTTTACTATAAAAGAAGCATGTGTACTTTATGGTCAAGGCATGATTGTTCCGTGGTTAGTTTGGATTGTTGCATTACGCTATGTAAGACCTACAACCTAACCGTACGGGCATCGTTGTAGAGTTGTGCATATCGTACCCCGTACGAAAGTACTCATTCCGAATGACCATGATCCACGGCATGGGATTTCACTCAACGTAGAGACTATTAAGTTAAATAAAAATAATGATTGCATGGAGAGAATGGATTCCCGAGTTCTTACATGGCAGCCCTCTTGGGACTAGTAGTGCCCGACAGGCCGACTGGTCCCCACAGATACTGCAAACCTGCCACACGGGCATGGAACGGTATCTGGTAATACTATTTATTGTATATTGTATATTGATGACGGGCGTCCCGCTGGGACTCGTCTAATTCATGATTGGCGCAATTGATTGATTGGATCGACTAGCCTTGCTTGTCCATAGTAAGAACTGAGAAATCTTTATTGCATAATTCCAGGATAACTTGGGACTCACAGTAGTAAGCCGTAGGAGTTGGATGGCCGTTTAAGTTGATTTGTTTGTGTACTGTACCTACTCTATTACCTAACTGAGATGATCAGAGCATCAGGACATGACGGACCAACTTCTGTCCTTGTTTGGTTGGGAGGTTGGCTCGAAGTGTCGTGATGTTCTGTGAATCCCAGTAGCAAGCAGAGATCTATTATTATATTCTCTTACTTACTGGTTTATGTCCTTCATATCGTCCTTCCTTGTGGTACTTGCTATTAGAGGTCTAACCTCTCTGGTTTTGCTTGGCCAGATTTAGAGCCGGTTCCCGAGGACTCAGCTTACTTCTACCTCCAAGATGGTCAATACTAGAGGGATGATCGCAGGAGGACTCGAGTGGGTTCCTTATCTCCTCGCTCGTTTTGTTATTTACTTTATACTTTACCGTTTGGCACCGACATGTTAGTCGGATTGTCTTGTACTTACTTTTACATGATTGTAATTAAGTCAGACTGCAGCTGATTACAATTGTGTATACTTGCTATATCATCTGGCTATGTTTTGTAAAGCCAGATCTCAAGAACATCTTGACTAAGCATTTGGGACGCCTTATTGCTTATTCTTAAATGTTCTCTGTTATTGCTTCTTGTTTGAATGATTGAGACAATAGATGTGAAGTGACCATAGCGAGACTTTCATGTAGTATGCACCCCCTTGTCCTTTAGACAGCATTGATCGTATTATACGGTATTCATCTACCCGTAATACGTAGCTGGCTGAGTCATTCCCCCGCTCTCCAGTATTCTGGTTCTGGGGCGTGACACGACGGTAGCATCTTAGCAGTTTGAAGCCTGGGACATGGACGTCATAGGACCAATCAGCCCACCATCCTCCAAAGGACATCAGTTCATCCTAGCCATAACCGATTACTTCTCCAAATGGGCGGAAGCTATACCGCTCACCGAAATGAAGGCGTCAAACGTGATCAGTTTCATCAAATATTACGTCACCTACTGCTTTGGCCTACCTTGCAGGATCATCCATGATAATGGTCCACAGTTCGCAAGTCAGGCATTCTATCAGTTCTGCGTTAGAAATCGAATCCAGAACGTAGCCTCTACTGCCTACAATCCAGCGGCTAACGGGCTAGCAGAAGCCTTCAATAAAACCATCATAAAACTTTTCAAGAAGTTTATGTCTTCAAACAAGCGTGATTGGAATGAGAAGCTCGGTGAATATCTATGGGCCTATCGTACAACGGTCCGGACTCAAACAGGCAGTACGCCATTCTTTCTGGTTTATGGGAGCGAAGCAGTTCTTCCCCTAGAAATCCAGATTCCTTCTCTTCGAGTAGCCTTAGCCAACGAGTTGACTACCGAAGAAAGCTACCGTCTGCGACTCCAGGAGCTCGAAGCGCTAGACAAAAAATGCTTGTTAGCTCAGCAGTGCATTGAGCTATACCAAGCATGCCTTTCCAGAGCCTCCAATAAAAAAGTGAAGGAAAGAATCTTCCAAGTCGGCGATCTAGTCTTAGTAGTGAGAAGACCAATGGTCATGACGCACAAAACAAAAGGAAAATTTCAGCCTAAATGGGAAGGTCCTTTCATCATAGAATCAGTGTATTCTAACGGTACGTACCGACTAACCAAGCCCGATGGTGACTTGCTCATGATGCCTATCAATGGCAAGTTCCTGAGGAAATACTATATGTAACCTTTTTACGTAATATTTACATATGTTCAGTCATATAAATGTACAGTACGATGTTTATATGATTCAAAAAATTATCTAACTATTATCTGTATTTCAAGAGTCTTGAATACGCCCTGGATAATAGGTCCTCTAAAAATTTCCCCAGTAGAATCATTTTCGTGTTTGACTCTGTCCAAACTCGGTTTTACGAAAATAAGTCACGTCCCTATTACCTCTGAATTGTTTTCCGATAATTATTTCCCCAATAGAATGATTAAATGTTTTGCCATGTCCACATAACCTCTGAGCAAAGCATTCATCAAGGATAATTACGTCCATATTACCTCTGAACTATCCACTCCCACTTAATATTATATATCTTTCCATGTCCATATTACCTCTGGTCAGATATAGAACATCCTCTGTTATTACGTCCATATTACCTCTACTAGCAGCTTCGTTCAACTTATTATCTATATTCGAATAACTTGAATATAAAACGGATAATAGGTCCACATCAAAATTCTCCAGTGGAATACCCACCAGAAATATTCTTGCTACGTCCACATTATCTCTAGTTTCGATATTTCACAAAACCATATTCACTTTGAAAATATTCTTCATTCTCTACTCAAACGTCTATCAAGAGACGGAAAAAAGGATACAAGAGCCGTGACGACTGGAAAAAAGTTACAAAGAATCTAAGGGATACATAGGCGATTGATGTTGTCCCTTAGAGCCGCGATTTCGGCTTCAGACTTCGCGGTAGCTCGACGGCGTATCTCTTCTTAACGAGCAACTTCATCCTCGAAAAGGATCAGACTTGGATGCTTTCCCTCCAACTTCGCCAGATGTTCTTCTAAATGGGCAGAAGTGGTGGCAGTCATGGCATCCTGAGATAAACAATCCTCCTGTTTAGATGTTGCCGCCCTCAAGTGGGATTCCAGTTGGGCGATCTCGTTCTTGATCTGTATGATGTGATTATACGTCTCGATGATCTGCGCAGGCAGTTTGTTCTTTGAGGCGGCACGCGCCTCACTTGCAGCATTGAACTGACCATACTGCTCAGCCAATTTACCGATCTCCCGAACGAGGGCGTCCTTCCTTGCCTGGAAAGTAGCCTTCTCCTCCGCAAGAGCCGTCATCAAAGCCTCATCCTCTATACGGAATAGCGACGTCGGGCTCCGCTGTTTAGTATCCCGGAACCTGGCCACCTTACCCTCCAGGTCATTAAGAACTTTCCTCAGAGTATTGGCCCGCTCTTCATAGCCGGCAATGCTCTCGAGGGCCGGCACTTGGCATTCGGCAACAGCCTTCATAGGGCCAAAGGCAGCATTCCGATTCAGGACTTCAGGAATCTTTACTTTCAGCATAGAGTAGAAAGCTTTGACGACTTCCTGGGCCATCTCGCCATCATCAGTGGAAGTCGTCGGAGAGGAGGCTTGGAGAATTTTTTCTGCTCCAGGAAGGGATACCTGACAAGAAGTCGAACTTGACAAAAAAATCCATTCCACCAAAAACCACTCCTGATTATCATGTGTCACGTCCATATTACCTCTGATACCAATTGTCTTTCGACTCGACACCTATACCCAACCCAGGATAACAGATACAGTGTCAAGACCACAAAACCTATCACGAACATATTACCTCTGTTGGGTTTTGTTTCAAATCTATTACCCACACTGCCGGTGTACAAAAGGGTAATAGGACCACGAAAGTATCATTCCAATCTATTTGTTCGCATTTCCAGATACACAAAGGGGCAATAGGTCCAAACAAAAAAAGGGGAGAGGGGGGTCCTCCAGCGGGATACCTTTTACCCAAATGCTGTATTCGGCCCTCTAATACAAGCACCACAAATACCACAAGCAAAGAATGGAGCGAATGTATTCTGTTTATTCAAAATCAGTTACATTCACAGGACTACATCTCGTGAGCAAACCAAAAAAGTTTTTTTTTCCTTCATCTGGACAAGAAATAAAGGATTACATTGATGTCCAAAAAGAAGAGAGACATAAACTATAGCTAAAGGCAGACAAAAATACCAAGACAAAATACAAACATTTATGGGAACCCACGGATCCTAGTTGTGTTGAGGCATATACCATTCCCTCAACCATTTCGCATATAAAGGATCCATTTGATTAAGGTCATCGGCCGGGGTAGGAGGGTCAGAACTCCCAGTGCTACTACTCTCAGACTTGGGCTCCTCCTTCACAGCAGGTTCAATCTTGGGAGTAATTCCTTCCCCGATGGGCACTAATTCTTTTTTTACCTCAATTTTTGGTATCACCTCCTCCTTTACGAACGGTGACTCTTGTTTGATGAAAGGAGGCAGCATCTTCTCCTTCACAATGGTCTCAGCCTTCAGCATGGATGCTGTAAGAATCAAAGATGGAAGAGAAAGCCAGGCTCAGAAATTTACAGAAAAAACTAAGTGTTGAAGGACTCTTATGCGCCCAAAGGGCTATGTGCCCAAAGGACCATGTGCCCAAAACAAAAAAGTGGGCACATAACATGCAAACAGCATATGGGCGCATAACATGGCAATATTTGGGTGCATAGCACACTACAGTGTTGGCGCATGACTTCTGTGGGGGCATAATGATGCTCACAAAAGTATGTGGCCTTAGGCGCATGCACCCAGGCAGAAGAAAAGTCTGAACGTCGTAAATTAACGCTCGAGACTTTGTTTTTGAAGCGTGCCCTTACCCAGAATTGGGTCCTGGACTGGTGAAGACGCCGCCGCAGGAGGAGGGCCACTCGGTACAGCCCCCTTGCCCTTTGCGGATCTCTTGGAGACCTTGGGAGAGATGGTTCTTAGAGAAGAAGATGAAGATTTTTTGAAAAATTCTAAGAGAGGAGAATAGTGAGCTTTCTCTCTCCTTCAGAGCCTATTCTATGCGCCCACTATCTTTATGTGTCTATGCGCCCATTGCGCAGTATACGCCTACAATGGCCCATGCGCCCACGTGAAGATCCAGCCTCTTGCACACTATGCGACTTCCACTTGCTGATGTGGACAACGTATGGAGGATGGACCTCTTCAAATTCTACCCTGATGAATCTGTCAGTTCAGATTTCAAGGAAGATCTCAACAGTCGTATCTCTCTGACAGGCTAGCCAAACACTATGCGCCCAAAAAGAGAGTCGTGCTATGCGCCCATTGCATCACGAGAAGACGATCCATGCTTCTTTCAAAGGATTTCAAACTTGTTCAAGTATCGAAAACTTTGAAGGGGGTCTTGTAGAAGCATGAAAATTTTAGCAAATAAAGCCTTATGCGCCGCCCAAGCCAAAAGATGACATATGCGCCCAAGTGAAGCTCCTATGTGCTCAAGTCACCCTGTGAAGCTCCTATGCACCTAAGCCTGTGAAGCTCTATGCGCCCAAGCCACTCCCTGTGAAGGAGGGCGCATAGCCTGAAACAGGGCTATGCACCCAAGCCTGACTCGGTCAAAGCTATGATCAAAATGTGCACCAAAGCGCACGGCCACGTCAGTCTCTATGAGCAGTCGTGCACCGAAGCATGCAGCCACATCAACACCATGACCAATCCACGATCTCGCAGCCTACATGCGCCTACACCCTATGCGCCCAAAGTAGGTCTATACGCCCACATGAATATTAGTGTGTTTTTCTCATGTGGCCGCATAACATCATTCCAGCTCAAGAACGACTATAAAAAGAGGCCTCATCTCTCTTCAAAACAGAGAACGGCGAGCATTTTCAAGAGCCAAATTGTTGCACTTCTTGCCAGTGAGCCGAGAGTTAGCACTTTTCTTAGATTTTCTCCCACTTTTGTAATCGGAGTGTCAACAGAGTAAAGGAGCAACTGCCGTTCGATCTCCATCGTCCTATTTCCCAGAATTCTTTTTTGTACTCGGGGATCCTCAGCGCAGGATCGCTCAGGCGTACTCGATTTATGGTGCCTTGCGCCAATAAAGAATCCACAATATATATATATATATATATTTTTTAATCCACAATATATATATATATTATATATATATATATATATATATATATATATATATATATATATATATATATATATATATATATATTATATATATATATATATATATATATATATATATATATATATATATATATAAAGTTTTTGGTGAATTATATTTGATGGTCCTTATAGTAGGTTCTTTTATATCTAAAATAAGTCTTGAGTTTATTTCTATGGGACTTGAAATACGCTTCTAAAATATAACATGTTTTCTATGTAAGTTTTAATAAAATCCATTTAGCATTTTATTGTTGGGAATTATTTTAGTGTCTTGGGCTTAAACTTATTTTATATAAATAATATTAATAGGCTCTTAAATACAAATATATTTTATAGTAAATATATTTTAATGAGCTTTTATATAGGCATACTTTTATAAGAGATTATAAATAAGTACTTTTCTAAAATATATCTATATAACTAGATTCGTGGTCTTTTAACTAAACTCTTAAATAAAAATCCTTAAATATCAATCCTCTGTCGTGACTAATTGTACATTTTCTATTCTCTTGTGAATTCTGAAACTGCTTCGCATCTAGCCTAGCAATTCTGAACGCAATGGTATCAACAGTTTCACCAGCTAAGGATCCTAGGCGAGTACATTTCTTGTGTGTTTTCAATATTGATATTTACTATAATTGCATGATTAGTGATACATATTTGATTCTTAACACGTTCGTTACACAGGTTAGTGTCATATGGATTTAGTCATGATACCATGTTATCGTGTTTATTTTACCGTATTTTGTGACCCATAGCCGTGAATTGATCCATGTGTAGTAGTCGGGCGAGGAAGTACTAAGTAGATATGTGATCAACCCCATAGGTCATATTTTATTTTATATTTCATGCAATGTAGACCGTTAGAATGCAAATCCTATGTAGACCGTACGGTGTAGTGGACCAGCCCGATCACATATTGGAAGGTGTACTTCAAATTATGTAGATGGTTATGTTTTCTTGTTCCATGCTTTACATGTCCTTATAGTTAATGACTAACTGTTTCACAATATTTTTTGTGCCATATTTTATAGTTATTTCTTTCATTATATATGTCATTCTCTATTTACTATTTTATAGTCGTTATCATATATTTGGAACTGTATGCTTGGATTGTACTCGTTCCATTCCTGACTGGAAACCAATATTTTTCAGATAATCGCCTGCTATATTATACTTTGGACTGTTGGGGAAGACATCGATATGTTGAAAGACCAACCTAGAAGACTAGTTAGATAGATTAGTTATTTTATTTTAATTTGTGATACTTGTAAATTCTTCAAATGTAAATCTTGTAATTGTTGTAATTAATGTAGTAATGTGAATGAGCAATAAAGTTATATCTTATGTAATTTTGAGTATTGTGGCTAGACAGCGTACTACCACCGATGCCGCGGCGTAGACTGGACTTGCGCACGCACTCTCATCCAAAAAAGCGGGTGCGTATCGTGACAGAGTTGGTCAGTTCCAAGGACTGTAGCAGATGTGCGTGGTTTTCTGGGATTGGCAGGTTATTATAGGAGATTCGTGGCAGACTTTGCCAGGATTTTAGCACCTTTGATACGTTTGACGCAGAAGGAGGTAGGGTTTGTTTGTTCAGCATAGTGTCAGACATCATTTAAAGAATTGAAGAAGAGATTGATCTTAGCATCAATTCTAACACTTCCAGTGGGATATGAAGGATTTACAGTATATTGTGACGCATACGGGAAGTAACTTGGGTGTGTGTTGATGCAACATGTTAGAGTGATAGCATATGTGTCTCGATAGCTTCGAGATAATGAGAAAAACTACCTGACTCACGATTTGGAGTTAGCAGCAGTGGTGTTCGTGCTTAAGCCGTGGAGGCACTACTTGTATGGGGATCGAGTAGAGATCTACCCTGATCATAAGAGCATAAAGTATGTCTTCACCTAGAAGGACCTGAACATGAGACAGAGGAGTTGGCTAGAGTTGTTAAAAGACTTTGACGTGGATCTCCAGTATCATCTAGGCAAGACGAATGTGGTAGCAGATGCCCTAAGTAGATGGAGTAGTGCATTCATCTTGACATCGCAGAGGCACATCTTGGAAGATCTTCAAGAAATAGGAATTTAAGAGATTCTACCGTAGGACACAGGAGTACTGGCCAGATTACAGATTCAGTCTACATTGGTGGAAAGGATCAGAGCAGCTTAAGCAGAGGACCCGTAGATTCAAAAACTTTGATCAAAATGTGAGTCAGATCTCAGAAAGGCGTTAGTAGTCCATGAGGATGGGACAATTAGATTTAGAAGTCGTCTTTGTGTGCCGAGTGAAGACCTTTGACATAAAGTTATTACAGAGGCTCATAGTTTCCTCTATTCCATACATCCTGGAGGAACAAAAATGTATCAGGACATAAAGCAGCACTTTTGGTGGAATAACATGAAGAGGGAGATAGCAATATTCATTTTTCGTTGCTTGATATGTCAGCAAGTGAAGGCAGAGCAACATAGACTAGCAGGATTGTTACACCCACTTTCTATCTTAGAGTGGAAGTGGGAGCACATTACAATAGATTTCGTAGCTGGTTTACCTAGATCTCCGAATAGTCGAAATACAGTTTGGATGATAGTAGATCGGCTCACGAAGGTAGCTCATTTTCTCCCTTTCAGAGTGGGACAGTCTACTGAGCAGTTGGCAGACATGTATGCAAAGCAGATAGTTAGACAACATGGTATTCCAAGAGCATTTTATCAGATTGACACACCCGATTTACCGCTCATTTTTGGCAAAGTTTGTATCGGAGTTTGGGCACCAGATTAAGGTTTAGTACATCTTACCATCCGCAAACAGATTGGAAGTCAGAGAAAACTGTACAAACCTTAGAAGATATGTTGCAAACTTGTACCTTAGATTTTGGCAGATCTTGGAAGGACCATCTCCTTCTCGTAGAGTTCTCTAACAATAATAGTTATCAAGCGAGCATTCAAATGGCCCAGTTTGAAGCATTATATGAAAGAAAGTACAGATATCCTCTAGTATGGGACGACGTGGGTGAGCAAAAATTGTTGGAACCAAACATGATCATGCAGACAGTGGAGACAGTCAAGCTAATTAGGGAGCGGCTTCGAGTTGCGCATGATAGACATCATCATTGGGCAGATCAACATCGAAGACCCCTATAATTTGGTGTCAGTGACCAAGTGTTTCTGCTGATTTTGCCTACCCGGGAGTGATTAGGTTTGGAGCCCGAGGAAAGCTTAGTCCATGTTACGTTGGTCCTTTTAATGTTCTCGTACGGGTGGGCGATGTTGCATATTGTCTTGCCCTTCCGCCTTTACTACATGATATACATGATGTCTTTTATGTATCTCAGTTGCGTAGGTATGTCTCGAATTCGAGCCACGTCCTCGATCATTCTGAACTAGTCGTTGGTACCAATTTGACTTACGAGGAACAGCTCATATCTATTTTAAATTAGAGAGAGAATATGATCAAGAACTGGACCATAAAGCTTGTCCGTGTCGTTTGGGGCCATCACTCACCAGAAGAGTCGATATGAGAGGGCGAGATAAGATCAGATCTCAATATCCGCACGTGTTCGACTCAGAAGTTATATTCAGTTCTTATGCCTTCGTACCTTAATTTTTGTGCTTGGTTAGCACCATATAGTAGATTATTCTCATGTTGTCGTTGATGTGATTTCTTGCATAATTTGGCTTGTAGTTAGTATCTTGCTTTCCCTGATCTCTCTATCTTATCTTGGCTAAAATTTTGAGGGAATTTTTCTAAGGAAGGTAGAGATGTCACTTTTCGTTTTCTGTAGACCTATTTTTCTATAATATTCTCGTACATGGTATCTGGTATTTGTAGCATGTGTACATAAATCCTATATTTACACCTGATCATGGCATAAAATAGTATCTTATCGTGAAATAGTGCGCTATCCCTTGTCCTTGCTTGGTTGTACGCGTGGTTTACTGCTTCGATGACGGAATACTGGAATATCGTGATCCAGATTACTTGTTTTGTTTTATTTGCTTATGATCATGTGGCTTGGCATTTAGACTTGACTTGGGTTAGACATTAGATTAGGGTTAAGATTTAGTGGAGCCACCAACCCCCATCCCCTATAAATATTCTCTTCCACTCTCTTTCTCTCTCTCTCTCTCTCTCTCTCTCTCTCTCTCTCTCTCTCTCTCTCTCCTTATTCTCTCATTTATTTTCTCCACCAATCCTAGACAAGTACATCTTGCACTAATGGAGAGAACACATTGCTCATTTTCATTCTTTCGACTTCTTTACATATTTTTAAGCATATATTGTGTATCTTTAGATTCTCTACAACTTTAGTTCTTGACATTTTTGGTTTTGATAAACAATTTGGAGTAGATCTAACTTTCAATTCTATGACCTTCAGGGTTTTCGAGGATTTGGTCTACTAAATCTTAGTATTTCTAAAAACTAATTATCCCATGTTGTATGATTTCCATTCTATGCAATTTTGACCTTTGAATCGCTAGATTTGGAGTTGTGTTGAGGATTTTATGGCTAAAACAAGTTTTCAACTTTTTCATGTCATTTTTAGGAAGAAGAACAGCATCATGCACATATTTTTACGTAAATGCCCTTTCATGTGCGTATTTTGCACAAAATCTCTTCTTATGCGTATTTTTGCACATGAAGTCCATTTTGTGTGTATTTTTGCACATAATCTCTTCTTGAGCATATTTTTCACATGAGACCCCTGTTTGTGTGCAGAATTATGCATAGACCCATGTTTGTGTGTAGAATTACGCATGAACCCCTGTTTGTGCACATAAATTGTCCAAAGACCCTTGTGCAGATTTACGTAGAGATTATATTTTATGCATAGAACGACTATCCTTGATTGTTTGACCATGTACCTGACTTGATTACCTGTACACGTGCTGGTACATTCTAAGTATGTACTAAGATACAATCTATATGAGTGCACTGAGGTGCGACTCTTCGTGCTATCTGATCATGCATGTTATATGTCAGTACATTCCTGATCCCAGCACAGTCATGGTAATGGTCAGTAGCATTGACGTGGTATAATGATTGTTGCTTGATGCATTACACTAAGGATGAATCTAGATTTGAGACTCTACGAGCCGATGTGGTTTCATATATAGGATCCACGCACTACGGTACGATATATATGGGGATGAACATGTGACCACGACATGTGATTCCAAGGCCAATATAGGGTTAAACTAAGAAACTTGAATTAAGCATTGAGTGGGAACGGAATCTCGAGATCGTGCATTACAGCCACCTCGGGCCCTGTCCTGACGTGTTGGATTGGTCACCACGGATATTGTATATTCATCTGCACTAGTAGGGTACAGTATATGATTATATATACCGAGCTAGTACCTCCTTATAGGGGGATGGAACTGCTATTGATCTGTTTAGCGCGGTAGCCTTACGAGCAACCTGTGCATTCTATGTGCTATGTGATATGCGTTATTATTGGTTCAACTAGCCATGCTTGAATACGACACGATCTGAGGATTCCTATATATAAGCATTATTGGGATAACCCTGAAAAACTATAGAGAGCCGTAGGATTGATTGGCCGCTTATAAATTGACTTGCTTGTGATATGTTTCTTATGTTAGTAGTCAAGGACCTGGACTGTCGTGGTGCGTGGTCCAACCTATGTCCTTGTTTGGTTGTTGGTTGGATTATTGTGCTACGACAGGCTATGAACCAAAGTTACGACATAAGTCTATAGCTTAATCATGGTCATAGGACGTATTTTATCACGACGGGATACGACATCTCTTGTCATTATCTGGTGTAGTGATGTCACATTGCCTCGATGATAGGATACATGCCTATGCTTATTCTCCGGCCTTATTATGTATAATTGGGTTTTATCATAATCATTTGTGCTCCCTTGTGGTACTTGATATTCGGGGCATGTAACCACCGTTACCAAATTTTTTATTATTATTAATTTTTTTTATTTTATTTAGAAATTAGTGTTATTTTGGCAATTAGATAAGAGGGATGACATTTTAGTAAAGAGAAGAATATTTAGTAATTTGTGAAGAGGGGTGGCAAGTTTAGTAAATACCAAATCATTCCTAGGTGGGAGCTTTCTAGAATTAATTAGTTAGACATATGTTTAATTAACATGTGCTCTTAATTAATTAACATGTGCTCTTTAGTTAGTTGTTACTAACTAATTCTAGACTATTCCTAGCCCATGTGATTCTTGGGCCTATGGTTTGAGACGAAGCCTATAAATACTCCCTACTTTCATTAGCACTAATCATTCCAAGCCTAATTACCTACTCCTAATCTCGTGTCCAGCTTGAGTCCAGCCGTGTCTACTATTTCACTCATTTTCCCGGTCATTACAATTATATTTTCGTGTCTAGACTCCGCGGACACACCGACTCAGCTCCATTGTCATGTCCAGCAATCTCGGACATGCTACAACCACACAGCAAACCCTAAATCCCAAGCAACCGTGTCCACAGGACACAGACCCAACACTCCATCACACATAAACCTAACCCTAATTCTTTGGAGGTCGCCGTCGTGTCTGCCATTGTAGAAGCATGAAAGTTTTAGCATTAAAGCCTTATGCTCCCAAGCCAATGAGAACATATGCGCCCAAGCCAACGAGGACATATGCGCCCAAGTCATCCTGTGAAGCTCTATGCGCCCAAGCCACCCTGTGAAGCTCTATGCGCCCAAGACAAGCTCCCCCAGAAGGAGGGCGCATAGCCTGAAACAGGGCTATGCGTCCAAGCCTGACTCGGTCAAAGCCATGATCAAAACATGCACCGAAGCGCACGGCCACGTCAGTTTCCACGAGCGGTCGTGCACCGAAGCATGTGGCCACGTCAACACCACGACCAACCCACGATCTCGCAGCCTACATGCGCCTACACCCTATGCGCCCAAGGCAGGACTATGCGCCCACATGAAAACCAGTATATTTTCCTCATGTGGGCGCATAACATCATTCCAGCTCAGAAACTACTATAAAAGGGGGTCTCATCCCTCTTCAAAAGACAGAACGGAGAGCATTTTCAAGAGCCAAATTGCTGTACTTTTTGTCAGTGAGCCGAGAGTTAGCAATTTTCTTAGGTTTTCTCCCACTTTTGTAATTGGAGTGTCAACGGAGTAAAGGAGCAACTGTCGCTCGATCTCCATCGTCTCATTCCCCATAATTCTTTTTTGTACTCGGGGATCCTCAGTGCGGGATCTCTCAGGCGTACTCGATTTGTGGTGCCTTGCACGAATAAAGAAAAGACAATATTTCTTCTTCTTTTTGTGTTTGTCCACAAAAATGGCGACTCTGCTGGGGACTAACTTTTTCTCTAACGAGAAGGTGGTGACACAATCCGATACCGATAAAGTGGGGAGCACTCAGAAGATGCTGATCATAAAGTTCGATCAGCAGGCGTTCGAAGAGATGCTCTCGAGGGACGGCTCTACTCCCTCAAAATCGGCAAAGCCAAACAAGTCTCGTAAGACTTGGCTTCCGAAGGCTCGTCGTGCATATCCTGCTAGTGTCATAGCAGATATGCAACTGGAGGACTCTGTCACATGGTGTAAAATTCCAAAATTTTTGGGAGTATTTTTTTGTTTTTGTTATTTAAAAAGACTTAAAATTTTATTTATGCAATTTATGATTTTTTTTATTTCATTAGAAATGACCTTAGCCATTGTTGAGTTTTGGAGCACAAGACGACCACGAATTTTGGCACGGAAGATGTAGCAGTATGCCTTGACTAGTGTACTAGCCATGTTGAGGGAAGTCTAGCATATTGATGTCCAACTAGGAAAACCAGGCTAGGTTGCGACTTAACCTCCACCGATAAATTAATTATGTATTAATTTAATTTTTGACTTTTAAGTGACCCGATTTGACAAATTAAGCCCAAACTGGACCCGAACCAAGCCCAAGCTCATGTAAGCGTATAGTGTGACCAAATGTGGCCATATAGGCATATTTTATGTATGTACGAATATTTCTTAAATTATTTTAGAATTTTATATATAATTTATTATTTATTTAATTATTTGTACAAATATTGGTATTTATTATTAGATAACATTTTATAACATTTTGTACAATTTTTAGACCCAAATGAGAGTGGTGGTATAAGTTCACCAAAACCACCATTTGATTATTCTTATTATTAAATATTTTTAATGATATTGTGGTTGTGATTAAATAAGAACCTCTATTAATATTAGTTTTTATTATTAGTGTTTTTTTTTAATTTGTCAAATTGAAATATATATATATATATATATATATATATATATATATATATATATATATATAAAAAAATATATATATATATATATATATATATATATATATATATATATATATATATATATATATATATATATATATATATATATATGTACCTTTGTGGATTTAATGCATTACATATTTCCTTTTCCTCTTTAATTAATTATATATAAATAAATAAGGAATATGTGCATATATATAGTAAATGCATGGTGAAATAAAGTATTTTTATAGTAAATTGATATAGGAGTATAAATATATTAGCATAAGCATAATTGGTGATATATATTTGGTACATGACTATCGTATCATTTCCTTATGATTTTTTTATAATATTTATATACAGTACATATTACTTTAGATTTATTCAGAAATTTTTAGGTTTGATTTGAGATAATTAATAGTGTTTAAATATTAATTATAAATCCTTCAAAATAAATAAATTGTTATTTATATTTACTTGGATTTTATTTCAAATATTTAAAAGTCTATAGATTTTGTTAAGATACATTTTAAATGCTTAATTATTAATGCTATGATATGTAGTAATATTAGTGTATTAAATATTGCAATAGGAAAATATTTTTTTATATTTTTATATTTTTTACAAGCATTAGAAATAAGTGTTAAGTATATAGGTATAATATATACATAGTTGTTTTAAAAAGAAAAGAAAACAAAAGAAAAGAAAAAAAAATGGTGTAATAGCCCGACCCCCGCACATTGATGAAAGAATTAGCTGCAGCTGCTATTATGGAGCCCAACCCTCCTTATAAGAGCACAGCACATAAGGCCGAGCCCTATTCTTTCTTTGGCAACTCGACCATAAATAACCAACGAACAACACCAACACCACCACCTCGATTCAAACCCTAAACCATCTCTCATCAAACGGCCGTCCCCACCAACACTCCAGGCCACCCGTAGGCGCCATCCACCGTCGTCGGCCGGCCGTGGCAGCGTCGGCCGGCCGTGGCAGCACCGGCCAGGGCGCGCATGCGCCGCAACAGCGCGAACAGCGACGGCAGTAGCAGCGTACCCCCCGACTTCTAGGTACGATTTCTCCTTCGCCGTTTAATCATTCTTTGAGCCATAAATTTGTACGTATAGCCCAGTCGATCACCTTCAAACCCCTTTAATTAGATTTTCATGGTTTGTCCTGGATTAATCGTGAAAAATCATTAAAAATCAAGAAAATCAGCTTTAAAAAAATAGAAAAATCCCGATACGGGGTATGTTTCGCCAATCCGGACGACGTGGTCACGAACCGAAAGTACGGAAAGGTCCGTATCGACTTCGTGGACGTGTGGACTTTGACGAAATTCAAATTGGTTGCGTATACGCGACGAATTTGATCCGTATCCGTCAAACTTTTTCGTATCGGGCTTTTTCGAAAATATTTCAATTACTTTCTGCACACTCATCAAATCGTGACGAAACTTGCGCCATCGGACCCAAAATATTTTTCTAGTCCTGTGAGCAAAGTTTGGTTAAATTCTGAGAAGGTTGACTGGGACGCTATTTTGGCGGGCCCATAATCCCACTCAACGAACAATTTTGTGCCCGGCTCATCGGAATCCAAAAATTGGACATACCGTTGAGTTCGTCTCGGAAAAATAAATCTATAGACATGTAGTTTGACGACTTTAGAGACCGTAGGTTCTGGCGCATATTTTGGTGCAAAGCGGGTCCAACGGCGGACATCGTTTTGACCCAAAATTACGATTTTGCCCCTGTTCCAGAATTTAACTTTTGGACAGGCGTTTTCCAGGCATATCTTATATTCCAAACTCGTTCGTGATGTCTCTTGCAGCATCCGGAGTCATCTACGGGATTTGGCTTTCTCTGACTCCGTTTATTTGTCGGTTCGAGCTACTGGATCTTTGCTTTTGCACATAACCTCAGACAAATTACCTTGCCATCTTGTACTTATATTTAATTCATGATATTTGATATGTTGCTAGTGTTTTATATTAGTAAGAGTGTGTCCAAGTATGACTTGGGTGCCATCGATATATATATCGATGTTTGTGTGTGTGCGTGTGTGTGGACCATATGTGGTAGCTGACTTTTCCGATGTGTTGAAGTTATACTCCATAACTTCTTTAACCTGTTGACACGTCTCATACATGACACAAGAGTGAGGATCATGGAGTTGGCACGAACCTACGTATTCGACTTGCTATCGATACGGGCGGTTCGTGTGTCGGTTCATTTATGGATTAGCGGAGTCTATATAGCGACTTGCATAGAGATATGTATCGCCAAGTCATGGATATGACTTGTGTGATACATGGGCGGAGAAAAATACTGGAACGTATGAGCTAGCCCACAGCCTTCTAGTTGCCCGGTTATGGGTTCATGGTTTCCCTATTATGGGTGTATCGCTAGAGGATATATCCATTGCACGGCCCTAACCACGCGTCAGATACGGTCTGGAGGTATGCTAGCGATGCAAAATATGGACTAGGGGATATATCCATTGCACGGCCCTGACCACGTGTCAGATACGGTCAGAGACATATACTAGTTCATAAGAAAGCCTCTAGCGGATGCTATGCTTTATTCCTACCCACTTATACGTTCCAGTATAGTTTTCGACTTGTATTACACCTAGATGGTTAGGTTCCATTGTGTTGGAGCGTGTGGTCTTTCCTTTATCACATTTTATTTACAGTTCATTATGGTATGATATTATGTGTCTTATTACGTCCCTCTGAGGACCTGGTTATTTCTCCAGGTGTGTGCTTCTGTGATATTTGCAGGTATTCTAGTCGAGGCCGTGATCTTCTCTATTTCTCGAAGATGATTGCTCTTGGCTCATTTTGTCAGTTTATCGATCGCTTTCTTGTACATTTATTTTATTGAGATAGTTGGTAGTGGACTTTGTCTCCGTCCAACGATTGTACCATAACTATTCAAGTTGATTCTATATTTATTCTTTATATATTTGTGGATGAGATTTAGCATGTCTTGGTTCTCTATATTTTACAGCTTATGTATTTATAGGAGGATTCTATATATTGGAGTATTCTTCGTATATCTACAGCTGGCAGGTTGCGTACTTAGTCCTATATGATTTTGGGACTGGGGCGTTACACATGGGCACATGACTCTGCCACAGAAGCTCCCCAAATAAAGAAGGCTCACACCGTTCTGGGCTCTACTAGCCCAACGACTTCTTTCTTGCGCAACCAACAACAGAGTGTTCGACGCTCGAGACTTGGCAAAGGAAAGCACTACGATGCCAAGAATCGGAGTGTTCGATACTCTGGGCAAACCCAGCTTCGCTCACAAACGAAGGAGGCAAAATTGGAAGAAAACAGCGATGATCCACCAAGCATGCGCCCAAAGCTATGCTCCCAAGGGAGTGTTTGGGCGCATAACTCAAATCAGAAAGCTTCTGTCTTCAACAGACTGGGCATCCAGGGTCATGTGCCCAAGGCTATGCGCCCAGGCTCGACTAATCCATACTATACGCCCACATCGAGGAGGCTCAGACATGCTGCCAAGAAGCATGCGTCCAAAGCCAGTCTCCAAGGCCTATGCGCCCACAGCAAAAAGACAGGCCCCAACGCGTATAGTACGGGGTTGTCTTCAAGGACATCATAGAACTTAGGTATGGGGTTGCCCCTGTACGTGAACTAAGTCTGGATGTGCCAACTCACCTTACAAACCCACATGCAAAGCTCAGCGATGCATGCAACATAGGTTTTAAGGCAAAACTCCCTTCCGCTGACTTACGCGACATGATAAATCATAAGGGTAAAGCGAGGGAGGACATAACAATTCATAGTGCACTAGTATTGTCATCAACTGTTGCTGCTCCAAAGCAATAAGAGTACCTCAGAGACATTTCGTGTTTCGACGGCTGTATTTCTCTGCCGATGAAAAGCCGCTGTGTGTCTCATCCAACATGGCTTCATGGGGTCCCCCTTATGGAAGCCCTAATCAAAGACGATGGATGACAAACCCAACTTTCTCTCTCAGTTTTGCGAGAAGGAGAAGAAGTTTACCAACAGACGGCCAGCAGGCTGTCACATCTGAAGGAGTCTATATAGGTACTCGGTCGAAGGCAAGATCCCGTATAGATGATGATGACTCCCAAGCTGGGGGTAGTATTCCCTCAAAGTCTGAAGCGGATGACCCTCACACTGGGGGTAACCTTCCAGAGGACGACGATTCCTCCGAGTCTGATGGCGACTATCTGCCTCCCCTACCTGAAGATGAGGGACTTGTCAACTCAGAGACAGACAGTATCAGCACCAGTTGTACTATTTTCTCTGTTCATCCTCGCATGTTATCTACATACATGACAGACGAAGAAAGACCTAAAGAAGCCAGTGATCAGGCCAGCAAACGGCTAGAGGATCTTGAAATAGCATTCGCCAAGATCACTGATATGCTTACCAGTATCATGGCAGTCCAAGCTGATGGGGCTGTTCCTCCACCTCAACAAAACATCTCGGCTCACGCTAGTCTGGCTCATAGCAACAACCCTCCTCCACTACAAAAGGAGTATCATTTCGTTGCGCCTCCCCTAAATTTTATAAATACTGGGGGTGGTCCTTCGCCAATGACGCCTGACAACCGTTCAGCAGCCGTTTCCCAACACCTGCTTAATCAACAGGATACAATTGATTCCCTGGTCGCCCGTCTCGACACCATCTCACACAAAGATGAGCTTCAGAAGATGGGGATATCTCAACCTTATCCTCCTGAATGGGAGAATACTACTTGCTCTCCTAACTACAAGCCACTGACGTTAAATTCATTTGACGGGTCGACTTCTCCTCGTCAACACATTACATACTTCAACATGCAGACTCTACACTTACCCAGGGATGATCCGTTCTTGTCAAAGCTGTTTATTAGCACCTTGCAGGGGGTAGCTTTCGAATGGTTCTGCAGTCTGCCTGACATTTGTATCAATTTATTTAAAAACTTGTAGAGGTTGTTCCTCAACAGGTTTTACGAAAGTGGCATGCATGTTAGTATGTCCACCCTCATCGAGACCAAGCAAAGGAGGACTGAGTCTGTCATCGCCTTCATCGAATGCTTCAGGCGGCTAGCACTGAAGATGCCCTTCGACATACCAGACTCAGAACTTGTGGATACTTGTCAACATAACTTCCTTCCTACGGTAAAGTTTTGTCTGGGTATACATAAGCATGATACATGGCCCGCTTTCATTGAGGTCGCTGATGCTGCTGAAAACGACGTTCCTAATCTAGAAATACTGGGATTGAAAACACCCAAATCTGAAGACAAGGGCAAGCATCCTCAAACTATCCCTATTTGTGGGGGTAAAGGGAAAGAAGTCCTGAAGGTCGACACTTCCAAGGGAGCTTCCAATTCTCAGGGCGCCTCCGACAAGCCTAAAGATACCTTCTCCTTTGACGAAGACGATGTCATTACTATTTTTCATACATTGAAGAAGGATAATAAGCTGATATTTCCTCCACCACGATGTCATGCAGAGGCAAACCAACTCAACGATCCTAAGTACTGTCTCTATCATCAGTACGTGCATCATTCCACCAAGGACTGTATCATCCTGAAGAAGAAGATACAATAGCTCATCGATAGCCAAGTGATCAACCTCGAAGCTGAAGACAAGTTCGTATCTTCTAACAAGATCTCTCTTCAGTTTGGTGACTTTCCTTCCACAGAAGTCCCAGACGGCATGGTCCCGATCCCCAAGGCGATAATAGAAGTCGTCAACCAACCACCAGCTCGCAACTCAACCTTGGTGCCACTCACGACTGAACGAGGTGAGATCATGTGGGTCCATCCGAACCTTGTGCAAGAAGCGACACAGGGGGTGGTACCTTCCAAAGCAAAAAGGGGTAAAAAATACAGGCCATGTCATATGGTGTCTTCTTCCATCTACGAGGTTCTATCTGGCGAGATGCGATCGGGGAAAACTTATCTTCGGACGTACGATCCCGTACAAGAAGAAGCAGTACCTTCTCAAGCTCCTGCTGCCCCTACAAGCACAGAAGCCGGTCCGTCTAATCCTCCAACGACGGACAAAGCCAAGCAGAAAGAGACACGGTTTGACAAGTCTACGAAGGCGCCAGCTCCCGAAGGCATGGATCAGCCCTACAACTTTGACATACTGGCATAGCTAGCCAATACACCTGCCAGGTTATCTCTGTTCGATCTGTTGCGACTCTCCAAAGAAACACGAAAGGCCTTAAGTGAGGCATTACTACATGCCGACTGTATTGCCAACATCGTTCTAGTCATGAAAAAAAATGGTAAAGTTCGAGTCTGTATCGATTACCGTGATTTGAACTCTGCATGCCCGAAGGACGAGTTTTATCTACCGATCACCGACGTAATGATCGACAATACTTGCGGCTTCGAACGGATGTCCTTCATGGATGGGTTCTCGAGCTACAACCAGATCAAGATGTTTGCCGACGATGAGAAGTACACATCTTTTCGAACACCGTTGGGGGTATACTACTATACGGTGATGCCCTTCGGATTGAAGAATGCAGGGGCGACATACCAGCGAGCCATGAACATAATTTTTTGTGATCATTTGCGCAAAATAGTTGAGTGCTATGTAGACGATATCGCAGTTAAAAATCGTCTCAAGGGCAACCACCTCCAAGACTTGAGAACGGTGTTCGAACTAATGCGTGCACACCAACTCAAGATGAATCCAACCAAGTCTTTTCTGGGAGTCTCCAGCGGCAAGTTCCTTGGTATCGTCATCACTTCAAAGGGTATACATATTGACCCAGAAAAAGTGAAGGCTATCCTCGATATACATCCTCCAAGAATTCTCAAAGAGCTACGCGGACTGCAAGGAAGGCTAGCCTACATCAGACGATTCATTTCGAAACTTTCTGGAAGATGTCAACCATTCACTCAGCTCATGAAGAAAGACGTATCTTTCGTCTAGACTGAACAATATCAACGTGCATTCGACGACATCAAGAAGTATCTTACAAGCCCCCCAGTATTAGTAGCTCCAATAATAGGAAAGCCTTTCTTACTATATGTCCGTGCTATGGACCATTCTCTTGGCGCCCTCTTAGCTCAGAAGAATGAAGGCGGCCATGAACAGGCAATCTACTACCTCAACCGCACAATGGTGGATGTCAAGCACAGATACACACCTGTGGAGAAGGAATGCCTTGCACTAGTATTTGCCATCCAGAATACACGCCACTATGTGTCTGGGTAGACTATCTATATCATATTTAAAGTCAATCCTCTCAGAATACTCATGAATACACCGTGTTCTCTCAATTCTCACTTAGCTACATGGGCAATGCTGTTGACTCCATACGATATGCTCCTCGTTCCTCAGAAGACAGTAAAAGGCCAAGCATTAGCTGATTTCCTAGCAGCTTATCCGGTGCCAGAATCTTCCAAACTCTACGACAAAATCTCCGATGAAGTAGTGGAGTCTAACACTGCAACTGAAGAAATCCCCATTTGGCGAATGTTCTTTGACGGTACATCAAAAATAGGGCTATGCGCCTAAGCCTGACTCGGTCAAAGCCATGATCAAAACGTGCACCGAAGCGCACGGCCACGTCAGTATCCATGAACAGTCGTGCACCGAAGCAAGCAACCACGTCAATACCATGACCAACCTACGATCTCGCAGCCAGCATGCGCCTACACCCTATGTGCCCAAGGCAGGACTATACATCCATATGAAAACTAGTATGTTTTCCTCATGTGGGTGCATAACATCATTCCAGCTCAGAAACTACTATAAAAAGGGGTCTCATCCCTCTTCAAAAGATAGAACGGAGAGCATTTTCAAGAGCCAAATTGCTGCGCTTCTTGCCAGTGAGCCGAGAGTTAGCAATTTTCTTAGGTTTTCTTCCACTTTTTTGATCGGAGTGTCAACGGAGTAAAGGAGCAACTGTCGCTCGATCTCCATCGTCTCATTCCCCAGAATTCTTTTTTGTACTCGGGGATCCTCAGTACAGGATCTCTCAGGCGTACTCGATTTGTGGTGCCTTGTGCCAAAAAAGAAAAGACAATATTTTTTCTTCTTTTTGTGTGTGTCCACAGCCATCAACTCCACCAGAGCCCTGCCTCCTTGTCGGCATGTCCAGCACGGCCATTGAGTCCACCGCCTCATGTCGACTCCTCCACCGACCTGTGTCTTCGCCGTCCACGTCGTCCTGGGTCGTCGTTTTCCTTACCGTGTCTAGCTTCTGCCACCACCATCTCTAGCCTTCCGCTGTCGGAACTCCACCGCTACGATCGATCTGCAGCCTCCTCCTCGAGTAGCTCCAACCAATCGTTAGACTTTCCCAATGTCAGCATCGACCTTCTCGAGCGCTGCAACTCCGACGCTGCTCTAGTCGAATCTGACCGAAACCCTAGCTCAGATCCGATCCTCTCTAGCCAGATCTTTACCGAAAGCCACTGTCTTTCGATCCTGACCGTCTTTGGCCACCTCAGCCGAACGTCGCTGCCATCTCTCGGTCAAATCTGACCGCTGTCAGCATTCTTCTAACTCATCCACCGTTCTCGAACCCTCCACCGTGTTGATTCTTCCGTCAGAGTAAATCCTAGCCAGCCAACCTCGAGCCCCATGCCACCTCTGTACAGTTGAGCCACAAGAGCCGTTAGCACCTGTTGTCGTCGCCTAGTGCCGCCGAGATCAGGTGAGTCCCCTTTCATCTCTAGCTTCTTATTCTTCTTCTCCATTGTTCTTCTAAAGAATTCGAGAGCACTGCTCTCTCTCTCCCTCTCTTTCTCTCTCTCTCTCTTATCTGATGGGTAGATATGAGTGTGAAGTTGGGCCAGGTTCACTGGACCATAGGCCGTGGGCTATTTGAAATGAGGAAAAAGAAATAGGAAATAAAAAATAGAAAAAAAAAAAGGATTAAAGCAACAACAACGGTATTAATAGTTTGGGTGTGCCGGGTTTATGGCATTGGACTGGTTTATAGGAATGGGCTCATTAATTGTGGGTTTGAGAAGAGAGATTAGTAATAGTATTGGGTCGAGTCTGTTTGGGCCAGTGGGTTTTAGAATGAAAAAGAAAAAAGGGATATGAGAATTGGGTTGGGCTGTGAGTAAAAGAACTTAGGGATTGGAATGCAGGCCTTGGTCCACTTATTGATAAATAATAAGATTGGGTTTAGGTTGGGATGTTTTGAAAGAGGAATCAATGGTCCAGGCCGAATAAGGAATATATGTAAATTCATTTAGGCTAGTATGAATTTGGTAAATAGCATAAAGAATGATTGGTATTATAGATTATTTTGACGATTATAGAAAATATATATATAAGAATTACCCTATAGGTAAGGATTTATAGAATTGAGTCTAATAAATCAATATTGCTTTTAGGATAATTTGGAGCAACTTCAGACAACAACTTAGACCTGAGGCAAGTACTCCATATTTATGTTTCTTAATACTTAATAAATACAAGTTTTTTTACTGTCTAGTCAGATTACATATTACATATTGAGACACGACTCTGACACGATGAGATTATTGTACTTGACTCTGCATCATTGGTATGAATCTGATTATGACTCTAACTCTGATTCTGATTCTTGAACCATTGGGAGGGAAAATGTTAAGTTGATATGTGGCTAAACCATTGTGTTGTATGAATCATAGTTTGACATGCACCGCACGTATGTTCGAACCTGACCAAGTCTGAACCAAGCATTAGCCGTCCACATATTGAAAACGGCATTTCAATTCACATAGGATTTTAGCTTGACTGTTATTATTTTATAGTCTATTTCTCATGATTGTTTGTATTGCAGGTTGCATTCCATTACAGTTTTTTATTGCATTGTTTGGTTCAGTATTCTATCTTCTTTATTGCTTTATTTTGTATGGTACGACATTTATATAGGTATATACTTTGCTCCTTTCCTGATTTGATCGTTGTCTACAGGTGATCACAGATTAGCAAGGAGATTTGTTTGGAGGATTTAGAATTTAAGATTAGCTTAGATTATTGATGTATTATTCATGTGGTATATTATTTCGAGGATTGACCGGATTTGTTTCTGGGATGAGATGGATATGTATTATATACAAAAGCCTATTAGTGGATTATGGTGATCGTGTGATTGAGTGGGTAGTATAACGTTCTTGCTTTAGTTCTATGATCGATGATGATTTACGACTTTTGAGAGTGATAAATGATTATCGAGGTCTACACAGCTCACTACCGTCGGTTCTACGGTAGGCTGGATGTGATCACAAACTGTACCCGATCATGTGGGTATGGGGCATGACAAGGCCTGACCCCACTGGTTTTGTTTGACCAAATTTTATAGCAGAGCCTGAGGATCCAACCAACTACACGAACCATGGTGTACACCAAGAGCATGGACGTCAGGGACCATGAGTGGATTTCTTCTCCACAACTATAATATTTTCAATTTTGTACTTAGTATTAGCCACCTACACCTGTTTAGCCGGTTGTTCTGGACATTTAGATCCCTTGTATAATTGTAATTAAATCAGACTGTAGCTAACTATGGTTATGTACTATTGACCCTTTGTGCTAGCTGACACTCGTAAAGCCAGACTCATGAATCATTTTAATGATGCGTCGATGACGCCTTACTGATTCGTCTTATATGATCATTAATTACTGCTTCTTGATTTGATTGATGGAGACATAGATGCTCCGTGAGACCATAGGAGACTTAATTATAGCATGTACCCCCTTGTCTCTTGACAACCATAATCGCTGTATGACGTCTTCGTACCTCATATGGGGTAGCTGACCATGTCCATCCTCGTATTTCGGTACCGGGTCGTGACAATTCTCGTGATTAGTATTGTTCCGATTGACGACACATTGGTCCCAAACTATTTTGAGTAATACCGTGGCACCAAGTCACATCCATTTTGCTTCTTATACGAAGCTCTAACTACATAAATCTCATACATAAGTGTTGTTAGAAATATTCTTTAATTTTATGTAAACAAATGATAAAAGGTTGAAGTTATTAGCCTCTGGGGAAGTCGTGTACGAAGTACTA
>JANAVB010040019.1:5656294-5734339 GCA_029216955.1 Iris pallida
GTAAAGAAAATAACAAATGGTTAGAGTTATCGACCTTTGGGAAGTCGTGTATGAAGTATCGCCCTAAATATTATTTGAGGATTATGTGTAGACTTGTTCTCGGATCATCCTAAGATAAAATCTATTGGTACCGGCTTCACTGCACACAGTTTCAAGGGAGTGACCTAAACTTTGCTTTCCCTAGTGTAACTACCTAGAATTCAAATTCTATTTTTGGAAATCAATAATATTTTTTATATTTATAAAATTATTTTAAAAATTTATCTGTAGATTTATTTTTAATTCTAATTATTATTATTTAATAATTAGTTAATCTTATTTTCAGATTTATCTTTATTAATAATTAAATCCTTGTGAGCCTGCCAAGCCTTGGACTTGGATTGTGGGCTAGCCTAGCCTATTAGCCTACCAAGCCTCGGGCTCGAATTGTGGGCTACTTTATGTTCCTAATTTCTACTAATTATTAATGGGCTTTATTTTATTTAATAGTTGATAATTAGTTACTAACTATTAGATTACTTAGCAATTTATTGTTATAGCTTTTCACTAATCACCGCTAGATCTATTACAAATTACATTTGTGTCACCCTTGGCTTGGAGAACACTCCATTCCCTCATTAAAATATTGGACATACCCAATATTTTATACATCAAAATTTACTCTCCCACTCTCCAGCCTTTTTCCAACTACGACTCCTGTTCCGGCCAACCTCCGTCGAGCTCCGGCCAACTTCTTCCTCCGACCACTCTCCTCCTCCTTGCTCCACCTTCTCATCTCCTCTATTACCTAACTTCATTGCCACCCCGACCACCCGGCCAACCAGCAATTCACCACTATCGCTACCACCATCACCTTCGATCACCCAGTCGCCTACAATGCCATTCTAGCCACCCACGCATCACCCAACCACCAGAAACCATCATCAGCAACCTCGGCCTTCCCATGTCTGCCTCTACCACTCCTCTTCACCCCACCATGTGTGACCCTATCGGACCACCTTCACCATTAATTACTTCGACCACCAGCCAAGCCATCGCCTGACCACCATTTTCACCAACACCACAACCCAGTCATCACAACCACCTCATCACCCCGCTCCTCCTCCTTCTTCCTTGTCCAATCAACCCTCCACGACCACTGTAATGGCCCAGTTCCAAAATACATAGGACTAGGAGACGTATATATGCCATCTACATATCGTTAGGACTCCAGCCTAGCTTGAATACGTATAAGCTGTCTGGTTATTCTAAATCATTTATATCCTAATCCACTAAATAACGATAAAAATGACCGATCAAGTGCACTAAGGTTGATCAGACCGTAATACACTGATTCTAGAATAGATAAATGTATTAGAGTGGATCCCCAATAACACATTTATCATGAATAAGCTAGAAGAAAATTTAAACCTGTAAAAGACTAGGCTACAATAGCATGAGTCAATATAGGACATAATAAAAATAAGGAAGAGAATGATTGTAACAACAACTATATACGTGAAATCTTGGCGAAGCAACCATCGTCCATCAATCTATCATACCTTGATAACTTTATCTAATACCTGGAAAGATCACCAGGACCTCGGGACTAGCAAGACACATAATATACAAGCCTACTTTAACAGTAATAACATGCATGGATAGATAGAAAAATGGTACAAGAAAGTAGAGACTGAAGGAAGTATAGTACTAGAAATAAAACATAAAAGAAATGACATGCCTCGAGAATCGTGCTAATAAACACGACTACGGATAAATCGTGGTAAACCACAGCCCGGTGGTTGCTAATAACCTATAGTGAGTCCCAATCACAGCCCGGTGGTTGCTAACGATTGGGATTGGTCAGGTATAGTCACGTCTATAATAAGGTCCTCGCCTAAAACTACGAGTCAAGCAAGTCAAGTCAACATGTCAAATCCAAGTCAAGTCTAGGTCAAACAGGTCAGGAAATCATGGCATAGGCAAAGCAATACTATCACTAGACATGAATAAGATAAGAAAGATAGAACAAGTGTCATGACCCGTACCCAATAATTGGGCATGAATCATGTACACGCCCAGCCTACGCCGCAGAGTCGGCGGTAGAACGCTGTATCAATATGATGAACAATCCACGCAGTAAAGTATATATCACAAGAAAAACAAGTAATTCTAAATCCCAACTCAGCTGCCATAAATAAGAATAGAATCATCTCATAATGAAAGAGAGTCTAAATCAAGGTAATCTCTACTACATGTCTCAACTCATCTCATAAAATCAAATACAATGTCTCAGCACTAACAAATGTCTAAGATAGAGCAACGGGGTCAGCTGCTGAATAATCCTCCTGATAAATAAGGTCCGTCTCTAAGCCATCTCCCATATATGGGCCATACTCCTCTGGACACACGATCTCATCGCCTTCACCTAAAATTTGTTTGGTTACCCAGTCAGGATGGAACGAGTACAATTCACTGAGTGCAGTTCCATATATATGAAATCGACTATACAACAGGGGTTAGCTTTTAGACATATGAATCATAAAATAAAATGAAAGGAAATAATAAAACTGAATAAGAACAGAAATGAAAATGCAATAAAACACTCACCAACCAACTGAAGTACCTTTGATATATGATCGGTCTCGAGACAATTATGCGACACGGTCTACACGGTCTAAAGTTACACGGTCTACAGTTACACGGTCTACAATTACACGGTCTACAATTACACGGTCTACAATTACACGGTCTACAAAATATATTGCAAATAAAGAAATACTGTCTACAGCATAGTATTCACGATCTACATAGTTTAAATGCAGTAAAAATGATAATCACAATCTACACGGTCTACAAGATGTAAATGAAATAAAGATCACGGTCTACACGGTCTAAGGTCAGATCACACATCGTTGGTACTTCACTGTTCCCGACACAACAAAGAATAAAATCATAAAACTGGAATCACACATCTATCCACTAATCACTGATGTAGAGTAAAGATCAATAATGAAAACAAACAATAAACTGTACTCGCCTGGCGTCCTGAGCTGATGGCACGGGTCAGACTCCAAATCGAGGCCCAAGTTACCTATGTTATAAATTCACAATGTCAATAATTGAAAATACCAATAGTGTCCTTATCTAATTATCTTCTAGGCTTCCTACTCCCATGTGAGTTGATCTCCTAACCCAAGGTGTATTTTCCTACAACCCTATGACATTGCTCTACATGTTGCCCTTTCCCTTTTTATTAGGGTTACTTCTCTCCTTCTCTTAATGTTTGTTTATTAGTGATAACTAGACATGTTAACCCCAGTTTAGCTTAATTAAAAAGATTGCACGAGCTGGTACCTTCCTGCACCCTGGGTATTTGAAGTACTTCAATACATATATCAGAACACTAATCTACAGGTAAATTTCTAACTTGGTGCAACTAAGTTTCACTGGTTCAGATACACCCCTGACATAGGTGTGTTCCAATGTCCAGGTTTCTCCTGTGTTCAGGTTGGAACCTGGATGAAATCCTCTGGGTAACATGAACACCCTTGGCAATTCCCAATGAATGCCAAAAGTTACCAGTTTGGTACTACACAGTATCCCAGGTTTGGGGTCTCAAAATCAGTTATTTCAACACAGGGTTTTAATTTGAAAACAGGGCTGCCATTTAGGCTTTAGCCTTTCAGTACTAAGACCCTCATGATGTAAATCCCAACCTTCTACCTGGCCTATACTTAGACTTGTGTTCCAGGCTTTAGTGTTACTGCCATAGGGAAACTTAGTTTTCTGTTAAAATATTAATGAGTACAAGATTCCAAAACCTCTCTCACTGTTCTTGAATTTATGCACTGCTTGGTTCAACAGGTCATTAGTGTAGGAAACCTTTCAGGTTGGCAATGACTCAGATTATGGAAAATCTGAATGGTATCAGTCCTGCTTAACAGGGTCTTAACCTGACTTGGTTTAAGGATGTAACACATAGGCTATACTATTGCAACCTGGTTCATGAGTCTTGGGTAATGATATCAGACTCCAGGGTGTGACTAGGTGTTGATTTCACCCAGCCTCATCGCCACAGGGTTGAAAGCAGTGGTTTGGTCGTGTGCATATATATATATGAAGGTTTCTCAAAACAGTACTTCAAAACAGAGTTTGATTTGGAACTATGGTATCCAAAAGCTGAACTAGAACATACAGGAAAATCTATTTACCCAACTAGAGGTTCAAATAGCTCTCAGCCAATTGAGAGCTCAACCTAACGTTTCCTCATAAGAGAGTTCAGGTGACAACATTTAGTAATGAGGTCGAACTTGGTAATGAAGCTATTTCCTGTGATCTCCTAGGCTGCCATGTTATTACCCAGGATTCGAGCAGAGCTCACACATGATCCCATTAGTACTCCCTCATGTTCCTACAACCTTACCCATAGGATCCCTTGGTGTTATGCCTGGAGCCCCAATGCAGGACTTCATACCCAGGTCAGTAGGGAAATTGTTTTGATACAAAGGTGTAGGCAAGGTTGGATTCTCAGTTCAAAGTAGGCACATATCTGCAGATGGTACTGGACAATACACAATATATGTACACAGGAGGGCATTATTATCAAACCATATACAGTCGATTCTTATATGAGTAAACTGTTACATGTGATTGGTGTAAGAAACCTGTTACTCTAAAATCCTGATACCAAGTGTCATTAGCAAAGTTGTATGATACCATGTTCTAAGCTGATACTTCTCATGCCATCTCTTAGGTTATTGCCTATCATTAACCCAACAATTTACCTATGTATTTCTTAGTGAAAACAGCAAATAGGTGGTGTGCTTATGCTAATAGAAGGGAGGTATTGGATCCTGACCTTGATGAAGAGTCTCCTTTGGGGTTCAGGTGCGTGGGTAGCCTCTGGTGAAATTTCTACAGAGCTTCGCAATGTGGCAGCCTTCCAAGTTTTCCAAGAATTCTAGGGTTCGGTAGAACACCCAATATATATAGTTGGGGAAACTCTCGATCCTAAGGATAGGGTGAAATCTCCAAATTTAAATTTAAAGAGTTTGGAGAGATCCAGCTCTCAAAAGGATTCGAGTAATATACTAACAGGGGAAAAATTTAAATTTAAACCGTGGAACCCTCCTTTTGGTCGAGGCTTACACCTGTAGCAGTGTTTAAACAAAAGCTCCTACTCTCTTTGTTTTTTTTTACAAAAGTCCCTCTTATTTCATATGTTACAAGCTTCCCCTCATAACACTTTTGGTGTACTAAATGTATTGCCATTTAATAAATCAGAAAAAGTAAAAGAAAAGTTCATATAAAGTTGATCAAGGGGTTTACAAATCTACTCCCCTTAAATTAATTTCGTCCTCGAAATTCAGCGAAAAAGTAAAGTCGAACTGTACCTCAGTCCTCAAAGAGGTAGGGGTAGCGCTCGCGCATCTCATCTTCTCTCTCCCATGTAGACTCGCCCGGGGAGTGGTGTCTCCATGTGACGCGAACCAAGGGAATCACTTGATTCCTCAGCACTTTCTCTCTACGGTCTAAGATCTCCACAGGCTGCTCCTGGTAACTGAGACTCGGTCCCACCTCGATCTCTGAATGGTCCAAGACATGGCTGGGGTCTGCCATGTATCGTCGCAGCTGGGATACGTGGAACACGTTGTGCACTCCTTCCAGTGCAGGCGGCAAGGCTAATCGGTATGCTACTGCACCGATTTTCTCGAGAATCTCAAACGGCCCAATGAAACGTGGGCTGAGTTTACCGCCTTTACCGAAACGGATGGTGCCACGTGTCGGAGAAATTTTCAAAAACACCAAGTCACCGACCTAGATGCACGAAATGTTAACACGAAACTCATAACTACCAAGCAAAATAAATCTTAAATAAATTCTATACCTCAAACTCTAACGGCCTACGGTGACTGTCAGCCCAGTGCTTCTGCCTGTCCTGAGCTACGCGAAGCCGCTCTCTAATCATCTTGACCTTCTCTGCAGCATCTACTACCATCTCTGGTCCCAACAGCGCACGCTCTCCTACATCGTCCCAAGACAATGGGGTACGACATCTCCGACCATATAACGCCTCAAAAGGGGACATCTCGATACTAGCTTGGTAGCTATTGTTATAGGAGAATTCCACGAGATGAAGGTGGTCCTCCCATGAGCTGCCAAAATCTAGCATGCATGTCCGCAACATATCCTCGAGCGTCTGAATGGTACGCTCTGACTGTCCATCTGTCTGCGGATGATAAGCAGTGCTGAACTTGAGCGCTGTGCCCAAGCTGGCCTGTAGGCTTCTCCAAAAATGAGAGGTGAACCTACTGTCACGATCCGACACGATACTCACTGGAACCCCGTGTAAACGGACTATCTGCTTCACATAGAGCTCTGCCAGCTTCTCTGTAGACAATCCCACTTTAAATGGAATAAAGTGGGCCGATTTGGTCAACCTGTCCACGATGACCCAAATCGCGTCTTTCCCGCCCGATGACCGTGGAAGACCGGAAACGAAATCCATAGTGATGTGTTCCCACTTCCACTCGGGTATCGGTAGCGGCTGCAACAATCCTCCCGGTCTCTGCCTCTCGGCTTTGACCTGCTGACATACGAGGCACCTAGAAACGAAACGAGCCACTTCGCGTTTCATACCATACCACCACACGTGGTTGCGCAGATCCTTGTACATCTTATTGGCTCCCGGATGTAAAGAATACTGGGAGCGATGTGCCTCTTGCATAACTTCTTCTCTAAGCTCTCCACTCGGTACACAAAGTCTCGTTCCGTGCCGCAACGAACCATCCTCTGCAATAGTGAAATCATCCCGCGATCCAGCTCGTGCTTGTGCTATGATTTCCTTCAGTTGTTCATCCTGATGCTGTGCCTCACGAATCCTGTCCATCAATCCTGACTGAATCTGCATGCCCATCATCTGCATCTCGGCTTCTGGAATGACGATCTCGATGCCCAAACTCTCTAAATCCGCTAACAAGTGACGATCTCGAGTCAAGCACATTGCCACGGGATACCTGCTCAAAGCATCCGCAACAACGTTGGCTTTTCCCGGATGATACTGCAGTGATTTGTCATAGTCACTCATCAGCTCAAGCCATCTACGCTGCCTCATGTTCAACTCCTTTTGTGTGAAGACGTACTTCAAGCTTTTGTGGTCAGTGAAGATTTCCACTCGCTCTCCGTACAGATAATGTCTCCACAGCTTCAAGGCGAAGATCACGGCTGCCAACTCAAGATCGTGAGTGGGGTAGTTCTACTCATGCGGTCTCAACTGTCGAGACGCATAGGCTATCACTCTCTTGTTCTGCTCTAGGACACAGCCCAGTCCTTTGCCTGAGGCGTCACTATAAATGGTGAAGCCTCCCGATCCTGATGGCAAGGCTAAGATAGGGGCTGTTGTCAGGCGCTTCTTCAACTCATCAAATGCAGCCTGGCAGTCTTCCGTCCATACGAACTCCACATCCTTTCTTGTGAGCCTAGTAAGCGGTTCTGCAATCCGGGCGAAGTCCTGTACGAACTTCCGATAATACCCTACTAGCCCCAAGAAACTCCGTATCTCTGCCACTGTAGTCGGAGTAGACCATGCTTCTACTGCTGTCACCTTCTTCGGATCGACGGTTATACCGTCGCCAGTCACCACATGACCGAGAAACTCTACCTTGTCCAAGAAGAGCTCACATTTCGAGAGCTTCCCATAGAGCTTCTCCTTTCTGAGGGTCTCTAGCACGATCCTCAGATGTTCCTCGTGCTCCTCCGGTGTTTTCGAATAGATGAGTATGTCATCGATAAACACCACCACGAACTTGTCAAGGTACGGATGGAATACCTTGTTCATCAAGTTCATGAAAACCGCCGCGGCATTCGTCAATCCGAACGGCATTACCATGAACTCGTACTGTCCATACTTGGTCCGGAAAGCAGTCTTCGGTATGTCTTCCTTCTTCACCTTCAACTGATGGTACCCCGACCTCAAATCTATCTTGGAAAATACCCGCGCGCCGCTCAATTGATCGAAGAGATCGTCTATCCTCGGCAGCGGATACTTGTTCTTGATAGTGTGGTTATTCAAGGTTCGGTAGTCGATGCACATTCGTACCGTACCATCCTTCTTCGGCACAAAGAGTACAGAGGAGCCCATGGCGACGAACTCTCCCTGATGAATCCCTTCTCAAGCAATTCGTCTATCTGCTTCTTCAGTTCTTCAGCCTCCTTGTTGTTGATTCGATATACAGGCTGTGCTGTCGGTACTGCGCCTGGCACTAGATCAATAGCAAACTCGATGTCCCTGTCTGGCGGCAATCCTGGCAAGTCTACGGGAAACACGTCCATGAACTCCGTGATGATGGGATGTGGGATCTCCTCTTCCTCGATCATAGCTCCGCAAATAGCTCCGTGCTGCTGCTCGACTGCTCCTCTCGCGAACTCAAATGTCGGTTCCTCCGGAGGACTGAATACAACACATCCTCGGTGGCAGTCTATACTGGCAAAATTCTTACTCAACCAATCCATACCGAGAACGATGTCGAAACTCGGTAGTGGCATTACGAGTAAGTTGGCGCGCAACTCTCTTCCACCCAAAGTGATGCGTCGCCTCATGCAAATATCCTTGACTAGGATAATGCCTCCGTCTGTCATAATTTTGCAACTACCGCCCAAGGATACAGACGCTATACTATGCTTGAATATAAAAGCTACAGAGATAAAACTATAGGATGTGCCAGAATCAAACAAGGCTATAGCGGAAATAGAATCGAGAAGTATGGAACCTTCTATCATATCTGGTGTGGGCTCGGGCTCCTCGATAGTCATAGCAAAAGCTCGGCCCTGCTGGGGTGCTCCTCTCTGCTGGTGCTGGGCGAACCGCTGCTGCTGAGTGGGTAGCGGTGGTCCTCGCGGCTGTGGGGCAACTGGTCCTCTCTGTGCTGGAGCTGCCTCTCGTCCTGCTCGAGTGGGAGCCACTGAGCAATCCTTCAGCTGATGTGAAGATGATTCGCAGTATAAACACGATCCAAGTCTTGCTCTGCAATCATCCCAAATGTGCCCGTTCTTCCCGCAAAACGTACAACACGGTGTCTGCTGGAACTGCCTCTGCGTCTGATGTGTCTGGGCTCTGACCGGTCCTCGGTGCTGCTGATGTGCTGGGGCTTTACTCGTATGCTGGAATTGTTGCTGATACTGGAAAGTCCTTGGCTGCAACTGTGGGCGCTTCGCTTGTGTTTGTTGATGGCTGCCTCCGCCAAAAGTGTCTCGGCTCCTCTTCGGTCTGTAGTTCAGTTCTTCCTCCACTGCTTGGGCGACCTCCAGAATCTCCTCATAGGTATAGGCTCGGCTGGTGGCGATGGCTAGGCAAATCTCATGCGATAATCCCTTCCTGAACCGCCGTGCTTTGTCTTCTGGGGTGCTGACTAAGTTCTCCGCAAAGCGACTGAGGCGCGAAAACTCTGCTGTGTACTCGTCAACGGTGAGGTGGCCTTGCTCCAGATGCTCGAACTGGGTCACTAACGCCTCTTGTGCTACATATGGATAGAACTTCCTCTTGAATAACCGCTTGAACTCCTCCCAAGTTATGTTTGGAGCAGAAAAGCGGGGCTCGCCTTGGTACCATGTCCGTGCGATATCAAAAAGTTGTCCACTGACTGACTCCACCTTCAGATCTTCCGGGATTCGGGCCATCTTTAGGTACCTCTCCATGTTCTCTAGCCATTCGTCAGCATAGACGATCCCCTCTGTCCCATAGAACGGCATGGGCTTAAAGTCCATGAAGTGTTTGGGATTCCCCGGTTGCTGTCGGGGAGCGTCCCTCTGCTGGAGAACCTCTCGCAAAGTATCGCGAATGATGTTGGCCTGTTGTTGCATAAGTCCCAGCATGGTAATGTTGTCCAGGGCAGGTGGCGGGGGTAGTACAGGTGTCGGGTACATCGCTGGCGCAGAATGTATAGCAGGTGCTGGGTACATCGCTGGAGCTGGGTGCATGGTGGGCGATGGGTACATATAGGGAGCCTGCTGCATCATAGGTGTAGAGTACATGGCTGGTGGTGGATACGCTGCTGGTGCCGACTGAGGAATGGGTGCTGATGCTGGCGTCTGCGGAGGGAACTGTGGCGGAGGTGGAATGTCATCCCTGCGGAACCTCGAGTACTGTGGGGGTGCCGGTACGCCCTGGTGAGTAAGCTGACCTCCCTGAGTAGGAGGAGTCTCATAGGTGAAAAACCCGCCAGCTACCGGTGGCGTGTTCAGTGCTGCGTTGTTCATGTCCTGCGGGTCCATTTGCTGAAAACAGAGGAAATCATTAGACGATAGAATGATTCAAACAGGATGCATAAGATACTTGAAATCGAATATAGGAGTCAATGACGAAATTTTAACTCACGAAGACAGTCCTTAAGTCCCTATTCCTAATCCTAGTCACAAGCCCGCAGTAGTACGACTAACTTAAGTACTACCACGGTTTCGCTGGTCTTGCGAAACGTCGACCTGCATGGGCCACCATAAAAACGTGTCACGACCCGTACCCAATAATTGGGCATGAATCATGTACACGCCCAGCCTACGCCGCAGAGTCGGCGGTAGAACGCTGTATCAATATGATAAACAATCCACGCAGTAAAGTATATATCACAAGAAAAACAAGTAATTCTAAATCCCAACTCAGCTGCCATAAATAAGAATGGAATCATCTCATAATGAAAGAGAGTCTAAATCAAGGTAATCTCTACTACATGTCTCAACTCATCTCATAAAATCAAATACAATGTCTCAGCACTAACAAATGTCTAAGATAGAGCAGCGGGGTCAGCTGCTGAATAATCCTCCTGATAAACAAGGTCCGTCTCTAAGCCATCTCCCATATATGGGCCATACTCCTCTGGACACGCGATCTCATCGCCTTCACCTAAAATTTGTTTGGTTACCCAGTCAGGATGGAACGAGTACAATTCACTGAGTACAGTTCCATATATATGAAATCGACTATACAACAGGGGTTAGCTTTTAGACATATGAATCATAAAATAAAATGAAAGGAAACAATAAAACTGAATAAGAACAGAAATGAAAATGCAATAAAACACTCACCAACCAACTGAAGTACCTTTGATATGTGATCGGTCTCGGGACAATTATGCGACACGGTCTACACGGTCTAAAGTTACACGGTCTACAGTTACACGGTCTACAATTACACGGTCTACAATTACACGGTCTACAATTACACGGTCTACAAAATATATTGCAAATAAAGAAATACTGTCTACAGCATAGTATTCACGATCTACACAGTTTAAATACAGTAAAAATGATAATCACGATCTACACGGTCTACAAGATGTAAATGAAATAAAGATCACGGTCTACACGGTCTAAGGTCAGATCACACATCGTTGGTACTTCACTGTTCCCGACACAACAAAGAATAAAATCATAAAACTGGAATCACACATCTATCCACTAATCACTGATGTATAGTAAAGATCAATAATGAAAACAAATAATAAACTGTACTCGCCTGGCGTCCTGAGCTGATGGCACGGGTCAGACTCCAAATCGAGGCCCAAGTTACCTATGTTATAAATTTACAATGTCAATAATTGAAAATACCAATAGTGTCCTTATCTAATTATCTTCTAGGCTTCCTACTCCCATGTGAGTTGATCTCCTAACCCAAGGTGTATTTTCCTACAACCCTATGACATTGCTCTACATGTTGCCCTTTCCCTTTTTATTAGGATTACTTCTGTCCTTCTCTTAATGTTTGTTTATTAGTGATAACTAGACATGTTAACCCCAGTTTAGCTTAATTAAAAAGATTGCACGAGCTGGTACCTTCCTGTACCCTGGGTATTTGAAGTACTTCAATACATATATCAGAACACTAATCTACAGGTAAATTTCTAACTTGGTGCAACTAAGTTTCACTGGTTCAGATACACCCCTGACATAGGTATGTTCCAATGTCCAGGTTTCTCCTGTGTTCAGGTTGGAACCTGGATGAAATCCTCTGGGTAACATGAACACCCTTGGCAATTCCCAATGAATGCCAAAAGTTACCAGTTTGGTACTACACAGTGTCCCAGGTTTGTGGTCTCAAAATCAGTTATTTCAACACAGGGTTTTAATTTGAAAACAGGGCTGCCATTTAGGCTTTAGCCTTTCAGTACTAAGACCCTCATGATGTAAATCCCAACCTTCTACCTGGCCTATACTTAGACTTGTGTTCCAGGCTTTAGTGTTACTGCCATAGGGAAACTTAGTTTCCTGTCAAAATATTAATGAGTACAAGATTCCAAAACCTCTCTCACTGTTCTTGAATTTATGCACTGCTTGGTTCAACAGGTCATTAGTGTAGGAAACCTTTCAGGTTGGCAATGACTCAGATTATGGAAAATCTGAATGGTATCAGTCCTGCTTAACAGGGTCTTAACCTAACTTGGTTTAAGGATGTAACACATAGGCTATACTATTGCAACCTGGTTCATGAGTCTTGGGTAATGATATCAGACTCCAGGGTGTGACTAGGTGTTGATTTCACCCAGCCTCATCACCACAGGGTTGAAAGCAGTGGTTTGGTCGTGTGCATATATATATATGAAGGTTTCTCAAAACAGTACTTCAAAACAGAGTTTGATTTGGAACTATGGTATCCATAAGCTGAACTAGAACATACAGGAAAATCTATTTACCCAACTAAAGGTTCAAATAGCTCTCAGCCAATTGAGAGCTCAACCTAACGTTTCCTCAGAAGAGAGTTCAGGTGACAACATTTAGTAATGAGGTCGAACTTGGTAATGAAGCTATTTCCTGTGATCTCCTAGGCTGCCATGTTATTACCCAGGATTCGAGCAGAGCTCACACATGATCCCATTAGTACTCCCTCATGTTCCTACAACCTTACCCATAGGATCCCTTGGTGTTGTGCCTGGAGCCCCAATGCAGGACTTCATACCCAGGTCAGTAGGGAAATTGTTTTGATACAAAGGTGTAGGCAAGGTTGGATTCTCAGTTCAAAGTAGGCACATATCTGCAGATGGTACTGGACAATACACAATATATGTACACAGAAGGGCATTATTATCAAACCATATGCAGTCGATTCTTATATGAGTAAATTGTTACATGTGATTGGTGTAAGAAACCTGTTACTCTAAAATCCTGATACCAAGTGTCATTAGCAAAGTTGTATGATACAATGTTCTAAGCTGATACTTCTCATGCCATCTCTTAGGTTATTGCCTATCATTAACCCAACAATTTACCTATGTATTTCTTAGTGAAAACAGCAAATAGGTGGTGTGCTTATGCTAATAGAAGGGAGGTATTGGATCCTGACCTTGATGAAGAGTCTCCTTTGGGGTTCAGGTGCGTGGGTAGCCTCTGGTGAAATTTCTACAAAGCTTCGCAATGTGGCAGCCTTCCAAGTTTTCCAAGAATTCTAGGGTTCGGTAGAACACCCAATATATATAGTTGGGGAAACTCTCGATCCTAAGGATAGGGTGAAATCTCCAAATTTAAATTTAAAGAGTTTGGAGAGATCCAGCTCTCAAAAGGATTCGAGTAATATACTAACAGGGGAAAAATTTAAATTTAAACAGTGGAACCCTCCTTTTGGTCGAGGCTTACACCTGTAGCAGTGTTTAAACAAAAGCTCCTATTCTCTTTGTTTTTTTTTTTACAAAAGTCCCTCTTATTTCATATGTTACAAGCTTCCCCTCATAACACTTTTGGTGTACTAAATGTATTGCCATTTAATAAATCAGAAAAAGTAAAAGAAAAGTTCATATAAAATTGATCAAGGGGTTTACAACAAGTAACATGGAAAAAGAGTAGCAATCTACGTGCACGTAAAACTAAAAAATGACTATGACATGAATCAGGATAAATATGGAATCAAGTAATACAGAAGAGAATAACAATACAAAAAGTATGTAAATACTGTAAAGTTTGGCAAGGTGTACTTGCCTGGTGTAGAATCGTCCACGTCCAAATAAATAACTAGTCAATCATTGAGACACTAAAGCTTAACTTCTGCAAACGCCTTCGGATGCTAAAACAAACGTCAACAACGTTCTTGTCATAAAAAATGTCTAAGTTTGACTACCCAAAAGTCTAATTCTAGACACAGGAGCAAAACGATAATTTTGGACCAAAATAGTGTCCATCATTAGACCTGCTTTGTACCAAAAAGCGTGCCAACACCTACGATTTTTAAATTCAACAAAAGTATATATCTAAGAGTCCAGTTTTTTATATGAACTCAATCGTATCTCCAGATTTGAATTCTGATGATCCGTGCATAAAATTGTCTGTTGAGTCGGATCGCTAGCCCGTCAAAATAGCATTCCGGTCAACCTTCTCAGAATCGGACCAAACTTGGCTCATAGGACCAGAAAAATAATACGAGTCTAGTGGCACAAGTTTCGTCGCACGGTAACAAACAAGTACAAAGTAATCAACGATTTTCGAAAAAGACCGATACGATAATTTTTGACGGATACGCATCAAATTCACCGCGCACACGCAACCAATTCGAGTTTCGTCAAATCTCATACGTCTGTAACATCAGTACACACCTTTCGATGCTCACGGGTTGCGACAAAGTCGTCCAGTTTGTCGGAATGTGTAAAAACTCTCACCAAAATTATTCTCCCTAATTTGTTGTATATATTTATATATAAAAAAACTAATTTTTGTCCTGTAAGGTTAGCATATATAAATTGTTATTACCATTTCCGATTAATGCTTATAATAAAATAGGTCTAGGTTATAGTGTTATTGCTAATAATACTGTTGCTGATGAATTCTCTTTTGCTCACATAGGTAGTATAAAATATTTTTGGACCTACCACTAATATATATTATATATTAGTGCATTTATATAGTTAATAATTGTTTGCCTCAAGCCTACATATGTGGACTTTAAGGCCTTAACCAAGCCAAGCCCAACTATACTCCTTCTTTCCTATATATATATATATATATATATATATATATATATATATATATATATATATATATATATATATATATATATATATATATACAGCAGCCGCAATAAAGGAAAAACCCTAGCCGCATTCTTATTCACCAAACATTGTTCCATCAACTCCATATCACCTCTCCATCTTCCTTATTCTCAGTCTTCCTCCAGCTCCCTCAGCACCCTTTGGCGACAGCATTCCCACTCACCGCTGCACACCCGGGGACCCCGGACCTCCGATGTCTCAACTGACATCAATCGTGCCTGTATCCGAGAGAGCTTTGTTGTCTTGCCATTGGCGCCCAGGCAGTAGTCGGGCCGTTCCCATGTCGATCGCAAAAAGCCAGCACTAGTGGAGCTGCACCGTGTTCATACGCATTTTCGATGAGCTTTCAACCACCACCCTCGCGGTAAACTCACCTCTATTGCTGTCTCTCGGGTTTTATAGCCAAAAATATCATCCAGGAGCGCCAGCAAGCATCTAAGGACCATCCCGACGTCCACTCATCTCTAGACTATCGTAGACCATGTCCTAGCCCTACATTGGGTGCTTCCCATGTCGGAGAAGCAAGACAGAACTGCCGCTAGACTGACCACGCGGCAACCATGCTATAATACCTCCATCGCCGCATCGGTTCAGGTCGGGATCAACCTTGAAGAAGATTAGTAGGTGAGTTCTTCTAAAATCTAAGTAGAAGATAGGGAGAATATCTCACTATTAAGAGTAGAGGCCATGTGGTGGTAGAAGAAGCAACAGTCATATTATTTATGTTTTTTTTGAAATAAAGGTACTTTTTGTATGAACCCCTCTATCATTATTAAATTACAAAATTGGTAATAGGTGTAAGAAACCAATATATACAGGTGTAATTTTTTTCAATAGAATAAAGGCATAACAAAGAACAATAAGTGTTGTCCACGAATTTGAGAAGAAGAGTTTGATTAGCTACTACTTTGGTAAATATGCATATAACCCCTTACTTATATATATTTTTTTATTACTACAAAATATAACTAAGTTTAGTAAGTAAATAATTTAAGAATAAGTGGTTTAGACAATAAGTGGATGCAACCATATGGCTTAATGATCTCCTTGAATTCTCTAGGCCAGACCAGACTATAGTACCCGCAACCTCAGCGCAAAATTGGACGATCATCCCAGGCAAGTATACCTTGCCTCCCTGTACAGTTTCTTGCATGCTTATTTCTTTATCTTGTAGTTATATGTCATCAGTTAGTTTTATTGGATTGATTTGATTGGTATGCTTTTCTTTATAACATGTATATTAGTTTATTGTCTTATTTATATACCATCGTTGCCCAGAGTTTGACATTATAGACTATACGAGAGTTGTCCTTACATGTATCTTGACTGAGTTGTTCCGTGTCGTCATATGTACTTTGACTGAGTCGTATCGTGTCGTGGAGTGAGTGTGTGTAACTGAACTGCTAATTCTTGTTTCTTTTTCTCAACCTGCGAGTCCACAATCGGGGCGAGGGTTGACCATTTGCACCTGTGAGTCCACACTCGAGGCGAGGGTGTTTGTCTTGATCTGTTTGCACCTGCGAGTCCACACTTGGGGCGAGGGTGTTTGTTCGTGAACTAACCTGCGAGTCCACACTCGGGGCGAGGTTTAGTGATTAGTTCAAACCTGTGAGTCCAGTCGGGGCGAGGGATTGGTATCCGTTGATCTCTTGTTCACTTGTTACTTTCAGCAGTTCATTTATGCGTAGTTGTTCTCGTGTCCATGATCATAGTCACTTGTCAGTAGTTACTTGTCAGTAGTCACTTGTCAGTTTTTGTCACTTTTCTGTTTATTTCTCATATATGATAAACTGTTTGATAGGCATGTTTTATGTATCTTGCTAGTCTCCTGAGGACCTGATGATCTCTTCAGGCTATCCCTACTCCTGGGCTAGGGACATGATGTATCTTACTTATATATATTTTTATCTCGTGCCTTATGTTCCTTATCATGATATACTCTGCTTGTTAGTTTAGTTTATAGACGCTTGTTATTTCTGTGGAGTCTAATCGGACATATATGCTAGTGGACTATAGACCATAAAATATAATTGTTCATTCTTGTTTATATACTTCTTGTGGATTGAGATATAGATTTGTCTTGCCATGATTAGGCACATTACCATAGTCTAGACAGCGTTTACGTATTTGAGTTGGGCTGGAGTTCGCTTGGTACGTAGCTGGCTTGCACACGCACTTGCATCCCGAAAAGCGGGTGCGGGTCGTGACAGGATAGACCGCGTATCGAGAAATTTTAAAGTTTTAAAAACATATTTTTCTCCAACTTTAATCTAACTTAAAATAAAAAATAGTAGACAATTAAATAAACTAATTATTGGGTTTTAATCATGGTTACAATGTCTTTAGGTCTCTTCAAGTATATTTGGAAAATTGTCGATATCCTGCCCGCAAACCGCCTTCCAAAACAGGGGTTTGGGACAGTTTTCGTCTTATTTTTGAACATTTTTTCATCGATCTTTGCTTCGATTTTCTGGGCAATCTAGCATGATACATTTAAATATATTTGAAGGGAAGCATAATTGGTAGGGTTGTCAATATACCAGAGTAACTGGTTCGTAAAACGGCAAAAGGTGGAAGGAGAAATCTTCTTACAAAGTTGGCCCGCTGCCATTGACACTGCTGTTATTGTTGCATTGCTATTGCACGCTGCAGCTGTTTGCCGTGAATGGCCATCTGGCATTGCGCTGTCCCACCTAGTGTTCGGCACACACGCGTGCGCAGGGAAGGATGTGCGGATGGCCTGGGGATGGCCTCGAATAGAGTTCGCAAGATTTTTGTGCGGGTGTGCGAAAGGAAACTTGAGTTCTCTGATTTTTTGACTATCATATAAGTATATAGATTCAATCGATTCTTTTCATGATTTAAACAAGGATTCATTTCAATCTTTTGTGTAAAAATTAAAAAGAATCTAATAAGGATTTGAACATGATTTAATTTGGGAAGATTTGATTGTGGTTTTATCAAGATTTTAAATCGGAAGAATAAAGAAAGAAAAAAAAATAAAAAAAAATAAAGAAGGAAGAACAAAGCCTCGGGTTTTGGGGTGGGGACCATCTCGCGAGAATTCCAAATTCTCGTGAGATTTTGGGTTTATATTTTTTTTCTTTTCTATTTCTATATTATATATATATATATATATATTTTATATATATATATATATATATATATATATATATATATATATATATATATATATATATATATATATATATATATATTTATATGCACACTTATTAGAAATATTTCAAGAATGGTATATAATCGGTCAAAGCATTTATTAACCCTATTTATAGGGATATATTATATATATATACGAACCCTCAAAAATAATAATGTATCTATTTATGTACTTACATAATAGGTATACATACTAGCATATATATAGCCTAAAAATCCCAAAATCCACAAATATATTTATCATACATATAATTAAAATATCACTTGAATATCAAATAATATGGATATATATTATGTATATGACAATTACTTAGAAAAATATATTTATTAGATTATTAAGATAAAATATCACGTACCCACATAAAATATATCGACACGGACGTCTTTGGACACACCACATGACTACATGGGCTTGGGTTTGGTTCGGGTCCAGTTTGACTAGTTTAGCACAATCAGGTCTCCTAAAAAGTCAATAATCTTAATAAATAACTAACTAAATCTTTTATAAGGGTCAAGTCACAATTTTGACTTGTTTTTCTAGTTGGGACACTGTTATGTCTAGGCCTCCCTTAGCATGGCTAATACACTAGCCAAAACACTCATCCACACTAACCGTGCCAAAATTTCTAGTCGATATGCATCTCAAACCTTAACCATGGCTAAGGCCATATATTTTTTTTTTCTAATCGATATGCATCTCAAACCTTAACCATGGCTAAGGCCATATATATATATATATATATATATATATATATATATATTTAAACCTATTTGGCTGTATACCATCCTAAAATAAATTCTAAACAAATCTACTAAGTCATGAAAACCTAACATGGCTCTATCAAGTGGGGTTGGCAAGGTTAGGTTCCAAACATAATTTTTTGTTAAATCGAACTCGAAAAGTCAATCAATGATTCTCTTGTTACATTCACAATTAAATAGCACATGGGAACTCGATTGAGTGGCACATCCTAGGCATGTGTGACATAGGCTCAAAATGGGTCAAAACCATATATTGGGTCAACTGGTTTTGATCGATGTCGAGTCCCGAACTCAAGTTGGAAGTTAGGTCTAGAATTACGATAAACGGTCGAATAGCCTAAATTGATCCAAAGTTGTGCGAAGTCAAAAAATGCTAGGGGACAAGTTTACATGGGACATGATATATCAAGTTGAAGGTGCGCTTGTCTACTTTAAAATTTATGAAGGACGTTTCGAAATATTGGCATTTCTTGTGCTTCAAAAATTAAAGCTACGAAAAATGCATCTATAATCATAATTAGAAATAAAATATAATCTAATAAATAGAAAACATATAAAATAAATAAAAATAATTGCCAATAATTAGGGTCCTTACAACCATAAACCCAAACACCGCTACAACCAAACATAAAACCACTCACCTGAGCTACGGCCGACGCCGACCACCGTTGTTTGCCTCGAGTCGTGTGCCACCGCGACCCTCGTATGTGCCTCCAGATCTCGGCCACTCCTCTGGGTTTGAGACTGCCTCGCATCTTCCTCGCTGAGTGTCGCGTCTCTAAGAAACCCAGACCCGTCGATCTACGAAGCGTCGGTACACCTCCCCCAGTCGACGACGATCGTCGTGGCCGTGTCGAGCGACCTCTCCCCTGGGTGACACTCCCTGACCCTCTCCCTCTCGAACCCTTCTCTAAATCTCTTCCTTCCGATCTCTAGCTTCTCCTCTTATCTCTCTCTCGTTTACTCACACTCACCTTCTTCTTCTTCTCCTTCTCTTTCCTCTTCTTCTTCAGTATTTTTAATGGCGACTGTTTGTGTCTCTCTCCAGAGTGGAGATTAACCTTAGGATTTTTAAACCCTAACTTCTAATAAAGTCTAGGGCTTGAGCCCAGTTTAGACCTGTGTGTTCAATATTTGATTTCCTAGGCTGGGCCTCAAGCCCGCTTTATTTTAACAGATTATCGGTGGTTATTTTCTATTGGGTTGGGCTTAGGGCCCAGTCCTGTTTAAAACTATTTATTTGTTAGTCTGGGCTTAAAGCCCTGGTTAGTTTCTTGTATAAAATAAATATAGGTATTTGTATAAATATATGTATCATATTTTGTAAACATTATTAGTACAATAATATATTGGTATATTAATGTATAGATTTTTATACTATTATGATAGTAATAATAATATTTTGGTAACTATATATTATTTAATATTACTATAATAAATTTTTTTACCTAAAGTAGTTTTTATCAAATAATGTTTTAACGTATTTTCAAAATGTAAATGTTTTGACTAAGTAGAAAACTTAATTTCCAAATCTTATAAATATTTTCTATAATAGTTTATAGATATTGGTTTGTCTTCCCTTCTATTATCAGCTTAATCATTCTAATCGTGCGTTTCTATTTTTGTGACCTTGCTCAATTTTCTGAATCAATCAATGGAATTATGGACTATTTCTGGATCATATGGAGCAACGGATGTGATCTTGGATATTATTGGATGTTGTGATCTTCGACGACTTATTTGGGATTATTATTCTGGACCATTACACTCCGATATTTTTGTGTCGACACGTTCGTGTCGCACATGTCGACTTCAGATACTCGAGATAAGTACTTACGATGATCACTTTCATTTTTTAATAGTTACTCTATTTTATGCTTTTAGATGTACATTTCTGATTATCGACACGACTCTTACACGAGATTAGTATTGTGGATTATATATCATAATTATCGTATTTTCCATGCTTCCTTGTTTACCTTGTTCACATTATGATTAAATCCATGATTATTAGTCGGACGCAAAATACCTTAGTATATATGTGATCAAATCCTCGTACTCCGTGAATACCGTACTTAATAGCTAATCATACACTCACATATGATTGAGCCGTACCAAGTAGATCCCTCAAATGCACTTAGTGTAGTGATGATTTATGCATTCATATTGTTTACGTCACATGTTTGATTTTATGCCATGATTAGTCTTACTTCTATTTCCATATTCGTTTATTTTAGTTTTGTTCTCTACACTATTACATGTTATACAGTTTTATCATGTCATGAATAGTAGATCATGAATTGTACTTGCTCTAATCCTGACTGGATAATAACATTTTTAGGCTATGACTTAGAGGACTAGTATCACACTTATGATGGCACACCTGACGTTGATCATGGTTATCTAAAGATGTAGAAGATGTTGTAGCAGGCTTACCGCTAGAGGTTGATTAGATTTAGATTAGTATTTACTTTCTGCTGATTAGATTCTGTTGTCAAAACAATTTGAGTTGTAATCTATTTCTGAGGATTCTTGTATCTGACTTTCTGATTTTCACCTTGTGGACTTGTCATTCCTATTTCATATCTACCTATTAGCACTTGTGATTGAGTTAGAATTTGGATATCATGATTTATATTATGTTGATTAGATTGTATACACTTGAGGATTTGACAGCTTACTACCGCCGACTTTGCGGCGTAGGCTGGACGTGCTTTCGCGTATTTGTGCCCGAACTTCTGGGTGCGAAGCGTGACATGTTGGCCCATGCAGGTCTCGTCTTTGCAATTAGAGCGATGTTGTGGTTGTAACGCCCCAGTCCCAAAATACGTAGGACTAGGAACGTAGACATGCCAGCCGTATAATAAATATACGTAAGTTGTAAAATACAATAGAACCATAACTAATCTTATCCACACAAAAATAAATAAATAAAAGATATCATATAATGATAATGAATTGTCTTGATACAATATGTTGGGCGGAGACAAATTCACTACCAACAAGTAAAGGAAAATACATGAGAAAAGAAATAATTTTGGCGAGCGAAGCGAAAACGATCCAAGTGCAATCATCCTCGAAGAAATAGCAATGATCACGGCTAGAGCTAAAGCATCTATGAAAGACAAGAGCACACACCTGGAGAGATAACCAGATCCTCAGAGGGACGTAACAAGACACATAATATCATGCCATATAAACTGAATAAATATTGCTCAAATAAATAAGTCAATTGAATTATAACATGGTCCAATACACACCTATTGAACTAGCGTACCATCCCCCCAACTAAACAAGGACAGAAGATGGTAAACTAGTTCACGGCGATGTATCTTTCCATGCTATGAATCCAATATGGTATGCGGACCCCAACAAGGTTCAATACCTTCTCATCGAAGTAGTAAGTCACACCTACAACCAAACAAGGACAAGATGTGACAAACTAATCCGCGACAAGTTATTGTTCCAAGCCACGGTCAGATACAAGTACCCAAACCAAAAGTACTCGTACCTAACGGATAAAGGTGCCTAACCGTTCTAAGTGAAATATAGTTAAGAACAATCCTTCCTACGCATGGGCCCTGGCTAAAAAGGATCGGCGTAGTCCCCCCTTGGAGCACCAGAGGCCCAATCAGTAAGAGCATAACGTTCCGCAGAACGTCAGTTGCCGTCAGTAATCATGGGTCATCAATCCCGTATCTCCAGCGGAGCTTCCGGGTCTCAAGGAAAAGTGCATCGAAGTCCATACGCTAAGGAATTGTCCTCCCCGCCCAATACCTACTATGTTATATCCACAATAGAAAACCTCTATAACCGCTAAGTCAAACTAGCATGCAACCTCTATTAGCGATTATTCCTACCGCACGGCTTATACGTACCGGTGGCCAGCCAGTCACGCGTGTCCGTGTTCTACATGCGATACACAACTTCGTGGTACAACGTGTCAAGGCCAATGAATGCAACACACAAAGGTGGTCCCTTAAATCTAGGTTTAATGTGTAAGAAAACTAATACATAGCAAAAAATATAAATGAACAGTAAGTTCTAACAGGTTTTGCCATGTATCACAGTTTATTTGCATAAAGAAAATAATAAATAATACATGAAATATGAGCTAAAATAAATAAACAGCAAATGGCAAGGTGTCTTGCCTGGTGTGCTGCAATGATCAATGTGGCACGAACTGCGACTTTGGTGTAACAACTAAGCAAGGTGACCTCTGATAGTGGCACGGACAGTTCCATTGGGTCCAGAAGGATCAAGTTAGTTAGGGTTGGCATATGGGAGTACGGAATTGGTGAGGAAACGGGAGTAATAGGGCTGGTCATGGACAGAAGGATAATCAGAGGAATAATATATATATATACAATTTTGGAAAACTATTTATAATATTGAAAACTAGTTTGAATCTAAATAATTATTGAAAAATACTTAAAGTCAAGAAAATTGTTTTCGACAGAAATGCTATGTTTGTAGAGATAAGATTTTTGATAGGAATATATTAGTCAAAACTACTCTAAGTTTGACAAAAGAATTTTATAGATAGAAAACTATTAGTAAAAATAATTTAGAAAAGTATATGAAAATATTAGGAAATGATTTATCATTTGAAAATTATATTTCTACGGTCAAAAACAAATACTTGAAAGGACTTGAAACTTATTGTATAATAAAAATTTTAGAAGAAACTAAAATCTAGCAAAGTGATTTAGGGATACCAACTAATTTTTGCCAAATAATAATTTGTAGATCAAAATATATATAAGTACTCTAAAATAATCAAATAACATATTTTTCATAAATATATTAATATTAGGGCTATATAAATCTCCCAAAAATTAAAATAACATTACTACAATTAGTAATACTACTTTTGTTACCAGATATTGTAAAACGAAAAATACAATTGATAAATAATGTCTACTAATATTACAAAAATAACAATAAAAGTAAATAATAATAAATAAAATAAAATAAAATAAAATAAAATAAAATAAAAAAAGAATAAATCTGTTGTCTTCTCTCCCGAGGGGGAGAGAGACAACAGATTGAAAAATTACTAAAGGAACACTAAAGAAAAGGAGAAAAAGGAGAGGGTGGAAGTGAGCGGAGTTCGGGGCTTTGCTCGCGCGGTGGAGGCGAACGGCTAGGGCTTTCCGGCCGACGGAGATGGCTAGTCGATGGGGATCAGCGGCGGTGGGGTTTCGAGGCGAGGAGGGGCGCCTGCTGGTGTAGGCCTCGACGTGGAGGGGCGCTGCTCCGGCGGAGGGAGACGAGGCTCGAGCGGAGGAACGGGTAGAAGAGAAGCGCCGGTGGCAGAGAGGGGTTCGTCGTCGACGTACGACGTTGTGTTCCGGCGGCGGCGAGACCGATATGGTCGCCGCGACGTTGGCCGAGACAGGCGCGGTGCGAGGACGACCCGGCGGCGGGGGTTTGGATCTACGGTGGTTCATCAAAAAATCGGACGGTTAGAGGGTGGCGGACACGCACGGAGGCTCGCGTGGCGGAGCTCCGACGTGGGATGGCATCGTCGGCGGTCAGTAGCGGTGTTGGTGGTGTTCTTTTGTTGTTAATTTGGGGGTTTTGGGTTTGGATATGCCGGCCACGGCGGGGGTGGCCGGCTGCGGTGGCGATGGTTATGGTTCGGGTAGTGGTGGTCGGTTATGGTGGTGGTGGCTGATGATGGTGATATTAGCCATGGGGGTGGTGACGATGATGAAGGCAATGGTGGTGCTACCCAAGGGCGGGTCGTGATGGTGAAAGTTGGTATTATCATGGTGGTGTTTGTGATGTTGGGGACGGTGATGGGGCTGTGGTGAAGGTTGTGGCCGTGGGGGTCGTGGGGTTGCCGTGGGGTGTAGGATGAGTCGGAGGGGTACGGGTTGGTCGGAGGTGGCGACGACAAGGCTGGGTTGGTGATGGTTGCCGTGGGGACGTCGGGCAAGCCTGGGTGGCAGAGGCGGAAAGGAGTTGGGTTAGGGATTGAATTCAATTGTGTCGGGGGTGTGTCCGACACAAGGGATACAATATATATATGTATATATATTGGAATAAGAATAGGGAGGGGACACGGACACGATGCACATTTTTGTGAGGAATTTGTGGATGTGAGGATTTATGGAGGAGTACCTGCCTATTTATAGGATGTGGGAATTTTCAGTTGGATAGAGATTTGGAATATTTAAACCCAAAAATAGATAATTTGTTACTTAATTTAAATCAAATTTAAATTGATTCAATCAATAGTAATCCAAATCAAATTCCAATTTAAATCTAGATAATCTAAACTTAAATTAAATATAAAATTTAAACTATTTAAATCAATTCATAAAAATCCAATCAAAGATTTAATTTGCCACAAAATTTCAAATCATATTTTCTAAAAATGCATATAATAATAATTTTGAAATTTACATTATTATTTAAAATAAACTAATAAAATATTTATGAAATATATGTATGCACGAAGAATCTTTATTTACTATTAATAACTATTATAAACACAAGACTTTTTATAAATAAAATAAATAAAATAATACCTTGGAAACTTTGGTACGATAGCTAAAATATATATTATTTTGAAACTATAAAAATAGAAAAATATTTTCTAAAAATATGTACGCTCGCACATAAACGCATTCGTCGAGCAAATTCGAAAAACAAATTTCCGCGCGCAACGTATAATACAACTACGTGACGTACAATATAAAAAAAATCATTACCAAATTTATTTTAAAAAATAGTAGTAGAAATTTAGGGGTTTTACATCCTACCCAACTTAAAAGAATTTCGTCCTCGAAATTAAGAATAAGTAGGGGGTGATAAGGTACAAGAGGTATATCGGTACTGAGAATATGAAAAGTCTTCGGGCGAGGCAAAGAAACAATGCCTTAACATAAACAAGCATTTAGTAGGTCGTGATTTTGATAAATTCGAAAATAGTCATGGATATGGAGGGTTGCTAGTTAAAGCAATAAAATCATGATAACACGAATTGAGTGATAACACGAATTGAGTAGATCAAGGGAATTAATTTTAGAGTCTTTAGGAGAGGTAGTTCCTTGGAAGAAAATTGGGTAGTGGACGTCTAGGTCGAAGGCATGGAAATAGAAGAACGATTGGGATTATTCAAATGATTTAGAAGGTCACGATGGTAGGTTTAGGATCAAGGGGAAAGATGAATAGTCTTAGGATGAGGATATAGCCACAGGTTGGTAAAGGCTAATTACAGTGGTCATAAGTAATTTGGGCAACTAAAGGGGATACTCTGCACGAGGGATTTCGTCCTTCTAAAATAGAAGGAAGACAAAAGCGATAAGGGTTCCAAAGGTGATATTATCGAATACGAATACATGGTTCAAAGGCGACCGAATAATTTCAAAAGAATTGTCAAGGCAGTCGTAGAGGAGACTCTAGAGGCCAAGTCTAATTATGTTCCACCCACGTAGAATAATAGATAAAAGCGAACCAAAGTGCACTTGGTTGATCAGACCATTATGCACCGGTTCTGATTAGACAATATGTTAGTGGGAGCTCTTCCAATAACACATGTCGTGAACAAGCTCGATAAATTAATAAACTTGCAAATCTAGATTATAGTAGCAATATTAGTCAATATGGTGAAATTATAGGGACGAGAGTTTAAAATTGAGAGAGAGTATAGTCGAACTTCTAAAGGATCTAAGTCATGTCATGTGATGGTCTTCATACCGTCATTCTATAGTCTTCTTGTCCAAGTCTTTTGGGTGGCTAGATGGGTTAGGGTCCTCTAAATTCTAGATCTAAGCAAACTTACTAATATAGGTCACAAGGACAAAGGAATAGCAAGGTTATAAGACATTCTACCCAACTTAAAAGAATTAAACTAATGGTGTTTTGGGACAAAAGAAACATGTCCAACTAGTAAGGGTCACTTGTTTAGCCTCTAGCAAACACGAAGGGAAGATAAGAATAATGATAGAAGGAATCAAGCAAGATGCAAATTAATGCGTCAAACGGTAGATAAAATCTAGAAAAGAGGTCAAGTATGTGGATGAGATCCTAGACTTCTAATCATATACGCAGGCTTGCTTGGTACGGTAAAGTAACCAAACAATTTATCTTGACCTGCATGGGCCACCACAAAAATATATAATGTCCCATTCCCAAAATACGTAGGACTAGGAACGTAGACATGCCAGCCGTATAATAAATATACGTAAGCTGTAAAATACAGTAGAACCATAACTAATCTCATCCACACAAAAATAAATGAATAAAAGATATCATATAATGATAATAAATTGTCTTGATACAATATATTGGGCGGAGACAAATCCACTACCAACAAGTAAAGGAAAATACATGAGAAAAGAAATAATTTTGGCGAGCGAAGCGTAGACGATCCAAGTGCAATCATCCTCGAAGAAATAGCAATGATCACGGCTAGAGCTAAAGCACCTGCGAAAGACAAGAGCACACACCTGAAGAAATAACCAGGTCCTCAGAGGGACATAACAAGACACATAATATCATGCCATATAAACTGAATAAATATTGCTCAAATAAATAAGTCAATTGAATTATAACATGGTCCAATACACACCTATTAAACTAGCGTACCATCCCCTCAACCAAACAAGGACAGGAGATGGTAAACTAGTTCACGACGACGTATCTTTCCATGCTATGAATCCAATATGGTATCCGGACCCCGACAAGGTTCAATACCTTCTCATCGAAGTAGTAAGTCACACCTACAACCAAACAAGGACAAGATGTGACAAACTAATCCACGACAAGTTATTGTTCCAAGCTACGGTCAGATACAAGTACCCAAACCAAAAATACTCGTACCTAACGGATAAATATGCCTAACCGTTCTAAGTAAAATGTAGTTAAGAACAATCCTTCCTACGCATGGGCCCTGGCTAAAAAGGATCAGCGTAGTCCCCCCTTGGGGCACCAGAGGCCCAATCAGTAAGAGCATAACGTTCCGCAGAACGTCAGTGGCCGTCAGTAATCATGGGTCATTAACCCCGTATCTGCAGCGGAGCTTCCGGGTCACAAAGTAAAGTGCATCGAAGTCCATACGCTAAGGAATTGTCCTCCCCGCCCAATGCCTACTATGTTGTATCCACAACAGAAAATCTCTATAACCGCTAAGTCAAACTAGCATGCAACCTCTATTAGCGGTTATTCCTACCGCACGGCTTATACGCACCGGTGGCCAGCCAGTCATGCATGTCCTTGTTCTACATGTGACACACAACTTCGTGGTACAACGTGTTAAGGCCAATGAATGCAACACACAAAGGTGGTCCCTTAAATCTAGGTTTAATATGTAAGAAAACTAATACATAGCAAGAAATATAAATGAACAGTAAGTTCTAACAGGTTATGCCATGTATCACAGTTTATTTGCATAAAAAATAATGAATAATGCATAAAATATGAGCTAAAATAAATAAATAGCAAATGGCAAGGTGTCTTGCCTGGTAGTACGCCTGGTTTGCTACAATGATCAATGTGGCACGAACTGCGACTTTGGTGTAACAACTAAGCAAGGTGACCTCTGATAGTGGCACGGACAGTTCCATTGGGTCCAGAAGGGTCAAGTTAGTTAGGGTAGGCATATGGGAGTACGGAATTGGTGAGGAAACGGGAGTAATAGGGCTGGTCATGGACAGAAGGATAATCAGAGGAATAATATATATATATACGATTTTGGAAAACTATTTATAATATTAAAAACTAGTTTGAATCTAAATAGTTATTGAAAAATACTTAAAGTCAAAAAAATCATTTTCGACATAAATGCTATGTTTGTAGAGATAAGATTTTTGATAGGAATATATTAGTCAAAATTACTTTAAGTTTGACAAAAGAATTTTATAGGTAGAAAACTATTAGTAAAAATAATTTAGAAAAGTATATGAAAATATTAGGAAACCGATTTATCATTTGAAAACTATGTTTCTACGGTCAAAAACAAATACTTGAAAGGACTTGAAACTTATTGTATAATAAAAATTTTAGAAGAAACTAAAATCTAGCAAAGTGATTTAGGGATACCAACTAAATTTTGCCAAATAATAATTTGTAGATCAAAATATATATAAGTACTCTAAAATAATCAAATAACATATTTTTTATAAATATATTAATATTAGGGCTATATAAATCTCAAATTAAAATAACATTACTACAATTAGTAATACTAATTTTGTTACCAGATATTGTAAAACAAAAATACAATTGATAAATAATGACTACTAATATTACAAAAATAACAATAAAAGTAAATAATAACAAATAAAATACAATAAAATAAAAATTAAATAAATAAAAAAGAATACATCTGTTGTCTTCTCTCCCAAATGAGAGAGAGACAACAGATTGAAAAATTACTGAAGGAACACTAAAGAAAAGGAGGAAAAGGAGAGGGTGGAAGTGAGCGAAGTCTGGGGCTTGGCTCGCGCGAGGGAGGCGAGCGGCTAGGGCTTTCCGGTCGACGGAGATGGCTAGTCGGTGGGGATCAGCGACGGCGGGGTTTCGAGGTGAGGAGGTCGCCTGCTAGTGCGGGGCTCAACGCGGAGGGGCACTGCTCCGGTGGAGGGAGACGAGGCTCGGGCGGAGGAACGGAGAGGAGAGAAGCACCGGTGGCAGAGAGGGGTTCATCGCTGGCGTGCGGCATTGTGTTCTGGTGGCGGTGAGACCGATATGTTCGTCACGACGTTGGCCGGGATAGGCACGGTGCGAGGACGACCCGGCGGCGGGGGTTTGGATCTACGATGGTTCGTCGGGGAATCGGACGGCTGGAGGGTGGCGGACACGCACGAAGGCTCGCGTGGCGGAGCTCCGACGTGGGCTGGCATCGCCGACGGTTGTAGAGGTAAGTGGCGGTGTCGGTGATGTTCTTTTGTTGTTAATTTGGGGGTTTTGGGTTTGGATATGCCTGCCACGACGGGGGTGGCTGGCTGCGGTGGCGATGGTTATGGTTCGGATAGTGGTGGTTGGTTATGGTGGTGGTGGCTGATGATGGTGATATTAGCCGTGGGGGTGGTGACGATGATGAAGGCGATGGTGGTGCTACCCCGGGGCGGGTCATGATGGTGAAAGTTGGTGTTATCATGGTGGTGTTTGTGATGTTGGAGACGGTGATGGGGCTGTGGTGAAGGCTGTAGTCGTAGGGGTCGTGGGTTTGCCGCGGGGTGTGGGATGAGTCAGAGGGGTACAGGTTGGCCGGAGGTGGTGACAACAAGGCTGGATTGGTGATGGTTGCCGTGGGGACGTCGGGCAAGCCTGGGTGGCAGAGGCAGAAAGGAGTTGGGTTAGGGATTGAATTGAATTGTGTCGAGGGTGTGTCCGACATAAGGGATACAATGTATATGTATATATATTGGAATAAGAACGGGAAGGGACACGGACACGATGCACATTTTTGTGAAAAATTTGTGGATGTGAGGATTTATGGAGGAGTACATGCCTATTTATAGGATGTAAGAATTTCCAGTTGGATAGGGATTAGGAATATTTAAACCCAAAAATAGATAATTTGTTACTTAATTTAAATCAAATTTAAATTGATTCAATCAATAGTAATCCAAATCAAATTCCAATTTAAATCTAGATAATCTAAACTTAAATTAAAAATAAAATTTAAACTATTTAAATCAATTCATAAAAATCCAATCAAAGATTTAATTTGCCACAAAATTTCAAATTATATTTTCTAAAAATGCATATAATAATAATTTTGAAAATTATATTATTATTTAAAATCAACTAATAAAATATTTATAAAATATATGTATGCACGAAGAATCTTTATTTACTATTAATAACTGTTATAAACACAAGACTTTTTATAAATAAAATAATAACTTGAAAACTTTGGTACGATATCTAAAATATATATTATTTTGAAACTATAAAAATAGAAAAATACTTTTCTAAAATATATACGCTCGCACATAATCACACTCGTCGAGAAAATTCGAAAAACAAATTTCCGCGCGCGACGTATAATACAACTACGTGACGTACAATACAAAAAAAATCATTACCAAATTTATTTTTTTAAAAGTAGTAGAAATTTTGGGATTTTACATTGGTAGTACAACGTCTTAGTTGTACTACTGCAAGCTTGCGATATGATATAGAAAATAAGATATTAGGATAAGAGAATACTCAATCACAAATTAGAATTTCCTTAGAGATTCCTGGGACGACCCTTGAGAATCTCACTAGAAACCCTATCTCGAAATATGTTTTCCTTATTTCTGTCTACTCTTCCTTGATTCATTATTGAAAATTGATTCTTGGTGTTCGTTGTTGACTTTGATTTTGTATCGAGATAATTTTTATGGATTAAATTAAGGTATATTCTGATAACATATTGGATGAGGACAGTGTGAAAGGTAAATATTTGCTTTGGTTATGGAGTCTGAAGTTTATCGCAGCCATACTAGCTAGCATGACAAAGACGTAGAGCCTGATTTTGGATATACTCATCTTAATTATGGAATTTAGAGTTTCTCGCAGCCATGCCGATTATCATGGTGAAAATTCTAGATAACATGATTATAGAGGTATATACCTTAGTTACGGACTCTATCGTTTATCGCAGTTATTCTTACTGGCGTGGCGAGGATTCTGGGTAACATGATTACAGATAGACGTATATGATTATCAGATTATTTCTTAAAATTGGTTCTTAACATATCATTTCTATCATTACACTCATATTATTATAGAATTCATTTCCATTACCTTCCCTAGCCCAGGAGTAGGGATAGCGTTAGTTCCTTTAGTCAAGCTCCTTATAGATATTCATTTTACTAATTTCTGAGGTTCCTTGGATAGTGTAGTATTTGGTAACTTGTAGATAGGTTCGTGTCATTGAGTATCAGTATTAATTGTTGGGAGTGTAGCTTGTAAGTCTGTGAGTGATTCCTAGACGGGCATGTGAGCTATAGGCATCAATTTAGAGATAACTTGTAGTGTAGTACCTTTGTAGCAATAGTTCTATGGTAGGTCAGTATAGTTAAAAATGAGAGTAAAGTATAATAATTATCTCGTCTTTTCCTCTGCAAAATCGTATCTTTTTCGATTTTCTTATCCTTGTAAGAGTGATTCGATTTGACATCATCCTTTGATTTTCAATTACTAAATTTTGACTTTATTTGATCGTGACTAAATAATTTTGATTATAATCTTAATCATGCCAAAATTTTGATTCTTGATCATACTCGAATGGTTTTAATTCTAATCGTGCCTAGATTTTATTTTTATTATTACTCCTGACTAGGCTTGATCATATCTTAATCATGACTACACCTAAATTATGACCCTATTCTTAATCGTGCCAAAAATTTAATCATGGTCATACCTAGATGACTTTGCCTTGTGTGACTAGACGACCTTGATCCTCATAATCATGACTATATATATTTTGATCGTGAATAAATCTTCCGTCATTTCTAGATAACTTAGATTTTATTGACAATGACCATATTTGAATTTATCCTTAATCGTGCCTAAGCTTGATCCTTGATCACACCTATATGACTTTGATCGTGTCTATCATTCTATACTTAAAATTTTGATCATTTTGACTTGATCATGATTTTGATCTAAACAATTTGACCCTTCTAGTTGTAACTAGCTCGTGCCAAAAAAATGGATTTTATTCTTTCCGTTCCTAAATAAATTTGAATTAAGATTTCAAATCCATTTCCAATCATGCCTAATGATTTAAAATTGTACCATAATTGATCATTCCTAAATAATTTTGACCATATTTTGATGCTATTCCTAATCGTGCCAAAATAAGCTATTCCACAAATTTTGAGGAACCAAGAAAGAATGAAACACGGGACACTGGATATTTGAATGAATCAATTATAGTGTGGTAGTGATACATTTTAGATTGGTTATGATACTTTGGACAATGAGATAAAATTGATGGAGAAAACGTGTAACTAGGAATGAAAGCAAAGTCAAGAGGATAGTAGCATCATTGAAGTTTAGAAATGGATATGTTTAAGGAAATATTTCTAGTATGGATTATTTTCATATAAAGATAGAAGGTAGAAGAATTCAAAAGAAGAAGGATAATATATAATACAATTTAGATACTTGAGGTTATAAATTTTGGATATATTTAATCGAGGTTAAAATATTGACTTGAAGAACCCAAATATATGAATTATGCGGTGAAGAACTAAGAACGGATACAACACAGAATTTTGAAATTTGGAATACAAGAACTAATATTACCAATTGTGAGCTTTCAGGGAGATAACGATTTAAGAGACAATATCGATTGATGGATATAGAGGAATAAAATTTTGAATATAGTGGTGAATAAATCAAGAAGTTTATATTTGAGCCATGATAGAAGATTATATAGATGAATGACAGTTTTAATTCAAAACACGGTGGTGGAATTTGGACTTGCATGACTAAGTTGATAAGGGAGTACGAATGATTGAGGATTTATAAGCAGGAATATGACTGAGAAATAGTATCATCGAAATAAAGGCCAGAAATACCTTATATTAGTTGTGAAAAAGTTTGATTTACATAGATATCGTAGCTTGTAATCATTACTTGACTTTTCCTATGATAGAGACTGTCAAGACCCGCACCCGTTTTTTTTTTTTTTTTTAAAACGGATACGAGACGTGTCCAAGCCAGCCTACGCCGCAGTGTCGGCGGTAGAACGCTGTCACGGCCATGAAGATCAAAATCACAAATAATGCTCATTCACATAATTAATTTAACTTACAATGATTACAAGTTTTACATTTGTAGAAGAATATAAACTTGTACAATTAAATGAATGACTATAACTCAACTATCTAGCTAGTCTCTAGGCCTTTGTCCGCAAGTACTCCCGTCACTCCCAAGCTAAGTGAATCCTCGGCTAACCTGAAAATGTTGGTTTCCAGTCAGGAATGGAACGAGCACAATTCACTGAACGCAATTTCAAATAAAGAAAATGACTATAAGACAAAGGTTAGGCATCAATCATGAGTTTTAAAAATAACAGTAAAGCCGTGAGAAAATCAATAGTAAAAATAGACCAATATACTTTTCCACCGTTAGAAGTACCTTTGACATGTGATCGGTCTGGGGTACTACACCGCACGGTCTACGAGATCTACTGCATAAAGTAAACAAGGTCTACGAGATCTACTGCATAAAGTAAACAAGGTCTACAAGATCTACTGCATGAAAGTAAACAAGGTCTACAAGATCTACTGCATGAAAGTAAACAAGGTCTACAAGATCTACTGCATGAAAGTAAACAAGCTCTACAAGATCTACAATGTCTACGAGATCTACAAGGTCTACGGTCTGATCACACATCCTTGGTACTTCTCATTCCCGACTCAATAATTTATAATAGAGTATAAAAATATCACATAACCAATGACTAATCAATGAAATATAGTAAAGATCAATATCGAAATGCAGACAATAAACTGTACTCGCCTGGGGTCCTCTGCTGGTGAAACCGACAATCTGAACCACTCAATGTGCCACAATAGTCAAAACCCGTACAACAGTCCCCCGGATGCTGAAATAGATAATACCAATGATCTCAGAGTAGTCCAATTAGCTAGGATTGCCTGTCCTTACGTCCAATTCTGGACACAGGGGCAAAACGGTAATTTTGGACAAAAACGATGTCCGTCGTTGGACCCGCTTTGCACCGAAAAGCGTGCCAGAGTCAACGGTCTCTAAAGTCGTCAAACTACATGTCTACAGATCCAGTTTTTCGATACGAACCCAACCGTATGTCCTAAGTTGGATTTCGGCGGACCGTGCACAAAATCGCCCGTTGAGTGGGACCGTGGGACCCGCAAAACGGTGATTTTATCAACGGTCTCAGAATCGGACCAAACTTGGCATACAGGACCAGAAAAATAATACGGTTCTGTTGGCGCAAGTTTCATCTCGATCTGACGAGCGTGCACAAAGTTATGACTGAATTTGCATTGGACGGATACGGGGCGATTCCGACGGATACGCGTCGAATTCGTCGCGCACCCGCGACCAATTTGAATTCCGTCAAAGCCCATACGACCACGAAGCCGTTACGCAGCTTTCGATGCTTTCGGTTCGCGACCACGTCGTCCCGATTGGCGTGACGCACGTCGTGTGGAAACAATTTCAATATTTTGAAAACAGATTTTTGGGAAACTTTGGAATTCGATTCCTCGACGCTCAGTTGATGATTTCGAATTCCACAAGAAGGGATTCGAAGCCCTACATGTTGTCTCTAACTTTGTTTAAGTAGAATCTCTGAAGGGTTACCGGATCGATCAGAATCGATATTCAAAAGGGGGTTCATGGACTGAAAATACTGTCCTATTTCGACATATTTCTCGACAACTTCAACTCGATCTCTCTCGAGTTTTGGGTCACTAGAACTCAAACCAATAAACGAGGATTAAAGACGGTTATATTGGCTTTCCGTAGAAGTTTACGGATCGAATTTTCGTTGAGAGACGAGGGAGAAACGAGAGAGGGAAGTTGGTACCTGTGATTCACGACTGTCATCTACGCGCGCGCGCGTATGTGGCCTTGCCGTCGACCGACGGCCGCCCGTGGTGGCGCTGGCGCGCACGCGCGGCGCCTGTTGGCCGCCTCGGGTGGCGCGCACAGTGGGTTGGATGGAGATTAGGGTTTTGTTGCTTTCGTAGTCTCTCGACAATATATATACATACGTATATGTATTTCCTACGTTTAAACCGAACATGGGTCGGGGCTTCTGGGTTTTTCCCCTCAGGTTGGCCCGAGCTGTTGGGGCTCGGGTGTGAAGGCACCCCACTGCACTTGGTTTGCTGAGAAAACATTGTAGGTTGGGCGATGGGTTTAGGCCGGGAAGCTACTGCTTCAATTCTCTCTTCTTCTTTTTTTATATATATATAAATAGCACTATATATATATATATATATATATATATATATATATATATATATATATATATATATATATATATATATATATATCCTTTGTATGTATATTACTATATATTTATCTATCATATATATATATCACTATATATATATATTTCTGTCATATATATATGTATCACTATATATATTTCTAATATATATATATCTCAAAAATATATTTTGATTATATATATCACTATATATATGCCATTGAATATATATATATATGTATCTATTTATATACATATATCTTATACAATATTTTCTATAAAATCTAAAATAAACCCCCAATGCTATCTATTTCTAGGGTAGACCCTATATGTGTATATCTATATATGCCTATATATATAATAATATTTACTCGACAAAATTCAATATAACCAATAACAATAAAATAATATTATTTATATAATAGCCTCAATAAAATAATAATAAATATACCGAAATTTAATAAAATATTAATGGTGTGTATATATATACCACTATGTGTAACCCATAAATCCTAGTTTATACAAGGACATATTTATACAAATGTCACTGAGTACAATTAATAATGATAATTATATTATTTAACCACGAATATTAGAAAATATTCATTACATAATTAAACGGAATACCACCTACACTCATACCAAAATACGCCATCACGAATGCCCTCGAACGTCCCGCATGACTACATGGCTTGGCGCAGTTCGGTCCAGTCCGGGATAAAGTGGTATAACCGATTTCCCTAAAACTTAATAATATAAATAATAAATAAACCTTCGGTAAGTGTTAAGTCGCAACTTGGTCTGGTTTTTCCTAGTTGTGACATCGCTATGGCTCGTCCTTCCCTATCAAGGCTAACACACTAGTCAAAGCACGCCATTGCACTATCTGCGCCACGATTCCTAGTCGCCTTGTACTCAAAAACTCCATCATGGCTAAAATCATCCACCGTAATAATAATTAATAATTATCTATAAAATCTAAAAATCACTATTCCGATAAAATAAATAAATAAGATATTATCAAAATTCTGGAAAGAGGGGCTACAAATCTACCCACCTTAAAAATAATTTCGTCCTCGAAATTCTAATTTATAACTATTTCCTAAATTTAACAAGAAAATCTACCATTACTTTAATCTCCTTGAATTTAATTCCTCAAAACGGTTTTTATCGTCCTCCTAGCCATTTTGCAATTTCGAAACTCCGAGGACTTCTACCCACCTTTGGTCACACTACTCCCTTAATTCTCATGTCGCTAAACTTTATCATCTTCCAACTAATTGCTAAATAAATTTCTACCCATAGATATCTACTGCCCTTGGCCTCTATAATCCTCTCCTATTTATCGAACCACCTGAAATCTAACAAGCAACAAATTTACGTAAGTAGCTAATAAATATTGATGAATTCTAATAAGCATGACCATTCATCGCTCCGAAGTAGGAAGGACATAAAGATAAGGAAAAACAATCGATAGTAAAAATGAGGTCTCAAGAGCAGTAGATAATATTCAAGGATACAGATGGAAAGAAAGTCTATGAGCCATTGACCAATTTTGCTAGATTGGGCCACTCTGGTCCAGTTACTTGTTAAGTCTAAGAATCCTTCATTCTTATAGGAGCTTGCAATCCTTCAATACAGAAGTTTCGTTCTCAAAATTCTAAACAGTTTCCATAATAGAACGGAATCTGGGAAAATCAAGATTGTGATCCTTCCCGTGGCTATTTAAACATACGAGCAAGGGATAAAATGCAATACAAGTTCGTATCGCGACTTCCAGGTAGATGGAATAATGGTTACGAAAGACACCACATTCTAAGAGGTGGATATTTCCTAATAGGTATAGGGACCTATTTTAAATAGTTCGGCTTACAGTCCAAAAATAGTGGTACGTATGGATGGATTTTATTGGGTCTTGATGGATTCCTCAATTGTACATCAGTTGTCGGTTGGATGAACCTTGGAATTCAATCTATATTGACTGGACAAGATCCAATGATAAAACTATTTCTACTCGGTTAGGGTCCTAGAACAAGTTTTCACCCAAGTGGTTGAGCTAGGTGCAGTCGGATTGGTTAGCTAGGTCTCTAGAGCCCTGAAGATACGCCTTCTGTGACTTCTGTATTTAAGTGGCACAAAAGACACCAATGAGGGGCACACTAAGGACAATGTGTGTAGTGACTCCGTGTAGATCACCATCATATATTGGGTCGAAAGGTTCGAGACGAAGTTGAAGCTCTAATGAAAATCGAAAAGCATACCGGTATTATGGTAAGGGTTATAGCTAATCCTTTGGTCCTGAAAGTCGTACCACAAAAATAGAGTACAAGGGGATGGGTTTGAGTGGGACATGATATACCTAGATGAAGGTGGACTTGTCTAGATCTTGCATATGAAGTTTGTTGGAAGGTAACAGCTGGTCCCATGCTCCGAATATTAATGACACGGCCGTAGACACAAATAGTCTAAGTGGAAAGTGGGAGTCCAAAGGGCACTAATCATCATCCTAATGGAAGTTATTCTAATCACTCGGTAATCCTCGTATATCCCAAAATTTAGAAGACTTACAGTCTACCCACCTTAGAAGCTAGGACATGGTCTTAGGAATAATGAGGTCAGAAGAATTTTTGAAGTCCGGTATCGTACCTCGACTCTTGGTAATAAATAATAAGGTACGGCACAACGAAAAAATACGGTAGATATAAATCGAGTCAAGGATCGTTCCTCAATAAATGGAGAACGAGTGTGTACAATGACACCTGGTCGACAAAATAGAATGACCTACTCGTCTCCAGTATTCAAGAGTTATCGACGGGGTAACCAACTCTAAGGCACATCATTTGAAAGATTCCTAACAACTGAGTCATGAATCTTTGTTGGCGTCAAGCCTGCCAGACTATTGTCACAAGAATTATAGTGATCATGCATTGCTGTTGACCACTGATAGATCATAATATGACAGGGTATTTAAGCTATGGTATTGGCTAAACTAGTGACTGTGGTGTTCCAACACTAGTTAGGTCTTAATAATAAAATTTACATAACTAGGGCAATACTTGTTGGAAACCACTCTCGGGATGAGTGTCTACCATAGTCACGATAAATGATTGTCCTTTTCCTTGTCCACTCATTAACTGTGGGCTTTGGTCGAGGAAGGGTTGAGTCAAGGCATAAGGATTGCTAGTTAAGGCAAGCTTCCAGCAGATAATTAGAGACTCCCAACATTTGGTTTCTTGAGAATAGATAGTCTCCTAGGTTGGCGTTCTGACTTAAGGGTAAAACCTTAATCATTCCCAAGTTCAGGTGGCTAGAAGGTCTCAATGGTAGTTTGAGGGTTGAGGAGAGAACGAGTAACTCAATCATATGACTGGCCGTTGGTAGCTACACTTGTGCCTACCATTATCATAGCCATGGGAATACTCTGTAGCTCTCTACCATCACGAGCTTTCGTCTTTCCAAATCGGTGAAAGATAAAAACAATAAAGAATTCAAGGAAGATGTTACTGAATACAATTTCATGATTCAAGGGCGAACATATAATTCAAGAGGAATTGTCAATGCAGTCATGGATGAGACCCTAGAGACATCTATATCTTAATCCACGTAGGGTAATTAAATACGAACCAAATGCATCATGGTTGATCAGGCCATAATACACTGATTCTGATCAGACAATAAGTTAGCAGGCGTCCCCACTAAACATATGCCTCGAATCAAGCTTGATAAAAGAGTAAGCTTGCAAAAACTAGGCTGTAATAGCAGCGTTGGTCAAGATAGTCAAGATACAAGTACGCGAGATTTTTGAAAAGAGGCACAAGTAGTTCAAGTTTAGAGGGAATCAAACTTCACATGGTGTTCTTGCTTCTATAGACATCCCACTATCATCTTATCCTTATGACCTTGGTCGACTAATGGTTTATGGACTCCTGAATTTTATATTCTTAGTAACTTATTAGTGTCGGTCAATTACCTCGTCAATAGATCACAAGGACCACATAATGCTAGGTTGGGAGACATGCTACTCAACTTACAGAACTTTCACTAATATTGGCTTCGGATCTTATTAAACATACAGGGCACTGTCCTATCCTCTATGGTATCCATAATTGTAATCACGTCTGAAGTTATTTCACCGAAGATTATGCCTCGCCCGTAAAATCAGGCTGTGGTAAACCCTTGGTTTCGTAACTCAATTATGACACAAATCGAACATTACTTAACTCTATCCAATATTGGCTCAAGTGTAACTACGATAAGGAGTGAGCCACTAGCCATAGTTCTGGAATGTTCTATAACCTATATATTTTCTTAAACTAATTTCACCTCTAGGGGTTGTGCCTTGCCAGTGCGCTGCTGGCTGCAGGGAATCCAGAGTCTTCATAATGCAAATAAATGGCGACAGCGCGCTACTGTCATGCCATTATGAGCTGACTAACATTCCCTTAACTATATTCTAAAAATTTTATGAGCTTCTAGAGATTCAAACATGTTGACTATGAAATACAACATAAGTATTTGTCCTATCAGTCACCACCCTTCGAATGAAAGATCGAACATGGAGGAAATAACTGAAGGCAAAAGGAATACAAAAATTCTAGTATCCATTTCATGTGTATTCAAACTATTAAGGAAAAACTTTGAATCGAAACTAAACTCGAGGTTCGTATGTGGTTAACAATAATCAGAATTTATACAAAATAATAATTCCTAGGGCAAATAGAAACTAAGTAGGCAATTCAACTAAGATATGAGGATGATATCTAAGAGACAAGAGAATAAATTGATTAATCTATCAAGGCTAGATCATTAATTCTACGAAGCCCTGCCTTACCAAGGGAATAATCTATCCAAATTAGATTACATCGGCATATCAAGGGGTAATAATGTACCTATGGGGATCTGATAAACTATCAAAATTTATAACTCCCTATCTATATTGCATGACCTAGACTACCCATAGGTAACTTTGTATAAGGGACTCCTAGTCTTAGTCATTCTCGTAAATTAAATTAATTTTTAATTCGTGAATGAGCATCTCTAGTCGCAGGCTCGCAAGAGTACGACTAATCTTAAGTACTATCACGAGTTTGCATAATTTGCGAAACCTGACCTGCATGGGCCACCACAAAAACTTGTCACGACCCGCACCCGTTTTTTTTTTTTTTAAAACGGATACGAGACGTGTCCAAGCCAGCCTACGCCACAGTGTCGGCGGTAGAACGCTGTCACGGCCATGAAGATCAAAATCACAAATAATGCTCATTCACATAATTAATTTAACTTACAATAATTACAAGTTTTACATTTGTAGAAGAATATAAACTTGTACAATTAAATGAATGACTATAACTCAACTATCTAGCTAGTCTCTAGGCCTTTGTCCGCAAGTACTCCCGTCACTCCCAAGCTAAGTGAATCCTCGGCTATTCCTGAAAATGTTGGTTTCCAGTCAGGAATAGAACGAGCACAATTCACTGAACGCAATTTCAAATAAAGAAAATGACTATAAGACAAAGGTTAGGCATCAATCATGAGTTTTAAAAATAACAGTAAAGCCGTGAGAAAATCAATAGTAAAAATAGACCAATATACTTTTCCACCGTTAGAAGTACCTTTGACATGTGATCGGTCTGGGGTACTATACCGCACGGTCTACGAGATCTACTGCATAAAGTAAACAAGGTCTACGAGATCTACTGCATAAAGTAAACAAGGTCTACAAGATCTACTGCATAAAGTAAACAAGGTCTACAAGATCTACTACATGAAAGTAAACAATGTCTACAAGATCTACTGCATGAAAGTAAACAAGGTCTACAAGATCTACTGTATGAAAGTAAACAAGGTCTACAAGATCTACAATGTCTACGAGATCTACAAGGTCTACGGTCTGATCACACATCCTTGGTACTTCTCATTCCCGACTCAATAATTTATAATAGAGTATAAAAATATCACATAACCAATGACTAATCAATGAAATATAGTAAGATCAATATCGAAATGCAGACAATAAACTGTACTCGCCTGGGGTCCTCTGCTGGTGAAACCGACAATCTGAACCACTCAATGTGCCACAATAGTCAAACCCGTACAACAGTCCCCCGGATGCTGAAATAGATAATACCAATGATCTCAGAGTAGTCCAATTAGCTAAGATTGCCTGTCCTTACGTCCAATTTTGGATACAGGGGCAAAACGGTAATTTTGGACAAAAACGATGTCCTTCGTTGGACCCACTTTGCACCGAAAAGCGTGCCAGAGTCAACGATCTCTAAAGTCGTCAAACTATATGTCTACGGATCCAGTTTTTCGATACGAACCCAACCGTATGTCCTAAGTTGGATTTCGGCGGGCCGTGCACAAAATCGCCCGTTGAGTGGGGACCGTGGGGCCCGCAAAACGGTGATTTTATCAACGGTCTCAGAATCGGACCAAACTTGGCATACAGGACTAGAAAAACAATACGGTTCTATTGGCGCAAGTTTTGTCTCGATCTGACGAGCGTGCACAAAGTTATGACTGAATTTGCATTGGACGGATACGGGGCGATTCCGACGGATACGCGTCGAATTCGTCGCGCACCCGCGACCAATTTGAATTCCGTCAAAGCCCACACGACCACGAAGCCGTTACGCAGCTTTCGATGCTTTCGGTTCGCGACCACGTCGTCCCGATTGGCGTGACGCACGTCGTGTGGAACAATTTCAATATTTTGAAAACAGATTTTTGGGAAACTTTGGAATTCGATTCCTCGACGCTCAGTTGATGATTTCGAATTCCGCAAGAAGGGATTCGAAGCCCTACATGTTGTCTCTAACTTTGTTTAAGTAGAATCTCTAAAGGGTTATCGGATCGATCAGAATCGATATTCAAAAGGGGTTCATGGACTGAAAATACTGTCCTGTTTTGACATATTTCTCGACAACTTCAACTCGATCTCTCTCGAGTTTTGGGTCACTAGAACTCAAACCAATAAACGAGGATTAAAGACGGTTATATTGGCTTTCCGTAGAAGTTTACGGATCGAATTTTCGTTGAGAGACGAGGGAGAAACGAGAGAGGGAAGTTGGTACCTGTGATTCACGACTGTCATCTACGCGCGCGCGGTGTGTGGCCTTGCCGTCGACCGACGGCCGCCCGTGGTGGCGCTGGCGCGCAGCGCGGCGCCTGTTGGCCGCCTAGGGTGGCGCGCACGGTGGGTTGGATGGAGATTAGGGTTTTGTGCTTTCGTGGTCTCTCGAATATATATACATACGTATATGTATTTCCTACGTTTAAACCGAACATGGGTCGGGGCTTCTGGGTTTTTCCCCTCGGGTTGGCCCGAGCTGTTGGGGCTCGGGTGTGAAGGCACCCCACTGCACTTGGTTTGCTGAGAAAACATTGTAGGTTGGGCGATGGGTTTAGGCCGGGAAGCTACTGCTTCAATCTCTCTTCTTTTTTTATATATATATAAATAGCACTATATATATATATATATATATATATATATATATATATATATATATATATATATATATATCCTTTGTATGTATATTACTATATTATCTATCATATATATATATCACTATATATATATTCTGTCATATATATATATATAGTATCACTATATATATCTAATATATATATCTCAAAAATATTTTGATTATATATATCACTATATATATGCCATTGAATATATATATATGTATCTATTTATATACATATATCTTATACAATATTTTCTATAAAATCTAAAATAAACCCCCAATGCTATCTATTTCTAGGGTAGACCCTATATGTGTATACTATATATGCCTATATAATAATATTACTCGACAAAATTTAATATAACCAATAACAAAAAATAATATTATTTATATAATAGCCTCAATAAAATAATAATAAATATACCAAAATTTAATAAAATATTAATGGTGTGTATATATACCACTATGTGTAACCCATAAATCCTAGTTTATACAAGGACATATTTATACAAATGTCACTGAGTACAATTAATAATGATAATTATATTTAACCACGAATATTAGAAAATATTCATTACATAATTAAACGGAATACCACCTACACTCATACCAAAATACGCCATCACGAATGCCCTCGAACGTCCCGCATGACTACATGGCTTGGCGCAGTTCGGTCCAGTCCGGGATAAAGTGGTATAACCGATTTCCCTAAAACTCAATAATATAAATAATAAATAAACCTTCGGTAAGTGTTAAGTCGCAACTTGGTCTGGTTTTTCCTAGTTGTGACATCGCTATGGCTCGTCCTTCCCTATCAAGCTAACACACTAGTCAAAGCACGCCATTGCACTATCTGCGCCACGATTCCTAGTCGCCTTGTACTCAAAAACTCCATCATGGCTAAAATCATCCACCGTAATAATAATTAATAATTATCTATAAAATCTAAAAATACTATTCCGATAAAATAAATAAATAAGATATTATCAAAATTCTGGGAAGAGGGGCTACAGAGACCTAATTTTCCTATTCTCGTAATCACCCTTTGAATTCATCGGTAGTAAAATCAATTCCATTCTGATCGTGACTATATGCTTTTGATTATATTCTTAATTGCAACTAAATTTATTTTGACTAGCTTCATTCCTAATCATGTCAATTTTAATTTTAGTTATGACCTTGTGATTTAGATTCTACTGATCGTTTCTAAATTTTTATTGATCGCGACGATACTAAGATTTTACTCTTAATCGTGCCCAATTTCTAATCTTCGATCACGTCAATATGATTTAATTTTAATCGTGCCTAAATCCTGACTTAATCATATTTAGGTCCTATCTGACTAGAAATAATGACTAGATTCTATTTGTGACATGAATTTATGTTCTCGAATAAACTGATTATTAATCATGCATATATGACTTCGCCTGACCATGTGATTTTGATTTCATACATTGAGTTTATCCTAAATCGTGCCTAAAATCTGATCTTTAATCGCATCCATATGACTTCGATTTTGAGATGATCGTATCTTAACCGCCTTATGCTTAAATTTTGATTCTATTATAACTTGATTCCAACAGAATCATAACTATGAATTGATCTAGACGATTTTAATTCTATATCGTGCCTAAAAGACTGGAATTATTTCTTCACGCTCATATAATCTTGATTTCGAATCCATTCTTAATCGTACCTAAATCATATTGTATTTATTGTGCCTAAATGCTTTTGACCATACTTCGATAATGATCTTCATCGTGCCAATTTGGGTTGATCGTGCGTGAATGATTTTGTTGATAACTAGATTTAATTATTCTAGTCGTGCCAAGTCAAATCATTTATTAATCGTGCATAAACAATTTGTTTTATTCTTGGTTATGCTTTAATCAGGTTTGGATTTTGATCATGCCAAACAATATCATTTCTAAATTCCTTATTAGTTAATCTTAGTCGTGCCAAATCGCATCATTCTTGTATTTTATCGTGCCCAAATGATTTTGCTTATTAATATTTGTATATATTTTAGTACTATCTTTGATCATATTTAGATTTAAATTCTAATGATCGTGTTAATTTAAATTTTGAGGACGAAATTTCTTTTAAGATGTGTAGACTTGTAACTACCCAGAAATCAAATTTATTTTTGGAAATCAACACTTTTTTATTTCTAAAATCATTTTTCAAATTTATTTGTAAATTTATTTTTAATTCTAATTATTATTATTTAATAATTAGTTAATCTTATTTTTGAATTTTTTTTATTAATAATTAAATCCTTGTGAGCCTACCAAGCGTTGGACTTGGATTGTGGGCTAGCCTATTAGCCTACCAAGCCTTGGGCTCGGATTGCGGTCTACTAGCTATATTATGTTCCTAATTTTTACTAATTATTAATGGGCTTTATTATTTAATAGTTGGTAATTAATTACTAAATACTATATTAGTTAGCAATTAGTTGTTAGTTACCCCTAGATCTATTACAAATTATATTTGTGCCACCTTGGCTTGGAGAACACTCCATTCCCTCATTAAAATATTGGACATACCCAATATTTATACATCAAAATTTACTCTCTCACTCTCTAGCTTTTTCCAACTCTGACCCCTGTTTCGGCCAAGCTCCGGCCAACTTCTTCCCCCGACCACTCTCCTCCTCCTTATTCCACCTTCTCTTCTCCTCTGCCACCTAACACCATTGCCACCCGACCACCCGGCCAACCAGCAATTCACCACCAACGCCACCACCATCACCTCTGATCACCACTTACCCACCCAGCCGCCTACACCGCCATTGCAACCACCCACGCATCACTCGATCACCAGAACCCATCATCAGCAACCCCGACCTTTCCCTGTCTGCCTCCACCACTCCCACCCACCGTGCGCCACCCCACCGGACCATCTTCACCATCGATTACTCCGACCATCGACCAAGCCATCGCCTGATCACCTTTTTCACCAACACAACCCAGTCACACAACCATCATCACCCCGCGCCCTCTCCTTCCTTCTTGTCCAACCGCCACGACCACCAAACCCCAATACCGCTACCACCAAACATAAAACCACTCACCTGAGCTACGACCGACGCCAACCAACGTGTCTGCCTCGAGCCGTACGCCACGCGACCCTTGTATGCGCCTTCAGATCCCGGTCGCTCCTTCACGTTTGAGACAGCCTTACCTCTTCCTCACTGAGCGCCGCGTCTCTGAGACATCCAGACCCAGATTTCGATCTAGGAAGCGTCGGCGTACCTCCTCCAATCGACGACGACCGTCGTGGCCGTGTCGAACAAACTCTCCTCTGGGTGAGACTCCCTAACCCTCTATAACCCTCTTCTCTAGATCTCTCCCTCCCGATCTCTAGCTTCCTTTCATCCTCTCTCGTTCACTCACACTGCTTCTTCTTCTCTTCTTCTTCTTCTTCTCCTTCCGTTCCTTTCTTCTTCGGTTTTTCATGGCGGCTGTTTGTCTCTCTCTCTCCAGAGTGGAGAGTGACCTTAGGATTTTTAAACCCTAACTTCTAATAAAGTCTGAGGCTCGAGCCCAGTTTAGACATGTGTTTAATATTTGATTTCGTGGGCTGGGTCTCAAGCCCATTGTATTTTAACAGATTTTGGTTGTTATTGGGCTGGGCTTAGGGCCCAGTCCTGTTTAAATCTATTTATTTGTTAGTCTGGGCTTAAAGCCCAGGTTAGTTCTTGAATAAAATAAATATAGGTATTTGTATAAATATAGTATCATATTTTTGTAAACATTATTAGTATAAATATATGGTATATTCATGTATAATTTTTATACTATTATGATAGTAATCTAATATTTTGGAACTATATATTATTTAATATTATTTAAATACATTTTTTTACCTAAGTAGTTTTTATAAATAAGTTTTAACGTTTTTCAAAATGTAAATGTTTTGACTAAGTAGAAAATTTAATCTCCAAATCTAAAAATATTTTCCATAATAGGTTATAGATATTGGTTTGTCTTCCCTTCTATTATCATCTTAATCATTCTAATCGTGCGTTTCTATTTTTGTGACCTTGCTCAATCTTCTGAATCAACCAACGGGATTATGGACTATCTATTATGGACTATTTCTGCGTCATATGGGACAATAGATGTGATCTTGGATATTATTGGATGTTGTGATCTTCGACGACATATTTAGGATTAATATTCTGGACGTTTAAACTCTGATAGTTTCGTGTCGACACGTTCGTGTCGCATACGTCAACTTTAGATACCCGAGGTAAGTGCTCACGATGATCACTTTTATTTCCTGATATTTACTCTTTCATGCTTTTAGATGTACACTCCTAATTATCGACACGACTCTTACACGAGATTAGTATTGTGGATTCTATATCATGATTTCTATGTTTTTCATACTTTCGTGTTTACCTTGTTCACATTATGATTTAAATCCATGATTATTAGTCGGACGCGAAATATCTTAGTATATATGTGATCAAAACCCCGTACTTCGTGAATACCGTGCTTAATAGCTAATCATACACTCACGTATAATTGAGCCGTACCAAGTAGATCCCTCAATCGATCACATATAGAACGTGGTATTTCAAATGCACTTAGCGTAGTGATGATTTATACATTCATATTGTTTACGTCACATGTTTGAGTTTTTTTGCCCTGATTAGCCTTACTTATGTTTTCATATTCATCAAATCATGATTATCGTTATTTCAGTTTTGTTCTCTACACTATTACATGTTATACAGTTTCTATCATGTCATGAATAGTAAATCATGAATTGTACTTGCTGCAATCCTGACTAGATAACAACATTTTTAGGCTATGACTTATAGGACTGGTATCCCACTTATGATGGCACACCTGAGGTTGATCATGGTTATCTGAAGATGCAGAGGATGTTGTAGCAGGCTTACCGCTGGAGGTTAATTAGTTTCAGATTAGCATTTACTTTCTGCTGATTAGATTCTGTTGTCGAAACAATTTGAGTTGTAATCTATTTCTGAGGATTCTTGTATCTGACTTTCTGATTTGGGCCCTGTGGACTTGTCATTCCTATTTCATATCTACCTGTTAGCACTTGTGATTGAGTTAGAATCTAGATATCATGATTTATATTATGTTGATTAGATTGGATACACTTGAGAATTTGATAGCTTACTACTGCCGACTCTGCGGCGTAGGCTGGACGTGCTTTCACATATTCGTACCCAAACTTCCGGGTGCTGGTCGTGACACCTAGAGATTAGAGAAAGAAACAAAGAAAATTGAATGAGTCTTGTAATAGTGAAGACAAGGAAATAGAATGGTGAAGATAAGATCTCTCCATATATTTCAAGGGCTTAGTGTATGGTTGCAGACAATCCAAACAAGGCTATGGAGGAAAGAAACGGTTGTCACTACCGCAAGGGCAGCATGGAATGGTAGCTGGATTAGTTGGATAGATGAATATTCATAATGTTTAGGAATGGAAATGTAGTGAGTACTTTGAATAGAAGGTGGCAGTAAGGGTGAGTATTCGGTTATAATCGAAACGAAATAGTCAAAATTAATAAACTAAAATTTTAAAAATACAAAACCGAATCGAAATTGGCCAAAACCGAAATCGGATAACCTATTTGGTTTATTCGGTTGGATTATTTATATTATTTAATGGTTCAGTTCCAAAGTTGGGATCATAATTAAATTATATTAAAAATTATAATTTTTATACAAACATTTGTTGTATTTAAAATTGTGTCCAAAGTTGGACTAGTTATTAAATTATCAAAGTTGGACTTCAAAACACATACATAAAATTGTTATTTTCAAAATATACATATTTTCAATTATAAAATATGCATGAAATTGTGGGTATTTATATAATTGTATAAAGAAATTTTGAGTCGCACCCCACTTAACTTACCAAAATTCAAGGTGCACCCCACTGCTTTACCATAATGCAAGGCACCCCCCACTTGCTTTACCATAATGCAAGGCACCTCCCACTTTTGACGGTTTCCGTCAGTAACTGACGGTCAAAAGGTTTGACTTTTTTTTGGACCAAAATACTCCCGTCTTCCCAAGCCCTCCCCCTTCCCAAGCCGATCCCCCACCTTCCGCCACCACCGGCCCCTCCCCGACCGCCGCCCCCTCCCCCGACCGTCGCCGCCCCCTCCCCCGACCGCCGCAACCCCCCTCTCCGCTCCCCCTCCTCTCCCCTCCCCATCACCACCACCACCATCACCAACACCCCCCTACTCAACCTCGCCCCCTCCCTTCCTCGACCGCCGCCGACCCCCCTACCCCCACCACCGCCGCCGCCCCCTCCCCCCCTCCCCGACCTTGCCCCCCCTCCCCGACTGTTGCTGCTGTTGTTGCTGCTGGGGGGGGGGGGGGGGCGGTCGGGGAGGGGGGGCGGCGGCGGTGGGGGGTAGGGGGTCAGCGCGATCGAGGAAGGGGGCGAGGTCGGGGAGGGCCGGTGGTGGGGAGGGTGAGGGATCGGCTTGGGAAGGGGGAGGGCTTGGAAAGACGGGGGTATTTTGGTCCAAAAAAATAGTCAAACCCTTTGACCGTCAGTTACTGACGGAAACTGTCAAAAGTGGGAGGTGCCTTGCATTATGGTAAAGCAAGTGGGGGGTGCCTTGCATTATGGTAAAGCAGTGGGGTGCACCTTGAATTTTGGTAAGTTAAGTGGGGTGCGACTCAAAATTTCTCAAGTCTTATTCGATTTTTGATTTTGAATAAAGATCGAAATCGAAACCGAATAAGAAATTTTAGTATTTTTAAAATTTGAAACCGAAGCATTTTTTTTTCAAATCGAACCGAATCTCTTTTTTGGTTCGGTTCGATTGGATTCATTCGATTTTTTATCCAAAATCAAATAATGCTCACCCCTAGGTGGCAGAAAGCTAGGAGGGAAGTTCGAATAAATGACAAAAATAGGAAGAGCAACCACTTGGTTGAATTGGTTAAGTGAGCAGAAAATATGGGGGGAATATTTTAGCTCAAATGAGCTGAGAGCTAGGAGTTGATTTAATAATGGTTGAAGGTTGGTTTTTTCCAACAAGAATTACAACATAAGTGCTATAAGTGTTACAGTTCTCAATGTTATGATTTCTTAGTGCTACAACATACGTCTGATTATAATTTATCTATTACAAACTATCTGGTATCATCATCTAAGAATGTTGCAAAAATATAAAGAATTTAATTGCATGAAGAGTAGAAAAGAAGGGTCGGAACCATCCACTAGTAGGAGAATTTGTCGGTAGAAAGAGAATCGCTTTGTAACGATCAAATTTTGTTACGCGTCGTCCTCCTGCAGAGGCACCAAATTGAATCAGTATGTTTCTTCTATCATTTTTCCCTCAAAATTTTCAGAAATGAATGTAAAAATCGACAAAAGTGGACAATGAAAACAATCATGGAAAACAACATGAAAACATATTCATCAAAACCAAGCAGCAAAAAGTCCAAGAAAACTACAATGAAAATGTATGTAAAGAGACTCTATACAGAGTTCCTCTGCAAAAACGTGATCCATATTTAGGACTCATTCTAACATAAATCAATCCATAAATTGAAAATGTTATCTATGCATTCGTCCCGTTCGATTAGATTCTGAAGGTTCCTCAACACTTAGCTCCGACCGAGTCAAACTAGTCCCAAGCCTAACATATAGTGTGTCACGCGAAAAACTACACAATATATCAATAAGGGTCTGCTTGGTAACAGTATTTTCACCGGTTCTGGGATGTTTTTGAACCGACCCCGTTTATGAAAACTCCTGCTTGTAAAAATTTTTGAGCCACTGGTTTGGTCGGCTCCAAAACCCTCCAAAATCGGTATAATGTAATTTTGGGTGGCTTTATAAATTAACATCTCAAATCGGTAGATTTTTGAGTTGCTTTATTTTTTATTCCATTTATATCCTCACAAATATATAATTATAACTACTGGTACACTTTCCTATCTAATTTTATTGGTGTAAAAAACTTTCAGAACCGCTCGTTGGTAAATTATCAAACATGTATTGGACTGGTTTAAAAACTGCTACTTAAAAATCATCCAAAATCGGACTCCTCGTAATCGTTCGTAACCGGTACCTTAAAAACACTTCGTAACTGCTACCCTGTAATTATCATACAGATCCTACGGAAGAAAAAAAAAATTGCCTTCGAAATTTAAAATAAAAATCCTACTTAAGAAGATATTTCTCCCGCCGTCTCAAACCCCCACGTAGACCATTGTTGTGAGATTAGTCCAAGACGGACCTTGGTCTCAATGATCGACCATATTAATTATATTTTATTGAATTGCATGAAACAGCTTCCAGTGTCATTTTCTACACTAATTATGATATCCACCTGCTACGCATCTACTTTTCATATTCTTTTTGTTGCATCAGTTAACTATCTATATCAAATCCGCATCATAGCTTATCCAGTAGCGAAAGGGACACGCGATACAAATAGGTTGATTTGTATTATTCAACCCATCCTCTTGATACAAATCATCAGCTGTGATTCATCTTCGACTCGATTTAGTGCACTGTAATATAATTGTAATCGTAATATGAACAAATATAAAAAAATTATCAAAAGTAGAGACTTTTAATATCTATCACGAACTCAAATTTTAACATACAACAAGACAGAAGAAAATCATCTAAAAAGTATTAATTATATTTGTATTCCTGCCACGACAACAAGATTATGCAGTTGGGACTAGATGGCAGGAATACAAATATAATTATATTTTAGCATTCAGCAAAAGACAGAAGAAAATCATCCAAAATGTATTATTATATTTTAGTTTTTAATATTTTTTCTATTATTTTTTTTTCTATTATATATGGGGATTCTATTTAAAATCAACAGGACGGGCGTGAACTTATTGGAGCCCCACCACCCATGCGAATTTTTAAAATGGAGTCCCCATATATAATGTTAAAAATATTAAAAAAACAAAAAAAAAATAAACTAAAAAAATGTTATAACTAAAAATCTTTAGTATACGAGTCTAACATAACAACCAAGACACTATAGTTGTTTTGCATTTTGAGAAGTCCACGGTACATGCTAGTTCTATTTTAGTTACAAGATTTTTAATATATTTATGTTTAAACTAATTCTTTAGGCTCCTGGTCCTTGGGACCTAGGCCAGGGTCGGCCCTGAAAATCAAGGATACAGTTATTGGCACATTTTCAAAATAGCGTCCCCATATATAATGTAAAAAATATTAAAAATAAAAAAAAAGTAAATTAAAAAAAATGTTATAACTAAAAATCTTTAGTATACAAGTCTAACTAATAACCAAGACACTACAGCTGTTTTGTATTTTGAGAAGTCCACGATACATGCTAGTTCTATTTTAGTTACAAGATTTTTAGTATATTTATGTTGAAACTAATTCTTTAGGCCCTCCTGGTCCGTGGGCCCTGGACTAGGGTCGGCCCTAAAAATCAAGGATGTCGTTATTGGCACTCCTAAAATGTCATCATGCACTCATCTTTAATCTCTTAACATTCAAATTTCAAATTTGTCCATGTATTACCACTATTGGCACTCCTAAAATGCCATCCTGCACTCCTTCCTCCATGCATGCACGAATTAATATCATATATAATGCATGGATATATTGGAATTGAAATTATAGAAAATTAAAGAGGAGTGCAGATGACATTTGAAGAGTGTCATGATATTTTAGGAGTGTCAATAACAGCAACCAAAATCATAATACTATATAATAATAAAAAGTTCAGCTTCATCATAGAATTTTTTTTAAATATATTACTGTATATGTTTACTAATTAAAATTGTTCATTAAAATTAATTAAAATAATTAGATAATTACAAGAGTTGTTGTTTGGTCTTCGTAAATAATCTTGCATGCATATAAATAATAATAATAATAATAGTAAATTTAGTATAATTAAGGCGTGTGTCTTTTAATCTTTCTAAGTAGCCTTAATATAAATTAAAATAATTACAACCACCTTTTAGTCTTCTTAATAATCTAATAAAATACATATTTTAATAATATAATATATAAAATACCTACGATATAATGGTTTGCTTGTTATTTATAATATATTGTTTGGTATACATTGTGGTAAGTGTTGTAAGACAAAAACTCAAACACGCCAGAGATGTGACGAAGTATACTCGTATAATATAAATCACTCAAGTGCCACTTACAAGCTATCCCAACCTCTCTTTATAAAGGGAGAGAGGTTGGGGGTTATGAAGAAATGAAGGGCCAAAGGTCATGTGTAGGTTACAAGGAGATGAAAGGTGAAAAGCCATGAGTTACAACACTACCCCTTGGCTCTCCAGAAATTTTCTTGTAAACACCTCTGAGTTTTTTCGTCTGTCTATAGCTTGCACCTTCAAATTTGACCACCTACTTGTGCCTCGTCAAAACCTTGCCAAAGAAAACCCAGTGGGAAAAACTTTGGTCGAAGGACAAAAGAGTACACACAGGTCAGTGCGATGAAGTAAACTAACCATTGCAAAGGTGCCTCGTCAAAACCTTGTCAGGAAAACCCAGTAGTAGAAAAAAATCGTTGATCGAAGGACAAAAGAGTACACGATGGTTTAGAAGTATACAACTGGATACTCCCCCTGATCATAATAATCCTTAGTGAATAAGGATTTGAACTGTGTCTCGTTAAAAAAACTTTGCCAAGGAAAACCCAATGGGAAAAAACTTGGTCTAAGGAAAAAAGAGTACACAAGCATACATCAGGATGCTCCCCTTTTCACTCGCACTCGACAGGGCGCGGGATATACGCACAAAAGGACGTTTGGAGGCGCTCGTTGGGGCGCTCCCCCTCACATTCACACAACAGTGTGCAGGAAACATGTTTCACTTAGGCTAGCTCTGAAAGTTTCCTAAGTCCAATTGCTCTGACATGTTTCTGGAATGAGTGTTTCGGCAGTGACTTGGTGAACAAGTCTGCACAGTTATTCTCCGATCCAATGTGTTGCACTTCAATCTTCTGAAGCGCTTGTTGTTCATGTGTAAAGAACAACTTGGGCGATATGTGCTTGGTAGCATCCTCTTTGATGTAACCATGTTTCGCTTGATCAATAACAGCGGTATTGTCCTCATAGACGACAACAGGTTCATCTAGATCATATGGAAGATCACATGTACTTCGAATATGGCCAATAACAGCTCGAAGCCATACACACTCTCTAGTTGCCTCATAGAGCGCGAGTAGCTCAGAGTGGTTCGTTGAAGTAGCCACTAAGGTCTGTTTGCGAGACCTCTAAGAAATTGTCGTGTTCCCAATGGTAAAGACATAACCAGATTGGGAACGCCCCTTGTGCGGATCAGATAAGTATCCCGCATCGGCGTAGCCACAAGGGTCGCGTTGCTTCGAGTGCCAAGAGCGTTGGACTCACTCAAAACTACGTAGGGATAGAATAAGCCCCAGTCCGTAGTACCCTAAGGTAGCGGAAAATGTCTTTTATGCCATTCCAATGGCGGCGTGTTGGCACGGTGCTGTGTCGAGCTAGACAATTCACAGCAACGAGATGTCCGGTCTAGTACATTGGGCCAAGTACAATAAAGCGCCTATTGCACCCAGATAAGAGCACTCAGGACTCAATATCTCTTCGTCGTCCTCCTTTGGACGGAATGGGTCCTTAGTAATGTCTAGAGAGCGGACGATCATGGGAGTAGCGGACGGCTTAACGTCAAAATGACTAAAGCGTCTCAACACCTTTTGGGTGTAGTTCGCTTGATGTCGCTTCCCGTTCCCAGAATACGTATTTTTAATGCATATACTATTAGGATGTATTTATTTTAGGATGTATTTATTTTTTATATTCATCATGTACTGCTCTGTATTTAGTCCTTTAAATTCATGTTAATTAATTTCCTGCGATTTTATTTCTGTATTTGACTTTCTGCTCTTATACCCTGCTTTAGCTTTGCTTTAGGATCGGTTTAGATTGGCTTATTCATGTGGTTCATCATGAACCGAACCAAACCCCCACCTACCACCACCCCTTCCATTTTAAAGTCCATCCCCTTTCTCTCTCTTATTACTTCACCATTACTCTTCTTCTTCCTCATAACTCTTTCACCAACCTAGGAGGACTAGGCAAGTGCCAACTTGCTTCTTGATGGATTCCCATTTTATTGTTCCATCATCTTCCTTATTTGATTCGAAGTCTCTTTAGTACTTGGCATTTTTGATTTCCATGGCTTATTTATTGTAGATCTAAGTTTGTTACATTTTCGGATTTCTTAGATTTTGATCTAGTAAACTTTGTTATCTCCAAGTTTTGATGGTTCCATATTGTAGAGAATTTCGTTTCTACCCTATTTTGACCTATAGAAGTTCAGATTTGGGCTTAGAATGAAGGGATTAGAGAGCTTGGAAGCAATGATTTCCATGGTTCTGTCCTTAGGATTTTGGAGAAGAAGAACAGTTCTGGCCACATGACAAAGCTTGACCGCCATGAGCCTTCATACGGCAAGTCCCCTGGCCGTATGGGCATTCTAGCCGCATGGGCATGGCATTCCAGCCGCATGAGTTCATTCGTTTGAGCCGCATGAGACTGATTCCAATCCCAGCCGCATGGGCTTAGTCAGCCGCATGAGACTTATCTGCCGCATGAGTTCTTAGCTAGCCGTATATGCATTCGGTCCCGCAGCCGCATGGCGCTGCATGATTTTTCAGCCGCATATAGGATTGTACTTATTCTAGCTGCATAAAATTAGTTTTCTTAGCCGCATGAATTTGGTTTTCCTTAGCCGCATATAGGCTTGTCCTATGTTCAGCCGCATGGGCGCATGTCATTTCGAGCCGCATGGCCGCATGGGCGCATGTCAGTTCGAGCCGCATGGGCGCATGTCATTTTCGAGCCGCATGGGGATTGCTATTCCCCAGCCGCATAGAATTTCTTCTGGCCGCATGGTCGCATTTTAACCATAGCCGCATGAGACCCCTTTAGTTCTAGTCGCCTAAGGCTTGCAGATTTTTTCCGCATGGGACTACTCATTTTCGGCCGCATGGAATCATCCTTGTCCGGCCGCATGAGTTTAAATTTCCCTGGCCGCATGATTTTCTGGCCGCATGAACTCTGATTCTAAATGCCTTCTTGGCCGATTCTTGTTCCAAAATGGCATTGATTGACATTGATTGACATCTATTAACATGATTGATTGCCTTGGCATTTATTAACAGTAATTATTGTCTGAATATTAAAATAACATTATTGGTTATCTCGATTTATAATTGATCATGTGTTCCTAGTTGGAACTAAGAGGCTGGCTAGTCGTCTTATTGAAATGAATAAATGAGACACGTTCATATTATGAACTATTATAATCGACTGGCTGGTCCCAAAATATTGGCATACAGATACATGCAGGCTTCAGTTATTTATTTATCTAACTATTACGAAAACAGCATGTGTACTTTATGGTCAAGGCATGATTATTTCGTAGTTAGTTTTGATTGTTGTATTACGCTATGTAAGACCTACAACCTAACCGCACTGGTATTGTTGTAGAATGCATATTGTACCCCATATGAAAGTACTCATTTGAATGACCACGATCCACGGCATGGGATTTTGCTTAACATAGAGGCTATTAAGTTAAGTAAAATAATAATTTCATGGAGGAGAACGGATTCCCGAGTTCTTACATGGCAGCCCTCTTGGGACTAGTTGTGCCCGACAGGCCGGTGGTCCCCACAGATACTGCAAACCTGCCACACGGGCATGGAGTGGTATCTGGTTATATTATTTATTGTATATTGTATATTGATGACGGGCGTCCTGCTGGGACTCGTCTAATTCATGATTGGCGCAATTGATTGACTGGGTAAACTAGCCTTGCTTGCACATAGTAAGAACTGAGGAATCCTTTATTGCATATATCCAGGATAACTTAGAAATCACAGTAGCAAGCTGTAGTAGTTGAATGGCCGTTTAAATTGATTTGTTTGTGTACTGTATCTACTCTGTTATCTAACTGAGATGATCAGAATGTTAGGACATGACGGGCCAACTTCTGTCCTTGTTTGGTTGGGAGGTTGGTTCGAAGTGTCGTGATATTATGTGAATCCCAGTGGCAAGCAGAGATCTATTATTATATTCTCTTATTTACTGGTTTCATCCTTCATATCGTGCTTCCTTGCGGTACTTGCTATTAGAGGTCTAACCTCTCTGGTTTTGCATGGCCAGATTTAGAGCCGGTCCCCGAGGATCCAGCTTACTTCCACCTCCAAGATGGACAATACTAGAGGAATGATCGCAGGAGGACTCGAGTGGGTTCTTTACTTCACCACTGATTTTGTTACTTACTTTATACTTTGCTGTTTGGCACCGACATGTTAGTCGGATTGTCTTGTACTCACTTTTACATAATTGTAACTAAGTCAGGCTGCAGCTGATAACAATTGTGTATACTTTTGCTACATTAATCTGGCTATATTTTGTAAGGCCAGATATCAAGAACATTTTGACTGAGCGTTTGGGATGCCTTACTGCTTTATCTTACATGTTCTCTATTTCTGTTTCTTATTTGAATGATTGAGACAATAGATGTGAAGTAACCATAGTGAGACTTTCATGTAGTATGCACCCCCTCGTCTTTTAGACAGCATTGATCGTATTATACGGTATTCATCTACCCGTAATACGTAGCTGGCTGAGTCATTCCCCCGCTTTCCAGTATTCTGGTTCTGGGGCGTGACAAGGTTTTAGTGGTGGCCCATGCAGGTCTGATTTCAGACTTATGGGGTATTTTGATTTATAGGGTGTCTCAATCACACATGTTCCCCCTTGTTCTCATGATTCGTTGTTCTCAAATCTAGCTTGACATTCCAGTATCCTTTGACTTCATTGATCTTTCCTGTCCGGTCGTTTGATTGTTCTCTTGTCCCTTTTTAGGGGCACTTCGTCCGTATCTGTCAGAGCTAGACAACATCAACAAGGGCAACATGTACAACCTGACCAGGTTGGTCAGCAACAAGGGCCAGTACTACCCCAAGAGGCTATTCAAGAAGAAATGATAGTGGAAGCAGCAGCTGGATCGCAGTATCCGGATGTTCCACCACCACCAACAGTTCCACCTACCCCTGTGGAAGTAGACACACCAGCCCTTCTGGAGATCATGAGAGGGATGATGGCTACTCAGCAACACCATATGTTAGCCCAGCAGCACATGCACGCTCAGTTGCAGGAGCAGAACGTACTACTCAACCAAGGGTTGCAGACGGCATTGGAAAGAGGGGCAAGGCCAGATTCAGGAGCATCAGCCAGGTTTTGCAAGTATAACCCCCGTCGTTTCGAAGGCATGGAGGATGCCATCTCAGCAGATGCATGGCTTAAGGACATTGAGGCTATTCTGACGGCAGCTAAGGTACCGACAGAAGAACGTGTGGATCAAGTGAAGTTGTTACTTCAGGATCTCGTACGTGATTGGTGGGAATCAGAGGAAGTAGGCCTCAGACGTCCTGTTGCTTGGGACGATTTTACTGCAAGGTTCAAGACGAAGTACTATGGAGTTGTGGCGCAGTTTGAGCTACAACAGAAGTTTATCAACCTCAAGCAGGCCGACAAGACGGTAGATGCTTACGCAGTGGAGTTCTGCAGATTGAGTAGGTTCGCCCCAGAGATGGTAGCAACGGAGAGCCAGAGGGCTATGAGGTTCCAGCAAGGGTTTTATCTTGAGCTCTTGTAATTGATAGAGGGGCACAATTACTAGACTTTTGATGAAGTATTGACGGCAACCCGATGACACGAGATCACCATTCAGAGGATCACGGCAAGGACTGGAGGTCAGAAGAGATCCCACAGTCAGATTGAAGGAGGAGGGGGAGCAGCACCCCGAACAACAGCACCATCCCTTGGCATTCGCATTCACGATGTAGCAATGCGAGGGCCAGCACCACAACCAAGGCAACAACAACAGCAACAGAAGAAGAATCAGCAACCCCCAGCGGGCTGTACTTATTGTGGAAAGATGGGGCACACTAGAGATGTGTGTCGGGCATTGAACGGACTGTGTTTGATATGTGGAAATCCAGATCATCGGGTTACCACATGTCCCATGAATTCGATGTCAGGAGGACCAGTGCAGCAGTTTCCTGCTCTGCCAGCACCAGGGGCAGGACAGTATCGAGGACCAGCGGTGGTAGTGAGACCGTTGGCACAGCGCCCGTTCATGACTCAGGCTCAGATGTTTCAGCAGCAGGGACCGCCGATGCAGCAACACCAACATATACCACCCCAGCATCATCAAGGAAGGGGCCAGCAGCAGCACCAGGCTAGGCCGCAGCATGGGAATCAACAAGGAGGTCGAGGGCAGGCATTCACTCTGTCCTTGGAAGAGGCATTAGCATCAGGAGATGTTTTGGCAGGTAACATTCTTGTCGTCTCATATCCTGCAGTAGCATTATTTGATTCGGGAGCATCACACTCATTTATATCTGTACAATTTACGACACGGCTAGGAATGGAGTTCGAGGCATTGCCATGGAGGTTAAACATACTCACTGGTAATGGGCTCGTAGGAGTTAGTAGAGTCATTCTAGCATATAGCGTTGTAGTTTGCGGGCATTCTTTACCCGTCCGGTTGATAGAATTTCCTGTTGGAAATTTCGACGTTATCTTAGGCATGGACTGGCTGAAAGACAGTCATGCGACAATATATTATCGTAGAGGGAGTGTATCTTTTGATATCCCGGACATGAAACGATTCACCTTAGTCAGATCAGAGGCAACTCAGTAAGAGCAGGGGGGTAGTAACGGCAATGGAAGAAGTTCAAGTTCCGAAGGTGGTTGATGAATTTCTAGATGTATTTCCCGAAGAACTTCCAGGGCTACCACCAGTTAGAGATATTGAGTTCAGTATAGAATTGGCACCTGGAACTAACCCGATATCAGATCGAGTTTACAGAATGGCAGATTCGGGGCAGGCCAAGGTATATCAACACATAGAAGAATTGAAGGAGAAGAAGTTCATCCAAGCTAGCATATCACCATGGGCAGCACCAGTGGTACTTGTAGGAAAGAAGGATGGGTCATCCCGATTGTGCATCGATTACAGGAAGCTTAACGCGGCAACAGTGAAGAACAAGTACCCACTACCCAGGATCGACGACTTATTTGATTAGTTGAGCAAAGCTAGAGTTTTCTCCAAGATAGATCTTCGTTCAGGGTATCATCAAGTGAGGGTTCGGAAGGAGGACATCCCCAAGACAGCATTCAGGTCGAAGTATGGGCATTATGAATTCTTGGTAATGCCGTTTGGTTTGACCAATGCTTTAGCAATATTCATGGATTTGATGAACCGCATCTTTATGCCGTACTTAGATCAGTTTATCGTGGTGTTTCTCGACGACATTCTTGTATACTCTGCTAGTGAAAAGGAGCATGAAGACCACCTCAGGAAAGTGTTACAGGTTCTGGGAGAGAACCAGTTGTATGCTAAGCTCAGCAAGTGCGAGTTTTGGTCGGATCATATTTCATTTTTGGGTCATATCATATCAGGAGCTGGAGTAGCAGTGGATCCCAAGAAGGTAGAAGTAGTAGAGAGTTGGCCAGTACCCAAGACCGTAGCTGATGTGCGGAGTTTTTTGGGATTGGCAGGATATTACAGAAGGTTCGTGTCAGACTTTGCAAGGCTTTCAGCACCTATGACCCACTTGACACGGAAGAATGTACCATTCATCTGGTCGGCAGAATGCCAGGCATCATTTGAGAATCTGAAGCAGAAGTTGATATCAGCACCTATTCTTATATTGCCAGTTGGACCCAGAGGCTTTGCTGTATATTGTGATGCATCAGGTAAAGGACTTGGATGTGTCCTCATGCAACATGGGAAGGTGATAGCGTACGCATCTAGGCAACTTTGAGACTATGAAAAGAATTACCCAACTCACGACTTGGAATTGGCAGCAGTAGTATTTGCTTTGAAGCTATGGAGGCATTACTTGTACGGTGATCAAGTGGACATGTATACAGACCATAAAAGTCTGAAGTACATCTTTACTCAGAAGGAGCTGAACATGAGGCAGAGAAGATGGTTAGAGCTGATCAAGGATTACGACGTGGAGCTTCAGTATCATCCAGGTAAGGCTAATGTAGTAGCAGACGCTCTCAGCAGGAGAGGCGGCGTATTTATATTGACAACACAGAAGCATATCTTAGAAGACCTTCAGGAGATGGGCATCGAAGTTATACTTCCTAGTGATGTAGGAATTCTGACAAGTTTACAAGTTCAATCCGACTTGGTATACAGGATCAAGACAGCTCAGGCACAGGACCCAAGGATTCAGAAGCTTATGGCAGAATGTGAGTCAGGACTCAGAAAGGAGTTAAAGATTCATAAAGCTGGTACACTTAGGTTTGGATCACGTCTATGTGTACCTAGTGGAGATATCAGACAGGAGGTTATGGCAGAAGCTCACAGTTCTCAGTATTCTATACACCCTGGAGGGACCAAGATGTACCAAGATATTAAGCAACACTTCTGGTGGAACGGGATAAAGAGGGAGATAGCTAGATTCGTTTCCCGTTGCTTGGTATGTTAGCAAGTGAAGACAGCACAGCAGAGGCCAGCTGGGTTATTACAACCGTTTCCTATCCCAAAATGGAAGTGGGAGCATATCACAATGGACTTTGTGACCGATTTACCAAGATCACCAAGTGGTAAGGATGCTATTTGGGTAATCGTAGATCGGCTTACGAAGGTAGCACACTTTATTCCTTTCAGAGTAGGACAATCTACAGAGAAGTTGGCAGAGTTATATATGCAACAAATAGTCAGGCAGCATGGAGCCCCTGTCAGTATTCTGTCAGACAGAGATACTCGTTTTACATCACATTTTTGGAAGAGTTTACATCATAGTCTGGGTACTAAGTTAAGGTTTAGTACGGCTTACCATCCACAGACGGACGGGCAATCAGAAAGAACAATCCAGACTTTGGAAGATATGTTGCGAGCATGCACTCTGGATTTTGGAGGGTCTTAGGAGAGCCACCTGCACTTAGTCGAGTTCTCATACAACAACAGTTATCAAGCCAGTATCCAGATGGCACCATTTGAAGCACTATATGGTAAGAAGTGTAGGTCGCCACTAGCATGGGACGATATCGGGGAGAGGAAGATGCTAGGCCCAGAAATGATTATCCAGACCGTTGAAGTGGTTAAAGAAATTAGAGAGCGACTTCGAGTTGCACAGGATCGGCATCGTCATTGGGCGGACCAGCATCGTAGACCGCTAGAGTTTTCTGTTGGGGACCACGTGTTCCTGCGGATCTCACCTACTCGTGGGGTTATTAGATTTGGCGTTCGCGGAAAGTTGAGTCCGAGATACGTGGGCCCGTTTGTTATCCTCGATCGGATAGGCGATGTTGCTTATCGTTTATCCCTTCCACCTTCGTTACGAGAGGTGCATGACGTATTTCATGTATCTCAGTTGCAAAGGTATGTATCGAATCCAAGCCATATCCTTAATCATTCTGAGCTGGTTGTTGGTACCAACCTGTCTTACGAGAAGCAGTCTGAGTCCATTTTGGACCGAAGAGAGAAGATACTCAAGAACCGAACAATTAGCCTTGTCCGAGTTGCTTAGGGTCATCACTCTTTAGGAGAGTCAACGTGGGAACGTGAGGATGATATCCGATCACGGTATCCGCACCTGTTTGACTCACAAGGTATATATTTTTCTGTATACCTTGATTGTCTTAACTCCTCATGCTTGTCACCTTACGAATAAAATTGCTTGGTATCGTAGAATATTCAACATGGATATGTTACCTACTGTTAACATTGTAGAATGATTGCTTACTCAATTGCTTATGCTTGGATTAGTTAGCTTTGATGTTTCTATCCTGCTCGGATTTGAAATTTCGATGACAGAATTTTTCTAAGGAGGGTAGAGATGTCACTTCCCGTTCCCAGAATACGTATTTTTAATGCATATACTATTAGGATGTATTTATTTTAGGATGTATTTATTTTTTATATTCATCATGTACTGCTCTGTATTTAAGTTCCTTTAAATTCATGTTAATTAATTTCCTACGATTTTATTTCTGCATTTGACTTCGTGCTCTTATACCCTGCTTTAGCTTTGCTTTAGGATCGGTTTAGATTGGCTTATTCATGTGGTTCATCATGAACCGAACCAAACCCCCACCCACCACCACCCCTTCCATTTAAAGCCCATCCCCTTTCTCTCTCTTCATTACTTCACCATTACTCTACTTCTTCCTCATAACTCTTTCACCAACCTAGGAGGACTAGGCAAGTGCCAACTTGCTTCTTGATGGATCCCTATTTTTATTGTTCCATCATCTTCCTTATTTGATTCTAAGTCTCTTTAATACTTGGCATTTTTGATTTTTATGGCTTATTTATTGTAGATCTAAGTTTGTTGCATTTTCGGATTTCTTAGGTTTTGATCTAGTAAACTTTGTTATCTCCAAGTTTTGATGGTTCCATGTTGTAGAGAATTTCGTTCTACCCCATTTTGACCTATGGAAGTTCAGATTTGGACTTAGAATAAAGGGATTAGAGAGCTTGGAAGCAATGGTTTCCATGGTTCTGTCCTTAGGATTTCAGAGAAGAAGAACAGTTCTGGCCACATGATAAAGCTTGACCGCATGAGCTTTCATGCGGCAAGTCCCCTGGCCGCATGGGCATTCTAGCCGCATGGGCATTCTAGCCGCATGGGCATGGGCATTCCAGCCGCATGAGTTCATTCGTTTGAGCCGGATGAGACTGATTTCAATCCCAGCCGTATGGGCTTAGTCAGCCGCATGAGACTTATCTGCCGCATGAGTTCTTAGCTAGCCGCATATGCATTCGGTCCCGCAGCCGCATGACGCTGCATGACTTTTCAGCCGCATATAGGATTGCACTTATTCTAGCTGCATGAAATTAGTTTTTCTTAGCCGCATGAATTTGGTTTTCCTTAGCCGCATATAGGCTTGTCCTATGTTCAGCCGCATGGGCGCATGTCATTTCGAGCCGCATGGCCGCATGGGCGCATGTCAGTTCGAGCCGCATGGGCGCATGTCATTTTCGAGCCGCATGGGGATTGCTATTCCCCAGCCGCATAGAATTTCCCCTGGCCGCATGGTCGCATTTTAACCATAGCTGCATGAGACCCCTTTAGTTCTAGTCGCCTAAGGCTTACAGATTTTTGCCGCATGGGACTACTCATTTCCGGTCGCATGGAATCATCCTTGTCCGGCCGCATGAGTTTAAATTTCCTTGGCCGCATGATTTTCTGGCCGCATGAACTCTGATTCTAAATGCCTTCTTGGCCGATTCTTGTTCCAAAATGGCATTGATTGACATCTATTAACATTGATTGATTGCCTTGGCATTTATTAACTGTAATTATTGTCTGAATATTAAAATAATATTATTGGTTATCTCGATTTATAATTGATCATGCGTTCCTAGTTGAAACTAAGAGGCTGGCTAGTCGTCTTATTGAAATGAATAAATGAGACACGTTCATATTATGAACTATTATAATCGACTGGCTGGTCCCAAAACATTGGCATATAGATACATGCAGGCTTCAGTTATTTATTTATCTAACTATTATGAAAACAGCATGTGTACTTTATGGTCAAGGCATGATTATTTTGTGGTTAGTTTTGATTGTTGTATTATGCTATGTAAGACCTACAACCTAACCGCACTGGTATTGTTGTAGAAATGCATATTGTACCCCGTACGAAAGTACTCATTTGAATGGCCATGATCCACGGTATAGAATTTCGCTTAACATAGAGGCTATTAAGTTAAGTAAAATAATGATTTCATGGAGAGAACTGATTCCCGAGTTCTTACATGGCAGCCCTCTTGGGACTAGTAGTGCCCGACAGGCCGGCTGGTCCCCACAGATACTGCAAACCTGCCACACGGACATGGAGCGATATCTGGTTATATTATTTATTATATATTGTATATTGATGACTGGCGTCCTGCTGGGACTCGTCTAATTCATGATTGGCGCAATTGATTGACTGGGTAAACTAGCCTTGCTTGCACATAGTAAGAACTGAGGAATCCTTTATTGTATATATCCAGGATAACTTGAAAATCACAGTAGCAAGCCGTAGTAGTTGAATGGCCGTTTAAATTGATTTGTTTGTGTACTGTATCTACTCTGTTACCTAACTGAGATGATCAGAATGTCAGGACATGACGGGCCAACTTCTGTCCTTGTTTGGTTGGGAGGTTGGTTCGAAGTGTCGTGATGTTATGTGAATCCCAGTGGCAAGCAGAGATCTATTATTATATTCTCTTATTTACTGGTTTCATCCTTCATATCGTGCTTCCTTGCGGTACTTGCTATTAAAGGTCTAACCTCTCTGGTTTTGCATGGCCAGATTTAGAGCCGGTCCCCGAGGATCCAGCTTACTTCCACCTCCAAGATGGTCAATACTAGAGGAATGATCGCAGGAGGACTCGAGTGGGTTCTTTACTTCACCACTCATTTTGTTACTTACTTTATACTTTGCCGTTTGGCACCGACATGTTAGTCGGTTTGTCTTGTACTCACTTTTACATAATTGTAACTAAGTCAGGCTGTAGCTGATAACAATTGTGTATACTTTTGCTACATCAATCTGGCTATATTTTGTAAGGCCAGATATCAAGAACATTTTGACTGAGCGTTTGGGACGCCTTACTGATTTATCTTACATGTTCTCTATTTCTGTTTCTTATTTGAATGATTGAGACAATAGATGTAAAGTAACCATAGTGAGACTTTCATGTAGTATGCACCCCCTCGTCTTTTAGACAGCATTGATCATATTATACGGTATTCATCTACCCGTAATACGTAGCTGGCTGAGTCATTCCCCTGCTCTCCAGTATTCTGGTTCTGGGGCGTGACACTTGATGGACAAGAATTCCATCTTTACGGTGCTCGATCTGCAGGCCGAGGCAAAATCGTGTCTTCCCAAGATCCTTCATCTCGAATTCCCTCTTCAGGATATCAGCAGTTTTTTATAAGTCTTTTTCGGTTCCTATGAGATTCATGTCATCTACATAGACCGCGATGATTGTGTATCCTGAAGTGGATTTCTTTATGAACACACATGGGCAAAGTTCGTTATTAATGTATCCCAAACCAATCAAGTATTCGCTTAGGCGGTTATACCACATTCGCCCGGATTGTTTTAATCCATATAGCGAACGCCTCAGTCTAATCGAGAACGCATTCCGTGGTCGGGAACTACTTGATTCAGGCATCTTTAGTCCTTCAGGGACTCTCATGTATATCTATGTGTCTAGATCCCCGTAGAGATAGGCTGTGACCACATCCATGAGCAGCATATTCAGTTTTTCGGAAACTACTAAACTGATTAAGTAGCGGAACGTTATGACGTCCATTACGGGAGAATACGTCTCCTCGTAATCAATTCCAGGGCGTTGTGAGAAGCCTTGCGCCACAAGACGAGCCTTGTATCATACAATCTCATTTCTTTCATTATGCTTCCTTAGAAAAACATATTTCTGACCAACTGGTTTAACACTGGGTGGTGTTGGAGCTATAGGTCCAAACACGCTTCTTTTCGCTAAGGAATCTAATTCAGCCTGGATTGCTTGTTTCCATTGTGGCCAGTCCGTTCGTCGTTGACACTCGGCAACGCTGCGAGGTTCCATGTCATCATTATTCATAATGTCAGTGACCACTGAGTATATGAACACATCATCGATGACAGTTTTATTTCGCTTCAAAATATCGTCTAAGCTAGCATACTCGACGGATATTTCGAGGTTATCGGCATAATTAGGAATAGGCGTTTCATCTGGAACGTGCTCTTCTAATACATCGTCGTGATCCTTAATGATCTCATGTGGCAAAACGCTTTCAACAAGATTTCTCCGCTTCCGGGACAGAATATCTTTGGAACCAACCGGTCTTCCCTTCTTCTTGGGAATAGCGGCGGACTGGACGGCCGATGGCAGCGTCCTTTGCTCGGCGGGTTCGACCGGAGCAACATGTTTCACAGGAACATGGCGTCTCTCAGGGACGTCTATCCTTGCAGGCATATTTGCAGCAGGTATAATTGATCTCGTGACTTTTGCTAGGTCGCTAAATGCGTCTGGCATTTGATTTGCAATATCTTACAGACCTAGAATCCTATGTGCAGAGGGGGGATCATGATGAGCAAAAGCGGGCACATGCCATGCTAATTCACGTCGTTCCTCATCAACGTTAGCGTGCATTTCTCCCCCTAACGACGGGAAGATTGCTTCATCAAAGTCACAATCCGCGTGTCACGCGGTAAAGAGATCGTCTGTCAAGGGCTCTAAATAGCGAATGATGGACGGGGAGTTATAACCGACATATATTCCCCGTCGCTTCTGAGGTCCAAATTTTGAACGCCTTATCGGCTCAATTGGAACATTGACTAGGCACCCAAACACACGTAAATGTGAGACGTCAGGCTCACATCCAGTAACTAGCTGGTACGCAAAAAGTGGTTGGGTGGCCATGGGCCTCAGACGGACCAAATTCGCAGTGTGCAAAATTGTATAGCCCCATACAGATAGTGGGAGTTTGGTGCGCATAACCAAGGTCCGTGCTATCACTTGCAGTCGCTTTATAAAAGCTTCCGCTAGGCCATTTTGGGTATGAACATACGCAACAGGGTGTTCAAGATTTATTTCCAAAGTCATACAATAATCATCGAAAGTCTTTGATGTAAACTCCGCGGCATTATCAAGTCTAATAGACTTTATCGGATAATCCGGATGGTGAGCCCTTAACTTAATGATCTGGGCGAGGAGTTTAGGAAACGTTGCGTTTCGGGTGGACAACAACACTACGTGTGACCATCTAGTCGATGCATCAACCAAAACCATGAAGTATTTAAATGGTCCGCATGTTGGTTGGATTGGTCCACAAATATCTCCATAAATTCTTTCAAGGAATTAAGAAACCAATCTCGTAGGTTTCACATGGAGCAGCTTGAGATTCGTCTTCCCAATCGAGCAAGCTTGGCAAAGGCTTTTCGAATTTATAACAAAATTCTTTCCTCCTAGAGGATGCCCATGCGAAGCATTCATAGTGCGAAGCATCGTATTTTGACCCGGATGACCCAGCCGGTCATGCCATAGCATAAAAATGCTCTCATCAACTGGCGCTCAGCGAATGATGAGATTACTCTCGATGTGTTGTATCGTAGTGAGATACAAACCACTTGAAAGACTTTTCAACTTCTCTATGATACGCTTTTGGCCGTACTAAGTGGAGGTAATGAAAAGATACTCGAAGCCATATTCTCGAGCAGTTTAAACATGAAATATGTTTTCTCGAATATCCTTAAAACTCAGTAAGGTACGACTGGACCTTGGAGAATATAAGGCCTCTGATACTTCAACGGGAGTACCATTGGACAACGAAAAACGGGCTTTGCCAAAACCTTGAACAAGGGTTGAGGGTCCCGAAATGGTTGTCACTGAGGTTACTTTAGGCGTATAGGAGATAAAGTATGATTTATCTCTCAAGATAGTGTGAGTCGTTCCACTATCAACCAGACAATCTACTGTCCCGTGGTCCATGCCTATAAGTAAAGAAAATTAAAGTTTGTCACACGTTTGAGGAAAGTGCTCGAAATAGAACTTTAATTTATCGAGAAAATAGAAAATAAAAACCACCAAAAGTTTCATGACTTAAATCAAATATAGAGAGAAAATGGAGATTCATTCTTCCATTTCTGCTACAAAATCGGGGGTCTCAAGATTTAGATTTTCGCACTCGTTGACCAGATTTGCTTCGGCCCAGCGCCCCTTGTGATAGTTATCAACTTCTTGGGGGGTTGTCCTGCAAGTCCGTTGCATATGACCATAAGCACCATATTTGTAGCAGAGAGTAGGCGCTTGGCCTTCCACTCTCGCTTTAGGACGACTGGCCCGTTGGTTCTTACCATGAGACTGTCTAGGAGTCAAAGGTCCTTGGTTCTTGTTAGAACCTCGCTTTGGGTGACGAGACTTAAACTCGCCTCTGTTCCTTGGCTGGGACTACTGGCCCTTGTCTCATTTCCACCGTGGATTTGGTCCACGGAGAGCGTTTGCATCAGGCATTGGAATTGCCTTTGTTCCAGCAGGACGAGAATTGTTGTTTCTCATTAAAATGAGACTGTTCTTCTCGTCTTGTAAAAGCTGGATGATGAGCTCGAGAAACTTGGTGAACTTAGACTGACGGTATTGCTTCTGGAGCAAGTTGTCAGTGGAAGGAAATGTGGTGTATGTTTTCTCCAATAGATCATTGTCGGTTAATATCTCACCGCAGTATTGGAGAAGTGATCAAATCCTGCAGACTTCATTGTTATAATCAGTTACGCTCTTAAAGTCTTGGAAGCGCAGGTTCAACCAGTCATGGCGCGCTTCAGGCATCCATATGGTCTTCTAGTGGTCGAAGCGCTCTTTCAGAGAGTCCCATAGCGTCTTCGGCGAGGAGATTTCAATGAACTCCGCCTTCATGGCATCAGATAAATGCCTGCGGAATAGAATCATCGCTTTGGCGTTCATTGAGCGAGTGACTTCCACTTCGCGCTCTTCCTCGTTATAGATGACGTCCAAGAGGCCATGCGCATCTAGATGGTTCTGGATGTCTTACGTCCAGTCCAAGTAGTTCTTGTCAGAGGCTTCAAGGATGGAAAAATCAATCTTGATCGACATTTTTCTACAAAAGGAGAAAAAATCTTGATCAGTCAACATATAAAACGACAGGTTTATATGGATTTGGTTTGTATAAGCAATAATAAACAATCGTAAATAAAAAAAATTTGTTTTTTTAAAAAAATTCTCTTATATCGATCGACGGGCCGATATAGATAGGTCAATTAGTTTCTTGCAAAAATGCATAATTATAAATACAATTTGAGCAAAATAATATTCGGTCAACCCCTTTCAGTAGCTCTACGTGAATATGACCAGGCGGGAAAATGAGGGAGGAGGGTCACCAGAGACCGCTTAAAAACCAAGCCCCAAGTTCTTTCTGACATCATACCCAAATAGGTGAGCCTATTCGGAGAGACTTCGTAAAAAAATTTCAAATGTAAGAATAAATAAGATTTTTCAAGAAATTCACACTATTTGCGAACTGTGCAAAATAGGTGACAATTTAGTGCGTGCTCAAAATGAGCGTTGCTTTTGAAAAAAATTAGCCAAAAATGTTATTTTGGAAGGCCCAAATTTGGCGGTGCCAGAATTTGTTTATGTAGCCAAAACCATTTTTCAAATTTTTCAAGTTTTTTTTTTCCGTAATAACGCAAAAAAAACGTACAACATAAGCGAGCAACAGCACACAAAAGAATTGGTGCCTAAGCAAGCGGCACCAATAAAATGTCAACTATTTTTCCGACGTCTAATGAAGCGACGCCCAAAAAATAACGACAAAAAAAATACAATTTTATTATTCATCTGTTACAATGATTCACTGAGCAACATAAAAAAATGCTACTGAGGCGCTCGTCGGGGCGCTCCAAATCCATCATTACCAAAAAAAATGTTAGCATTTAAATGTTAGATCTCCAAATCCCACTTTCAGCAAAATATATATATATATATATATATATATATATATATATATATTATAGAAAAAAAAAATATATATATATATATTATAGAGACAACAAGAAGGAAGGAGCAATAATGTGACAATAGCTAAAATGGGAAAGTTGGTCTAAAGGGCTAGTTTAAGGTTCTAGTCCGATAGGTCCTGGGTTCAAAACCCACTTGAGACAAAATATGTGTATATTTTTTTTCTTTGAAAACAAGATTAGTATTACAAACAGTAAAGACAAACAGCAAAGTTTAGCAAGTAATGTAGAATTGGACAAAGAAAAAAACTTTTGTTTTTCACTTTTTTTTTCTTTTATCAAATAGTCTGCTGTAACAAAGAAAGTATATTCTTCAATACTACTGTAGTTACTTATTTTAACAAAACATATTCTTCCAAAAAATTAGTCCAAAATTTTTTTTTGATGAAAATGTCAGTTTAAAAATTACTTTTTATACCGTTCGGTGGAAGGAGGTAAAAAAAATGAACGGTACGTCGGGTCTCCGACGTTGCACGAGCAAAGTGCTGATAACGTGTTGTAAGGCAAAAACTCAAACACGCCAGGGATGTGACGAAGTATACTCGTATAATATAAATCACTCAAGTGCCACTTACAAGCTATCCCAACCTCTCTTTATATAGGGAGAGAGGTTGGGGGTTATGAAGAAATGAAGGGCCAAAGGTCATGTGTAGGTTACAAGGAGATGAAAGGTGAAAAGCCATGAGTTACAACAGTAAGTTTGTAATTAGGAGCTGCTTGTAACGTCCCAAATGTTGCACCCCGCCCGAGGCCCAGTTGCATAACCTTTTCGCGGACCAAGGTTATGCGGGAAGTTTCCAGAACATTCTAGAAGATGGCGAAAGGCTCTAGAAGATTGTGGATCTCTCCGAAAGGCCCAATATCGTTCTAGGAGGCCCAAGAAGCTTCTGGAAGGCCCTTGAAGTTTCCTTTTATGTTGCTAGGGAATAAACCTGGAATATGCCATTCCAGTTATGGTAGAATGTAATAATCCTTGGAATATTCCTTCCAGGACTTTCCTTGTATTGCTCTATGAGCACTTATAAAAGGGGGAGGCTCTCATTTGTTCCTCACCACCTAAAAATTGTAAGCATTCTCCAAGTCAATAAAAAGAACCTTACGAGTCCATCTTTGCTCCACTACTCTAATTTTCTTAGCGATCTAGCTAAGGCGATTGGAGGCTTGTACGAGTCTTTGAGGAGAAAGACAGTGCACCGCACGGGACAAAGTGCTAGCAAAAACACTAAGTCCGTGACAAGTGGTATCAAAGCAAAGGTTCGATCGCCGTCATGTCTTCGACCGAAGCCATCATCAACGAGGAACCCGCACAACCCTCTTCGTCTAAGGAGAAGGCGAAGACCTCGAGGAAGGGCAAGAGCAAGGAACCGTCGGTGGAACGGGCTCTTGGCGAGTTGGCTGGCCGGATTGAGATGCTGGAGAAAGGCGTGACGGGCGTCGAGTATCAAGTGGAGCAGAACCAAATGGCTCACGAGGAATTCGCCCAGGGTTTGGAGGCGGATGTCGCCACGGCTATGACGGAGTTCCGAGAGCATCTCCGCGAGATGCAGGCCGAGTTCGAAGAGGAACGAAAGGCCACGAAGGAGGAGATTGCTGAACTACGCAAAGAGCTACAAACCAAGGCGGAGGTCCTCGAGAGGGCCATTGCTGGTGGTCCGACTCCGAGGAGGGAGTCGACGCAGAGGGTGAAGTATTCAGAACCCAAATCCTTTACTGGCGTACGGGACGCGAAGGAGGTGGATAACTTCATCTGGAACGTCGAGCGTTACCTGAAGGTGGTCCGCATCGAGGATAAGACCAACAAGGTAAACACAGCGTCCCTATATTTTTCTGATGATGCTACGCTGTAGTGGCGACGCAGGTGCATTGATATAGAAAAGGGACTCTGCAAGATCGAGACTTGGGAGGATCTCAAGAAGGATATCAAGTCTCAATTCTACCCGAAGAACGTGGAGTATGTCGCAAGACGGAGTTTGCGTCAACTCAAGCACACCGGGACGATCAAGGAGTATGTGGCGGAGTTCACCCGCCTGATACTCACCATTTCCAGTATGGGCGAAGAGGATCGCCTGTTCGCGTTCCTAGAGGGTCTACAACCATGGGCGGCACAAGAATTGCAGAGGCAAGATGTGTCAGATCTGAACACGGCTGTTGCGGCAGCCGAGAAGCTGATGGAGTATCGACGGAGCGATGCCCCAAAGCCCAAGGAAAAGACCACCACCAAGTTCAATGGTGGAGGAGCGAAGAAGAACAACAGAAAGGAGGCCCGCCGCCGAAGGACAAGCCGCAAGCAAAGCCTTCGACAGAGCGAAAGATCGAGTGCTATGTGTGCGGTAGAAATCACCTCGCACGAGACTGTCCGAACAAGGGCAAGAGGGTGAACGCGGTCCAAGGCGAGGAGGCCGAGGACATGGAGCCTAAGAAGGGGGCTCACATGGGTGCCCTGCGCCTGTTGAATGCTTTGAAGAGCAAGGCGGTAGTGTCCAAGACCCGAATCGAGAGCTGGTGTACATGGACGTGAAGATCAACGGCCACAACACCAGGGCGATGGTCGACACGGGGGCTACCCACAACTTTATCTCGGACGCGGAGGTCCGACGCTTGGGTTTGGCGCTAGAAAAAGACTCAAGCACGATAAAGGCAGTCAACTCTGAGGCGCGGCCCCGTGCAGGGGGTGGCCAAAGGGGTAAAGATCCAAGTGGGAGACTGGACGGGTGTCACCAGTCTCACGGCAGCACCATTGGACGACTTCGACATGATCCTTGGGATGGACTTCCTCACTTCGGTAAAGGCGGTCCAATGCCGCACCGGGGGAGTCGTCGGGATCATGGAGGAGAGCTCTCCGTGCATGGTGACAACTGCACGAGGCGAGCTTGTGAAAGGGAAGGCTCTCTCCGTATTACAACTCAAGAAGGGGATACGACACGGAGAGATGACTTACCTTGTTGTGCTCAAGACGGAGAAGGCGCCCGTGCAGGGGGATCTTCCGCCTGAGATCGATGACGTCCTTGTGGAGTTCGGGGACGTCATGCCAAAGGAGTTGCCAAAGAGGCTACCTCCACGGAGGGAGGTAGACCATGCCATCGAGTTGGAGCCGGGCACGAAGCCGCCCGCCCTGGCTCCATATCGCATGGCCCCGCCCGAGCTGGACGAGTTGAAGAAGCAACTTAAGGAGCTGCTGGACGCGGGGATTCATCAGACCGTCAAAGGCCCCGTATGGTGTACCGGTGCTGTTCCAGAAGAAGAACTACGGAAGTCTTCGTTTGTGCATCGACTATCGTGCACTAAACAAGGTAACCGTCAAGAACAAATATCCCATTCCGTTGGTGGCGGACTTGTTCGACCAATTGGGAGGCGCGAGATACTTCTCCAAACTTGATCTGCGCTCGGGATATTATCAAGTTCGGATTGCGGAGGGCGACGAGGCTAAGATGGCATGTGTGACGAGGTATGGCAACATATGAGTTTATGGTTATGCCTTTTGGTCTAACAAATGCTCCTGCGACTTTTTGTACTTTGATGAACAAGCTCTTTCATCCCTACCTGGATCGGTTCGTCGTGGTCTACCTCGACGACATCGTCGTGTACTCAAACACGATGGAGGAGCACATCGAGCATTTGAAGACTGTCTTCCAGGTGCTAAGGGAGAACGAACTCTTCGTCAAGCGGAAGAAGTGCTCATTCGTACAAGAAGAGGTGTCGTTCTTGGGGCACTGGATCGGGCGTGGCAAGATATGGATGGACGGTGCAAAGGTCCAGTCCATACGGGAGTGGGAGGCTCCCACCAAGCCGGCGGAGCTATGATCGTTCCTTGGCTTGGCGAACTACTATCGGCAGTTCATCCGAGGATATTCCGCCATCGCAGCACCTCTGACCGATCTGCTGCGGAAGGATCGGGCGTGGAGCTGGACGCCCCGATGCGAGGAGGCATTCGAGGCACTGAAGCGGGCTGTGACGGAAGAGCCGGTCTTGTCTCTACCGGACTACTCCAAGACGTTCGAAGTGCACACGGACGCATCCGACTTCGCCATCGGTGGGGTGTTGGTGCAGGATGGACACCCCATCGCGTTCGAGAGCCGCAAGCTGAATGACACTGAGCGGCGCTATACGGTGCAGGAGAAGGAGATGACCGCGGTCGTGCATAGCTTGAGGACATGGCGGCACTACCTCCTCGGCACCAAGTTCGTGGTCATGACGGACAATGTTTCCACGAGCTACTTCCAGTCCCAAAAGAAGCTATCTCCGAAGCAGGCAAGATGGCAAGATTTTCTAGCCGAGTTCGACATGGTTGCAGTACAAACCCGGCAAAGAAAATCAGGTGGCCGATGCGCTTAGCAGGAAGGCCGAGCTCGCATCTGTGTGCTTGCTCAAGGGGGACATTTGGACCGTGTTCGAGTGGGAATCATGAGGACCCACTAACACTGGCCATAGTGAAGCTTGCCAAGGAGGGCAAGACGAGAAGGTTTGGCTGAAAGACGGACTTCTCTACACCAAGGGCGACAGGGTGGTCGTGCCTAGGTGGTGGCTTGCGGAGACAGCTGCTCAAGGAGTGTCATAACACAAAGTGGGCTGGACACCCGGGACAGAAGCGAACCTTGGCGCTACTGGAGGCCGCATACTACTGGCCTCGCATGCGCGAAGATGTGGAGGACTATGTTCGCACTTGTCTTGTGTGCCAAAGGACAAGGTGGATCATCAGAAGCCCGGGGGCCTACTGGAGCCTCTTTCCGTGCCGAGTCGGCCGTGGGAGAGCATTCGATGGACTTCATCTCCGCCCTGCCGAAAGTGGGGGCGCTTGGGTCCATTCTCGTGGTGGTGGACCGGTTCTCAAAGTACGCGACTTTCATTGCTGCTTCGACGGACTGCACAGTAGAGGAGGCGCGCGACTGTTCATCAGCCACGTGGTGAAGTTCTGGGGCATCCCGGTCAACATTGTCAGCGACCGAGACCCCCGCTTCACGGGAATTTGGACGGAAGTGTTCAAAATCCTCGGGACGGACTTACACTTGACCAGCTTCCACCCGCAGACGGACGGGCAGACCGAGGGGTCAACTCGCTACTCGAGGAGTACTTGCGGCACTTTTGAGTGCCAACCAGAGGGATTGGGTGCATCACCTCGACGTCGCTCAGTTCTGCTACAATCTTCAACGGAGCGAGTCGTCGCACAATAGTCCATTCGAGTTGGTGATGGGTCGCCAACCGCTTGCCCCGCAACGCTGAGTGCGGGGTCCTCGAGTAGAAGTCCCGCGGCCAACCAGTTCACTTCAGATTTCAAGGCAAAGGCGGACATTGCCAAGGCATTTCTGGAGAAGGCTGCGAGGAAGATGAAGTGGGCCGACGCGAAGCGAAGGCCGGTTGAGTACAAGGAGGGGGACATGGTGCTGGTGAAGCTGCAACCACAACAGTTCAAGGTGTTCCTCAAGGTGCACAAAGGACTAATCCGGAAGTATGAAGGCCCTTCCCCGTGCTCAAAAAAGTAGGCAAGGTGGCCTAAGCTTGAACCCTGCCAAGCTGAAGATTCATCCAGTCTTCCATGCAAGTTGCTTGAAGCCGTACCATGCAGACTTGGAGGATCCCCAACGAGGAGTTCCGAAGCGACCGACGGCGATCATGACGACTTCCTTCGACAAGGAGGTGGAAGCCGTGCTGGACAGGAGGACCATTCGGCGACGAGGCGTGTCCCCGTATGTGGAGTACCTCATCCAGTGGAAAGGCTTGCCTTACGGCGAGTCTAGATGGAACATGCTGATACGCTGCATCAGTTCGAAGCCGAGATCCAGGCGTTTCTCAGCGAGCATGGTTGACGATGGCGTCAACGCCTTAGGGGGGGAAGATAACATCCCAAATGTTGTACCCCGCCCGAGGCCCAGTTGCATAACCTTTTCGCGGACCAAGGTTATACGGGAAGCTTCCAGAAATCTAGAAGATGGCGGAAGGCTCTAGAAGATTGTGGATCTCCGGAAGGCCCAAGATCGTTCTAGGAGGCCCAAGAAGCTTCTGGAAGACCTTGAAGTTTTCTTTATGTTGATAGGGAATAAACCTGGAATATGCCATTCCAGTTATGGTAGAATGTAATAATCCTTGGAATATTCCTTCCAGGACTTTTTTGTATTGCTCTATGAGCACTTATAAAAGGGGGAGGCTCTCATTTGTTTCTCACACCTAAAATTGTAAGCATTCTCCAAGTCAATAAAGGAAACCTTACGAGTCCATCTTTGCTCCACTACTCTAATTTTCTTAGCGATCTAGCTAAGGCGGTTGGGAAGGCTTGCACGAGTCTTTGAGGAGAAAGACAGTGCGCCGCACGGGACAAAGTGCTAGCAAAATACTAAGTCCGTGACATGCTGTACACTTCATGTATATGAGAACGATAAATTATATTTGCTGACTCATGCCCAGTAAGCAAGTATAAAGTTTTTTTTTTATAGAATTCGTTCTCCAACTTCCCTCGTATGCTATTTTAATTAGGTGTTGACTCATGCCCACTAAGCATGTATAAAGTTTTTTATTGATAATTATTAACTAATGTTATGTTGCTTTATAAAGTTTAGGGTTGGTAATAACCAATATTTTAAAAATCCAACCCGAGATCGACCCGGCCAGAACACAGGATATTGGGTCAAATTGATCCAATCAGTGTTAATTCTTATGGCTATGTTGGTAGGAAGGGTGGAAAAGTGGAAGGAAGAAAAAAGAGTATGATTTATTCCTCCTTACAGAGGGAAAACTCATTCCTTTGTGTTTGGTAGCAAGGATGTAAAAGATAAGGGATGCATTTTCCTTTGTTTGTTATGGAAAAAAAATGGAAGAAAAGAGTAAAAAAAATATAGGGTTTACCAATTCTATCCTCAATTAATATTATTTATTTACCATTGACTTCATGAATAATTTTAAATAATACATTCATATGTGGGTATAATTGTTAATTTTACAAGCATCAACTTTTTCTTCCACTTTTCCTCCCACTTTTGGGGGATTGGATTTCTTAGGTTATGAAGGAAAAGTAATCCCTCCACTTTCTTTTCCTTCCTATTTTTCTTCTATACCAAACAGAGAAAATGTCTTTCCCTCCACTTTTCCCTCCTCTATTT
>JANAVB010040019.1:5734352-5958181 GCA_029216955.1 Iris pallida
ACTCCTTCCTCCATGCATGCACGAATTAATATCATATATAATGCATGGATATTTTGGAATGAAATATAAAAATTAAAGAGGAGTGCAGATGACATTTGAAGAGTGTCATGATATTTTAGGAGTGTCAATAACAGCAACCAAAATCATAATACTATATAATAATAAAAAGTTCAGCTTCATCATAGAATTTTTTTAAATATATTACTGTATATGTTTACTAATTAAAATTGTTCATTAAAATAATTAAAATAATTAGATAATTACAAGAGTTGTTGTTTGGTCTTCGTAAATAATCTTGCATGCATGTATAAAATAATATAATAATAATAATAATAATAATAATAATAATAATAATAATAGTAACTTTAGTATAATTAAGGCGTGTGTCTTTTAATCTTTCTAAGTAGCCTTAATATAAATTAAAATAATTACAACCACCTTTTAGTCTTCTTAATAATAATCTATAAAATACATATTTTAATAATATATAATATATAAAATACCTACAATATAATGTTTTGCTTGTTATTTATAATATATTGTTTGGTATACATTGTGGTAAGTGTTGTAAGACAAAACTCAAACACGCCAGAGATGTGACGAAGTATACTCGTATAATATAAATCACTCAAGTGCCACTTACAAGCTATTCCAACCTCTCTTTATAAAGGGAGAGAGGTTGGGGGTTATGAAGAAATGAAGGGCCAAAGGTCATGTGTAGGTTACAAGGAGATGAAAGGTGAAAAGCCATGAGTTACAACACTACCCCTTGGCTCTCCAGAAATTTTTCTTGTAAACACCTCTGAGTTTCTTCGTCTGTCTATAGCTTGCACCTTCAAATTTGACCACCTACTTGTGCCTCGTTAAAACCTTGCCAAAGAAAACCCAGTGGGAAAAACTTTGGTCGAAGGACAAAAGAGTACACACAGGTCAGTGCGATGGAAGTAAACTAACCATTGCAAAGGTGCCTCGTCAAAACCTTGTCAGGAAAACCCAGTAGGAAAAAATCGTTGATCGAAGGACAAAAGAGTACACGATGGTTTAGAAGTATACAACTGGATACTCCCCCTGATCATAATAATCCTTAGTGAATAAGGATTTGAACTGTGTCTCGTTAAAAAAACTTTGCCAAGGAAAACCCAATGGGAAAAAACTTGGTCTAAGGGAAAAAGAGTACACAAGCATACATCAGGATGCTCCCCTTTTCACTCGCACTCGACAGGGCGCGGGATATACGCACAAAAGGACGTTTGGAGGCGCTCGTTGGGGCGCTCCCCCTCACATTCACACAACAGGGTGCAGGAAACATGTTTCACTTAGGCTAGCTCTGAAAGTTTCCTAAGTCCAATTGCTCTGACATGTTTCTGGAATGAGTGTTTCGGCAGTGACTTGGTGAACAAGTCTGCACAGTTATTCTCCGATCCGATGTGTTGCACTTCAATCTTCTGAAGCGCTTGTTGTTCATGTGTAAAGAACAACTTGGGCGATATGTGCTTGGTAGCATCCTCTTTGATGTAACCATGTTTCGCTTGATCAATAACAGCGGTATTGTCCTCATAGACGACAACAGGTTCATCTAGATCATATGGAAGATCACATGTACTTCAAATATGGCCAATAACAGCTCGAAGCCATACACACTCTCTAGTCGCCTCATAGAGCACGAGTAGCTCAGAGTGGTTCGTTGAAGTAGCCACTAAGGTCTGTTTGCGAGACCTCTAAGAAATCGTCGTATTCCCAATGGTAAAGACATAACCAGATTGGGAACGCCCCTTGTGCGGATCAGATAAGTATCCCGCATCGGCGTAGCCAACAAGGGTCGCGTTGCTTCGAGTGCCAAGAGCGTTGGACTCACTCAAAACCGCGTAGGGATAGAATAAGCCCAAGTCCGTAGTACCCTAAGGTAGCGGAAAATGTCTTTTATGCCATTCCAATGGCGGCGAGTTGGCACGGTGCTGTATCGAGCTAGACAATTCACAGCAAACGAGATGTCCGGTCTAGTACATTGGGCCAAGTACAATAAAGCGCCTATTGTACCCAGATAAGAGCACTCAGGACTCAATATCTCTTCGTCGTCCTCCTTTGGACGGAATGGGTCCTTAGTAATGTCTAGAGAGCGGACGATCATGGGAGTAGCGGACGGCTTAACGTCAAAATGACTAAAGCGTCTCAACACCTTTTGGGTATAGTTCGCTTGATGTCACTTCCCGTTCCCAGAATACGTATTTTAATGCATATACTATTAGGATGTATTTATTTTAGGATGTATTTATTTTTTATATTCATCATGTACTGCTCTGTATTTAAGTTCCTTTAAATTCATGTTAATTAATTTTCTGCGATTTTATTTCTGTATTTGACTTCCTGCTCTTATACCTTGCTTTAGCTTTGCTTTAGGATCGGTTTAGATTGGCTTATTCATGTGGTTCATCATGAACCGAACCAAACCCCCACCTACCACCACCCCTTCCATTTAAAGTCCATCCCCTTTCTCTCTCTTTATTACTTCACCATTACTCTTCTTCTTCCTCATAACTCTTTCACCAACCTAGGAGGACTAGGCAAGTGCCAACTTGCTTCTTGATGGATTCACATTTTTATTGTTCCATCATCTTCCTTATTTGATTCGAAGTCTCTTTAGTACTTGGCATTTTCGATTTCCATGGCTTATTTATTGTAGATCTAAGTTTGTTACATTTTCGGATTTCTTAGATTTTGATCTAGTAAACTTTGTTATCTCCAAGTTTTGATGGTTCCATGTTGTAGAGAATTTCGTTCTACCCCATTTTGACCTATAGAAGTTCAGATTTGGGCTTAGAATGAAGGGATTAGAGAGCTTGGAAGCAATGGTTTCCATGGTTCTGTCCTTAGGATTTTGGAGAAGAAGAACAGTTCTGGCCACATGACAAAGCTTGACCGCATGAGCCTTCATACGGCAAGTCTCCTGGCCGCATGGGCATTCTAGCCGCATGGGCATGGGCATTCCAGCCGCATGAGTTCATTCGTTTGAGCCGCATGAGACTGATTCCAATCCCAGCCGCATGGGCTTAGTCAGCTACATGAGACTTATCTGCCGCATGAGTTCTTAGCTAGCCGCATATGCATTCGGTCCCGCAGCCGCATGGTGCTGCATGATTTTTCAGCCGCATATAGGATTGTACTTATTCTAGCTGCATAAAATTAGTTTTTCTTAGCCGCATGAATTTGGTTTTCCTTAGCCGCATATAGGCTTGTCCTATGTTCAGCCGCATGGGCGCATATCATTTCGAGCCGCATGGCCGCATGGGCGCATGTCAGTTCGAGCCGCATGGGCGCATGTCATTTTCGAGCCGCATGGGGATTGCTATTCCCTAGCCGCATAGAATTTCTTCTGGCCGCATGGTCGCATTTTAACCATAGCCGCATGAGACCCCTTTAGTTCTAGTCGCCTAAGGCTTGCAGATTTTTTTCCGCATGGGACTACTCATTTCCGGCCGCATGGAATCATCCTTGTCCGGCCGCATGAGTTTAAATTTCCTTGGCCGCATGATTTCCTGGCCGCATGAACTCTGATTCTAAATGCCTTCTTGGCCGATTCTTGTTCCAAAATGGCATTGATTGACATTGATTGACATCTATTAACATTGATTGATTGCCTTGGCATTTATAAACAGTAATTATTGTCTGAATACACTACCAAATTACAGTATTTTAGCGACGGCCATTTAGCGACGGAAATTTTCCGTCGCTATTACCGTCGGATCACCGACGGATTTGTGACGAAATACCGACGGAAAGCAGTGGACAATTTTTTTTATTTTTTTATGTCCATATCCGTCGCTACGCCGTCGATAGGTCGTCGGCCAAGTAGCGACGGTTTTGTATCCGTCGCTAGAACGTCGCATATTTTGGCGGCAAAAGCCTAAAATATTGGCGCGAGATTTGACTGACGACTTAGCGACGGAATAATCCGTCGCTACTCTGGCGCGAGATTTACTGACTACTTAGCGACGGAATAATCCGTCGCTACTCCGTCGCTAATTTCTGTACCCTAACTTAAATTGAACCGACGGGGGGGAAATTTTCATTCCCCCCCAAAACACTCTCTCTCTTCCCTCTCCCTCTCTCCGACGATCTCGCTCTCTCCGACCGGCAATCTCCCTCTCTCTCTCTAAGGTATGCTCTCTCTCCCCCCCTCTCTCTCTCTCTATCTCCCTCTCTCTCTCTCTCTCTCTCTTTTACGATTTGGGGGGTTGGGGGGCTGTCGTAGTGGTCGGAGAGGGTGTGGGGCAGGGGGGTTTCGGGTACGGGGTGGGGTGGTCGGGGCAAGGGTGGAGTGGGGTGGTCGGGGGCAGGGGGGTCGGGGAGGGGGTCGGGCAGGGGTGGGGTGGTGGTCTGGGCAGGGGGGTTCGGGTAGGGGGTGGGGTGGTCGGGGCAAGGGTGCGGTGGGAGAGGGGGCAGGGGGGTCGGGGAGGGGGTGGGGGGTGGTCTGGGCAGGGAGGTGGGAGAGGGGGTCGGGCAGGGGTTGGGGAGGGGTCGGGCAGGGGTTGGGGGGGGGTCGGGGCAGGGGGGGCAGGGGGGTGGGAGAGGGGGTCGGGCAGGGGTTGGGGGGGGGGTCGGGCAGGGGTTGGGGGGGTCGGGGCAGGGGAGGGGCAGGGGGGGTGGGAGAGGGGGTCGGGCAGGGGTTGGGGGGGTCGGGCAGGGGTTGGGGGGGTCGGGGCAGGGGGGGCGTAGGAGGGACTCTGGAGTCCCCGCGCAGGAGTCCTCCTCCTCCTCTCCCATAGACACACACACACACACGGACACACACACACACACACACGGACACACACACACACGGACACACACACACAGACACACACACACACGGACACACACACAACACAGACACACACACACGGACACACACACACACACACACGGACACACACGGACACAGACACACGGATACACACACACACACAGACATATATATATATATATATATATATATATATATATATATATATATATATATATATATATATATATATTTTATATATATATATATATATATATATAGGCATAATTTTAAGTAATTTATTAATAATATATATATATATATATATATATATATATACACAGACACACGTCGTGAAGTCTAGTATATATATTTGATTAGCTAAGGTAGAAGTTTAGCCTAATTAAGGTTAGTTTTGACATAGTTGACTTGGACTCCTAATTTGACCTAGAACTAGCCTAGTTGACCTATTTGTATTTCGATTGATATCATATATGAATAGTTTGCCTAAGATTTGATTGGGTTGGTTTTAATGTGTGGGTAAATTAGTTTACCTTATTTTAGAGTATGACTACGTAGCTAGTGTGTAGAGTAGTATATGGTTACTAGATCCTAGTGTAGAGTAGTATGTAGAGGAGTATGGCTACTAGTGATATATAGATATGTAGGTCCATGTGTATCTGTATCGGACTATCGCTATCGGTATCGAACTATCGCTATCGGTATCGAACTATCGGTATCGATCGAACTATCGGTATCGGACTATCGCTATCGGTATCGGACTATCGCTATCAGTATCGACCGTATATACTTAGTATCGGGCGTAGCGGATTAGTATCGATCAGTATATAGGTTTGGGTTAAGATCAAGGTTCAAAGTATCGGTATCGGAATAGTAGGCCGAATAGGAGGCCGAGATAGTCGAATGAGAAGAAGGGAAGAAGGGAGGAGCAGATGGGTCCAGAGCCATGGTGGAGGAGGAGAAGTAACATGAGAGCAGTTTCCGCCGTAACATCTCCTGGCTCTGCTGGCAACTGAAGTCCAGATGCTACAAAGGACGATCCTTCGCTGAAATCGACTACAACACCCATCAGTTCAAGTTCATTCCTATATGAGTAGATTCCAATGCCATAGAAGCCATCAGTTTGTTGACCTTCCTCTATGGCATTGGAATATACTCATATAGGAATGAACTTGAACTGATGGGTGTTGTAGTCGATTTCAGCGAAGGATCTTCCTTTGTAGCATCTGGACTTCAGTTGCCAGTAGAGCCAGGAGATGTTACGACGGAAACTGCTCTCATGTTACTTCTCCTCCTCCACCATGGCTCTGGACCCATCTGCTCCTCCTTTCTTCCCTTCTTCTCATTCGACTATCTCGGCCTCCTATTCGGCCTACTATTCCGATATGCGTTTGATACGGTCTACCTAACCTATATACTGATACTAATCTGATACTCTCTGATATTAAGTACATCCGGCTTACTAGCTAGCGGATCCACCAGTTACATGATTATATACTAATTATGTTAGATTGTGATACTAAGTAGCCTCGTCGTAGGCCTAGCGTGTTATCCACAAGTTTAGTTTTTCTTACGATATGAGTATCGGTATCGGGCTATTAATTCTTATGTTTAGTTTGTCTTACGATACAGATATTCACATCAAATCGAGCATGAATCGTTACTTTGTTGATCGTACATGGATGTACAAACGACAACACGAGAGCAGAATTGGTGTGAGTGACGATTTTCAGGCAGGTGTGGAAGTATTTCTTAAGTATGCCATGAGCAAAACTCAGTACATGGACGATAACAAAATCAAGTGTCCATGTGTTAATTGTCACAATAGACGTTTCGAAGAAGTGATGACTGTGAGAGATCATTTGACCCGTAAGGGTTTCGTACGTGATTACGGCCTGTGGTCATCGCAAGGTGAATTATATTCAGAAAGACAGGCTGCAGAAGCTGGTACTTATGCTTTTGATGATAATGCTGCAACGGATGTCCTCGAAGACGACGGATGCTCTGTGGATTATGGAGACATGCAGAACCTTGCACGAGATATGGTGTATGCTGCGGCAGGGCCTAATTTTGATCCGGAGGATCCTAATCCCGAGGCAAAGGAGTTCTATGATATGTTTAAGGACGCAGATACTCCTCTATATCCTGGTTGTGAGACTCATTCCGCACTGTCAGTGACGGTGCGGTTGTTGAACATAAAGTCTGATTTTAACTTGCCACAAGCTTGCTATGATCGGATCACACAATTAACTAATGAGGTGTTACCGAAGGAATCAAAAGAGCTCCCAAGAAACTTCTACAAGTCAAAGATGATGGTCCGACAACTGGGACTGGGGTACGAGAAGATAGATTGCTGTCGCAACGGATGCATGTTGTATTACAAAGAGAATTGCGTATTAGAAAGTTGTTGGTTCTGTAATGCGGATCGTTACAAGACAGTACAGGGAAAAGGAAAGTCAACTAGAAAACGACGTCCTTACAAGTATATGCATTACTTGTCGATCACGAAGCGCTTACAGAGGATGTATATGTCTCTGAATACAGCAGAACACATGACGTGGCACAGTGAAGATCGCATAAAGGACGAAGGAGAATTGTCACATCCTTCGGATGGGGAGGCGTGGAAATATTTTGATTTGTGTCATCCAGATTTTGCTGCAGAGCCTAGAAATGTACGCCTGGCACTATGTTCTGATGGCTTCGCCCCTTTCGGACAGTCGGGATCTCAATACTCATGCTGGCCGGTCATTCTTACCCCTTACAATCTGCCACCATGGATGTGTATGAAGACTCCTTATATGTTCTTGACAGCTATCATACCCGGTCCTAAAAATCCGACAAAGAACATCGATATATATTTACAGCCGTTGGTGGATGAGCTGAAACAGTTGTGGGAGATCGGCGTCACGACCTATGATATTTTCAGAAAATAAAACTTTCAGATGAGAGCTTCACTCATGTGGACAATCAATGATTTTCCAGCATACGGTATGCTGTCGGGATGGAGTACGCACGGCAACATGTCTTGTCCGATATGTATGGAAAATAGTAAGGCGTTCCGCCTTAGACATGGAGGAAAAACTTCTTTCTTTGACTGTCACCGTCAATTTCTGCCAATGAGACATCCTTGGCGAAAGAACAAGGACGCGTTCAGATATGGAAAACAAGAATTTTTTGAACCTCCTGCCAGATTGTCGGGATACGATATTTGGGAAGATGTAAAGGAATTGCCCACCGCAATGGAAGATCCATCGAACAATCGTGTCGAGGGGTTCGGACAAAGCCATAACTGGACCAAACGGAGTATCTTCTAGGACTTGCCTTATTGGAAAGATAATCTTATTAGGCATAATCTTGATGTCATGCATATCGAAAAGAATGTGTTCGATAATGTCTTCAATACCGTTATGGATATTAAAGGAAAGACGAAGGACAATCCAAAAGCAAGACAAGACATGGCCGAGATATGCAAACGTCATAATCTAAACTTGATACAAAGGGGAGCTGGTGGACAAGTAACTAAGCCGATAGCGCCATACGCATTGAGCAAGGAAGATAGATTAATAATCTGCAAGTGGATATCTACTTTAAGATTTCTCGACGGCTATGTGTCGAATTTGTCTAGATGCGTTGATCTCAATGAACGCAAGCTAACAGGAATGAAGAGTCATGACTGCCACGTGTTTATGGAAAGATTACTGTCCATTGCGTTGAGAGAGTTGTTGCCTTCTGCTGTATGGGTTCCGTTGGCCGAGCTGTCTATATTCTTCAGGGATATCTGTTCAACTAAGCTCACGGTGCAACATATGATACAACTTGAGGAGAAGATTGTCTTAACAATTTGCAAGTTAGAGAAAATATTTCTACCGGGTTTCTTCGACAGTATGGAGCATCTACCGATTCATCTAGCATACGAAGCCCGTGTCGGTGCATCTGTTCATTATCGATGGATGTACCCCTTTGAAAGGTAAATAAAAATCGATATAATTTAAGTGGATTTTACAATTCATTGTTAATTCTCAAGATAATTTGTCTCTCTAGGTATCTACATCATCTAAAGAAGAAAGTTGGCAACAAGGCTCATATAGAGGCTTCGATATGCGAAGCATATCTTATCGAGGAGGTGTCAAACTTTTGCTCCATTTATTTCGATACTCATGTTGAGACAAATCGAAATAGACCTCAAAGGAATGACGAAGACGTTGAGGAAGGAGGTATATTCAATTTAAGGGGCAAGCCTATTGGGGCTAGTAAGAAACGGTGGTTGAGTGACGATGAGTATGATGCCGCTCACCGATATGTCTTGTTAAATTGTGACATACAAGAAGTGAGAGATTTGGAGAAGTAAGTGACTACACCTCGTTATAATCTCTAATTTGGTGAGGTAAGTGACTACACTAATTTTTATTCTCTCTAACAGTGTATTTAGAGATGAAGTCAAAATAAGGACACCCGATATTACCGATGAGGGACTTCAAAGAGAGGTTGATTTTACCTTTTCGTCATGGTTTCGAGATTACGTAAGTAACTGAGATAATATGTTATGCGGCTACCATTTAAATATATATATGCAACTAAAACATTTAAAGTTTACAGGTTTTATTAGCTGAACCAAGTACACTCACAAATGAGAGCATTCGTTATTTGTCATTGGGACCGAAGAAGCATGCAAAGACTTGGCCCGACTATGTCGTTAATGGCTTCAAGTTTAAGACAACTCAACATCCTATAAATGCCGAATTTCTCAATGACGGCTTCAGTACGAAGGATTCTGGTGTTTGCATAAGAGGCACAATCTATGACGACGAGCCGGACTTTGACTATTATGGAGTGCTTCGGGATATTGTAGAATTACAATATAGTGCCCCATTTGATATGCATATTGTTATGTTCAAATGTGAGTGGTTCGATACGACACCAAATATCGGTTGGAGAATCGATAAACAATTTGGATTCGTCGATATAAATCATCGCAGGAGGTATAGAGGGTCCGACACGTTTGCGATAGCAAGTCAGGCTGTTCAAGTCTACTATACAAGCTACCCAAGGCGTCGTAGAGATCGCTTTGACTGGTAGGCAGTATGCAAGATTAAATCTAGAAATACATTCAACGTTGGAGACCCAGCATACCAAGAGGACCAGATCGAAAAGCCCCAATACTTGGGACAACAGTTTTGTGACATGGATGTTGAATTAGAGGTTGATATACCTCTTGCTGATGAAAATAGAGGGGAGGAAGAGGTTGATATACAAGACTTAGATGTCAACCAGGGGAGAAAGAGGCGTCTTGTCCCAAGTATTGAGACTGAAGAAGAAGAAGAAGAAGAAGAAGAAGAAGAACTTTATGAGGATGAGGATGAGGATACAGATGAATTCGACGATGAGGATGATGATGATGATGAGGCCGAGGCCGAGGAAGAGGACGATGACGATGATTAAATATCGCTATATTTCAGTTGTATCTTGAAGCACCCAATATCTAGTCTCGAATCCTAAATTATCCTATTACATTTGGATTTACAATTACAAGTCTAGTGGAACACAAGATGCCATTTCATCAAAAGTTACAAGAATTGTACTTTGTTGTATTAGTGCGTGATTTTATCAGATTTTGTGTATCTAGCTTTTATTCGTACTTCACTTCTGATTGTAATATTTATTTCAGTTTGGGATATTTGCGTATTATTGTATGAGTTTCTTTTTGCAGATGGCACTCCTAGGCCTACTCGTCTGGGCGGCACTCATCGCCCTGCTGCTGGTATGGATATGTTTAGTTTTATATTCATTTATAAATCTATGTTGTCGGTATTTTGTTTATGTGTTCTATTTACAGGGCATGGTTGCGAGCACCCGTACTGGTGCTGCTGGCCGTGGTCGTGGCGGTGGCAGCGGCGGCGGCGGCGGCGGTGGTGGTGGTGGTGGTGGTCGTGGGCGTGGGCGTGGGCGTGGTGGTAGCGGTCGTGGTCGCCAGCCGCATTCCCCGGATGTGACCTCCGATCCCGACTTAGAGAGCCCAGACACAGGCTCTTCCCGCCGTCATTCTTCCTCGGTGCTACCGACATCGTCGTCGAGGCCTGTGACTCCATCCACTAGCGAATCCGTTCCGCCACCGGATGTACCAGCGGATGTAGCAGCAGATGCAGCAGGGGGCCCAGCAGTTACTGCAGGGTGGGCCTCGGAGTACCCCGGGATTCAGTTTCATCCTGTTACCGGGGAGTACGTGCGCGGACCCGCGGATCCCCCGACGCCACCAGAGAGGCTGGTGGGCGAGTTTCGACGAGAGCTATGGCCCGCTGGTGAATCGTAAGTAAATTTAAGTTAATTTATTAAATTTGTTTCATTTATTCAAGTTAATAATCCAGTCGTTGCTTCTTTATAGGTTTTTCCCGTGGGATGCTGTCACGCCCCGATTCCGTCGAATCGATAGTCGTCCCCCGGGCGTGATGCCGTGCGAACCTAATTTGCGATCGCACAAGGCCAAGTCATAAGGTAATCCGAGACACGAGATCTAAGAGAGTACGCAGACAAATTGATACACACAATAAGTAAAGGAAACTAGATCTTTATTGATAATGAACATCTTTTTACAGACTCCGACACAAGACTCATTGCCGCGCGGGCTACAACATGACTCGATTACAAAAGAGTACCGATGAGATAGCCGTTCCATACATTACACACATCCCTCAATATACAAGTACTCTATTGACCTGGATGGGAGGGACGCTGAGTCATTTTTCTTGGACTGTTGAGAGCCTTCAAAATGTGGAGTCGCTGAGAGATAGTCTTCGACGCACGGCCGAAGCTTCAAAAGTCACGAACGTCGCCTTGCTAGTTGGCACGTCCTTCCTGGTTCGCGGGACCTGCAAAGAGCGAGGATCAGCACGAAACACATGTACTGGCGAATGGCTAATTAAATCCAAGCTCTGCATTTGATTCAAGAAGTTTCATAAACATGTTTGCTAGCTATTTCAATGATCTTACTAACCATCCTGTATGATTTGCATGTTAACATGTTTTGAGGCAAGCAACTATCATGTTCATCCCGTGTCCCGTGCACCTGTTAAGTAGTGACAGGGGTTTAAAGGCCACTGGTAATGTCAAGCCATCGCGGACTATAGCATTCGGTTAGACGACGCCCCTTTCGCGTCGGGTAGCGAGCCCTGTGCGAAAGTGCCCGCATAACTCGTGCCGATGAAGGGTTGGCGCTGCTACACTTGTTCCTCCCGGGCCGAACCGGTCCCTTGGCCGAGGCAACCGTTCGAGGAACTTCACCTTGTCGACAAGTTGTCCAATGACCGTTTTCTTTGGAACTTAGTTGATTTACTCATTTTTTTCGTATCGTTGCGATAAGCGTTAATAGATTCATTCGTTGGATTGGCATAGACCAAGTGTAATTGCATAGGGAAGCACGTTTTTTCATTTCCAAAACCGACAGTTCGATAACAAGTGTTTCGTGAAGTATCGTGCCACGATTTCATTGATTCTATACTATTATGACAAGCATTTATTTTACTTCACATGTTGAGTTTTTGAAGTAGAGGGACGGGACGAAGGAGGTCAGCCACTCGCCTTAGCTTGCTTCAAGCGAGCGACCGGTTGGATGCGCTGTCGTCGCCTACGCGATCACCTGCAATCGCATAAGCAACTGATTAGAATACTGTGTATTTCAAGGAATTTCGATATGAATGCGAGCTCGAAAACGCGACACGAAAACCCATCGAAAGCATTCACGAAAACGAAAGCCAAAGCCAATTCAATTGCGGCATGAAAACCAGAGCAACGGGAGGTCTCTCCCGACTCAGCCGCAGAGCCAATCCTCGAGGCGCAACCCGCTGAATATGGGACTTGGTTCCGAAGAAGCCATTCCATAACGTGGAATGGATCTTAATTCAACCGTTCCCGTTCGATCGACTCGGCCGATTCCGACCTATCGGTCCCGACCAAATCGATAGCGACAGTGTTCCTTTCTCGCGCACCCCGTGGACGGAGACGGGGCACGATGTAGGGACGGGGCACTACACCATAACCAACTAATAAAAAGTTTCGTCCTCGAAACTTAAAGATGAAACCTACCTCTACGAGAACAATGAAGGGAATTTATCCTTCATCTCCGATTCAAGCTCCCACGTCGACTCTTCGACCGAGTGGTTCTTCCAGAGGACGCGGACGAGAGGGATCGCTCGATTGCGCAGCAGCTTATCCTTGCATTCTATGATTCGAACTGGTTCTTCAACGTAGGATAAGTCAGACTTTAGCTCCAGCTGGCCAAAATCTACCACGTGGCTCGGGTCGTGCACGTACTTCCGCAATTGAGAGACATGGAAGACATTGTGCACACCTTCAAGCGCCGGTGGTAGGGCAATTTTATAGGCCACTGGCGCGACCCGTTCAAGTATTTCGAACGGCCCAACGAATCTCGGACTCAGCTTTCCTTTCGCGCCGAACCGACTAACTCCCCGCATGGGCGACACCTTGAGGAATACGTGATTGCCTACTTGAAACTCGAGTGGTCGACGATGAATGTCCGCATAGCTTTCTGGCGACTCTGTGCGGTCTTTAATCTTTCCCGAATGAGCTTGACCTTTTCCACAGTCTGTTCTACCAGCTCCGGGCCGAGTATCTGCCGTTCCCCGACTTCATCCCAGCAAATAGGAGATCTGCACTTTCGGCCGTACAAGGCTTCATACGGCGCCATTTGGATGCTGGATTGGTCGCTATTGTTGTATGCAAATTCCGCCAGCGGTAGGTGGACGTCCCAGCTTGATTTGAAGTCGATAGCGCAGAGCCGTAGCATGTCTTCAAGAATCTGGTTGACGCGCTCCGTTTGGCCGTCGGTCTGAGGATGGTAAGCTGAGCTGAACTGCAACTTGGTTCCCAGCGCCGACTGAAGGCTACTCCAGAATCGCGACATGAACCGTGAATCCCGATCAGAGACGATGGATACTGGAACTTCGTGCAGCCGTACTATCTCGTCAAGATAAATCTGCGCCAGGCGATCAACGCTCCAAGTAACTTTGATGGCGATAAAGTGCGCTGACTTGGTTAATCGATCGACGATGACCCAGATGGCGTCGTTCCCCCGTGGTGTCTTCGGCAGGCCAACAATAAAATCCATAGTGACATGATTCCATTTCCACTCGGGAATAGCGAGGTTCTGCATCTCCCCGCCCGGTCGCTGATGCTCAGCTTTTACCTGCTGACAGGCCATGCATTGCGACACGAAGAGCGCCACATCTCTCTTCATCCCGTGCCACCAAAAGGTCGTGCGGAGGTCCTTATACATTTTGGTACTGCCTGGATGCAAAGTGTATTTCGCATAGTGCGCCTCCGCCAGGATCTCCTTTCTAAGTTCTGAATCGTCCGGAACGCATAGCCTACCCTTCAATCGAAGCACGCCGGTTTCGTCTTCCACAAAGTCGGTCGTCCTGCCTGTCGAAATTAGCTCTCGCACTTTCTTCAGGTACGAATCGTCTGTCTGAGCGGTCTTGATCTTATTCAGCAAGCTCGGCTCCAACTGTAACTTTGCCAACTGCACGTTCCGGAATCTGACTCGGAGCTCGATGCCCATCTCTTCAAGGTCGCGTAGCAGTCGAGGGTCGATGGATAACGAGGCAAGGTACTTCCGACTCAAAGCGTCCGCCACAACATTTCCCTTTCCCGGCGTGTAGTCGATAGTCAAGTCGTAATCCTTGATTAGTTCCAGCCAACGCCTTTGCCGCAAGTTCAGCTCCTTCTGCGTGAATAGATACTTGAGGCTCTCGTGATCGGTATAGATCGTGCACGCCACACCATAGAGATAGTGGCGCCACAATTTCAACGCAAACACAATCGCCGCTAACTCCAGGTCGTGCGTGGGATAATTTTTCTCGTGCGGCTTTAGCTGCCGGGACGCAAAAGATATCACCTTGTTCCGCTGCATCAGCACGCACCCCAAGCCCTGACCGGACGCGTCGCTAAATATCTGGAAACCCTCAGTCCCTTCTGGAAGTGCGAGTATCGGGGCCGAGACGAGCCTCTGCTTCAACTCTTGGAACGCAGCTTCACAGTCGTCTGACCATTCAAAGGCGACTCCTTTCTGGGTGAGGCGAGTCAGAGGCGATGCGATCTTCGCGAAGTCTTTCACGAAGCGTCGGTAGTATCCAGCTAGGCCAAGGAAGCTTCGAATCTCGCCGACGGACGCTGGCCGCTTCCAATCGACAACGGCTTCAACTTTCTTTGGGTCGACCGCAATGCCTTCAGCAGAAATGATGTGTCCGAGGAATGCGACGCTGCTAAGCCAGAATTCACATTTGCTTCGCTTCGCATAGAGTTGATTTTCTCGAAGGGTCTGAAGCACGGTCCGCAGATGCTCAGTATGCTGCTGCTTATTCTTCGAGTAGACGAGTATATCATCGATAAAGACCACTACGAACTTGTCGAGGAAGGGTCGGAACACCCGATTCATTAAATCCATGAAGGCAGCAGGGGCGTTCGTTAGGCCGAACGGCATTACCAGGAACTCGTAATGGCCGTATCGAGTACGGAAGGCAGACTTCGGCACATCGTCCGGCTTGATCTTGAGTTGATGATAACCCGAACGCAGATCAATTTTAGAGAACACCGTGGCTCCTTGGAGCTGATCGAACAGATCATCTATGCGGGGCAGGGGATACTTGTTCCGGATGGTGGCTTTATTCAGCTCGCGGTAGTCGATGCAAAGACGCATAGAGCCGTCCTTCTTCTTGACAAATAGTACGGGCGCTCCCCACGGCGAGACGCTGGGTCGGATGAATCCCTTGTCGAGCAATTCCTGTAACTGCACCTTGAGTTCTTTAAGCTCTGCAGGGGCCATTCTGTACGGGGTCTTCGAGATCGGTCGAGTGTCGGGGAAGGTATCGATAGTGAACTCAATCTCTCGATCGGGCGGCATGCCGGGCAACTCGTCCGGGAACACATCGGGGAATTCTGCCACAACGTCGGTCTGACCCGCGTTTGCACCATCCTGTCGCATGTCTCGAACGGAAGCCAGATAGCCTTCGCACCCGGAATGCAGCATCCGTCGAGCAGATATCGCAGAGATCACCATGCAGGTCGGCGACGCCTCACCACACGAGTAGCAGAATTCAGGCACTCCCGGTATGCGGAAAGTGACTTTCTTCTCAGCGCAGTCTATGGTTGCGTTGCACGGACCGAGCCAATCCATCCCCAGAATGATGTCGTAGTCTTTAATGTCTAAAACTATCGTATCAAGACTGACCTGTTGACCACCTATACAGATGATTCCGTCTCCGCAGACTAAATTCGCAGCTAGTGGTATGCCCGACGGGATATTAACAGTAAGCTCAAGACCGAGCGGTGTCAGGGGGAATTTGTGTTCGGCGACGAAGTCCGCCGATATGAAACTATGCGTGGCACCTGAATCAAACAACACACGAGCAGGTTTATTATTAAATTGCAGTATACCTGTCACAACTGTGTCAGATGCGAACACTTCGTCTCTGGTCATGGCGTAGATACGGCCCTGAGCATTGGGGCGACGGTCTTGGCCATTCTGTGGTACGGTCGGTGGAGCCCGAGGTGCTTGGCCTCGGTTTTGTTGATGTTGTGGGCGCTGGCTCGACGTAGCTTCCGGACAGTCCCTTACGAGATGATCTCTTTTGCCGCATGCGAAACAGACTCTGTTCTTAAGTCGACAGTCGGTGTCCAGGTGCCCGTCCTTGTGGCAGAAATTGCAGACCATCCGTTCCTTCGTCTGGTTGCCGCGATGTTGACGCTTATGTGCGTTGTTGCCTCCCGCATAACTATGGCGTTTGTTATTAGAGTTAACAGCGCCGGTAGTAGTAGGAGGATACTCGGACTCCAGACGGATGGCGTGGTTGAGTGCCTCGCCCACAGTTTTGTATTCCGGCACCGAGACATGTGCACGGATAGTGGAACGCAGGCCCACTACGAATCGCTTTGCTCGGCTTGCAGTAGTAGGTAGATAGTCACCAGCGAACTTGGCCAGTTTGTTGAATTTGGCCGCATATTGTCGTACAGTCATATTCTCTTGCGTCAGCTGCATGAACTCGTTCTCCTTTTCCTGTCGCACGGCTGCAGAAAGATATTCGTTCTCGAACGCATTTCTGAATGTCGCCCATGAGATCGCCGCTGTCTCGTCTTCACGTCGAATAGCCCGCTTCTGCACAGCCCACCAATCGTGCGCGTTCATTCGAAGTAATAGTTGAGCACCCGCGACTTTCTTCGGGTCCTCGACATCCAGAAGCTCGAACTTGTCTTCCAGCTCCTCCAACCAGTCGATCGCCACCGCGGGATCTTCTGTGCCGTTGAAGGAAGTGCGGCAGCTTTTAGTGAACTTTGACACGTCGAAGTTGGAACTTCTCGGTGCTGCAGGTGAGAGCACGGGTGCCTCTGGTTCGGCTTCGTTGGATCGAACCGCAGGCTGGGTCACGGCAGGTGTCATCGTTGAGTTGTTGTTACCGACGACCGACTGTACGATCTGCTGGAGGGTATTCAGCTGCTGCTGCTGCAGCTTGAATTGAGCCTCGAACCGACTCTCAAATTGAGCCTGACGAGCCTCTGCTTGCTGATGATGGAGCTCGTTTTGACGTTGCTGCATTTCAAGCATTTGCAGCATACGTTGCATCGGGTCGCCGGAAGATCCGGCTACAGTAGGCGTCATTCCCGTTGGGTTAACGGAATGCTCGGGCCTAGAAGCACTCGAGCCGCTCGAAGCGCTCGTCTCGTCTTCCGCCTGAGCTCCCGTAACTGCAGGAAAAAAGGAAGACAACTCTCGTTAGTTTCAGAAAATGTCCTGGGTTCAGCGTATGGAACAACTCTTCTCATCGACACGAGGTCAACGGTCGGAGACTAGAATTCGACACGAGAGACCAAGGACGTAAAGCCGTGCTCTGATACCATTATGTCACGCCCCAATTCCGTCGAATCGATAGTCGTCCCCCGGGCGTGATGCCGTGCGAACCTAATTTGCGATCGCACAAGGCCAAGTCATAAGGTAATCCGAGACACGAGATCTAAGAGAGTACGCAGACAAATTGATACACACAATAAGTAAAGGAAACTAGATCTTTATTGATAATGAACATCTTTTTACAGACTCCGACACAAGACTCATTGCCGCGCGGGCTACAACATGACTCGATTACAAAAGAGTGCCGATGAGATAGCCGTTCCATACATTGCACACATCCCTCAATATACAAGTACTCCATTGACCTGGATGGGAGGGACGCTGAGTCATTTTCCTTGGACTGTTGAGAGCCTTCAAAATGTGGAGTCGCTGAGAGATAGTCTTCGACGCACGGCCGAAGCTTCAAAAGTCACGAACGTCGCCTTGCTAGTTGGCGCGTCCTTCCTGGTTCGCGGGACCTGCAAAGAGCGAGGATCAGCACGAAACACATGTACTGGCGAATGGCTAATTAAATCCAAGCTCTGCATTTGATTCAAGAAGTTTCATAAACATGTTTGCTAGCTATTTCAATGATCTTACTAACCATCCTGTATGATTTGCATGTTAACATGTTTTGAGGCAAGCAACTATCATGTTCATCCCGTGTCCCGTGCACCTGTTAAGTAGTGACAGGGGTTTAAAGGCCACTGGCAATGTCAAGCCATCGCGGACTATAGCATTCGGTTAGACGACGCCCCTTTCGCGTCGGGTAGCGAGCCCTGTGCGAAAGTGCCCGCATAACTCGCGCCGATGAAGGGTTGGCGCTGCTACACTTGTTCCTCCCGGGCCGAACCGGTCCCTTGGCCGAGGCAACCGTTCGAGGAACTTCACCTTGTCGACAAGTTGTCCAATGACCGTTTTCTTTGGAACTTAGTTGATTTACTCATTTTTTTCGTATCGTTGCGATAAGCGTTAATAGATTCATTCGTTGGATTGGCATAGACCAAGTGTAATTGCATAGGGAAGCACGTTTTTTTTCATTTCCAAAACCGACAGTTCGATAACAAGTGTTTCGTGAAGTATCGTGCCACGATTTCATTGATTCTATACTATTATGACAAGCATTTATTTTACTTCACATGTTGAGTTTTTGAAGTAGAGGGACGGGACGAAGGAGGTCAGCCACTCGCCTTAGCTTGCTTCAAGCGAGCGACCGGTTGGCTGCGCTGTCGTCGCCTACGCGATCACCTGCAATCGCATAAGCAACTGATTAGAACACTGTGTATTTCAAGGAATTTCGATATGAATGCGAGCTCGAAAACGCGACACGAAAACCCATCGAAAGCATTCACGAAAACGAAAGCCAAAGCCAATTCAATTGCGGCATAAAAACCAGAGCAACGGGAGGTCTCTCCCGACTCAGCCGCAGAGCCAATCCTCGAGGCGCAACCCGCTGAATATGGGACTTGGTTCCGAAGAAGCCATTCCATAACGTGGAATGGATCTTAATTCAACCGTTCCCGTTCGATCGACTCGGCCGATTCCGACCTATCGGTCCCGACCAAATCGATAGCGACAGTGTTCCTTTCTCGCGCACCCCGTGGACGGAGACGGGGCACGATGTAGGGACGGGGCACTACAGATGCCGCCCAGATTCTAGGGCACATTATCCGGGATAACTACCATGGCCCCTACCTCAATTTTTCTAAGGTGCCTCAGGACATGAAGTACGTCTGGCTCGACGAGATGAGGGTATAAATCCGTCGGTGAATTATTAATTATTCTTTAAATCATTAAATTTTTTATTACGTGATATTTCAATTTGTATGTCAGAGGACGTTCTGGTGGCCCCCCCATCGCGAGGAGGCGATCCGCAGGACCTACAAAGCTGCCGCCGGGAAGAAGATACGGGATGCGGTGTACGACCTTCGTACGGCGCATACGAGGAAGGACTGGATCCGGGCGGAGTACTATGAGCAGATGTTGGAGAAGATGGATACTCCGCAGTTCAAGCTGAAATCGAAAAAAGCTAAGGCTAATCGACAGGTCGCGGGTCTGCATACGGGGGGATCAAGGCCCCACGCATCGACGCGTGCAGATTTGGTGAGATAGCGCAAATTCAAATTCATTCTATTATTTAATTTCGTACTGTTAATATACGAAGTTAATTAAATTCTACGTATGCAGGCCCAACAGGCGGTAAAGCAGGGGAAAGAGGCGGAGACGGTCACCGCTCACGATGTATTCGTGCATACGCACAAGAGGCGGAAGGACGGGAGCTTCGTCGACGCGAGGGCCGAGGAGACTGATGTAAGTACTTACGTTTATGAGATTTATGTTAGAAATATAATTATTGTTAAGTTAATTAGATAAACTTAGGATTCAGACTATAACTTAGGGAAATATAGGATTTAGATTATAACTTAGGAAAACTTATAGTATAAACACATTCATTGGATAGGCTGCGTATCGTGAGGCACTTAGTCGGCTTGAGATCGAGCCCCCTTCCGAGAATGTCGGCGAAACGACGCCCACCCAGACGCACTCTTCTATGGCCGCTCGCTACGACGACGTGTTCGTAGAATCCGTCGGCGGCGTTAGGAAAGGGCGCGTCTACGGCTTAGGTTCCATGGCGCCCTCGTTGCAGCCGTCCCCGAGATATCCACCGCTTCCGCCTCCTCCAGCGCCCCCGGTTGACGATGTGAGGGCGCAGCTTGCGACTCTGACCTCCGCGGTGTCAGATTTGTGGGCGATAGTGTTGGGGCGCTATCCGTCTGCTCCCGGTCCGTCTGCTCCCAGTCCGTCTACTGCTGCTGCCGGTGCTTCGGATCGACCTGGTCCTTCTTCCCCCGGACGGCTTTCGTTTAACCGCTCTGCGGACGCCCGCATCGTATCGGATAACACCATCTTGACGCTCCTTGACATGATGTCGCCAGAGCAGCTACGCGCGCTTCCAGACCATGTCTTGTCCCAAGTGCCGGCACACACGGTGGAGGAGTACATACGTAAAGCGGATGCGGCGGCACGAGCACGAGACGATCCGACGGACGGGGTTTGATTTTGTTTATGTTGTTGGTTTTGTAGACATTTGGATACATTGTATGTTCGGATATTTTTTTTATGTTTGGATAATTTAATGTTGGATATTGGATATATTGTGTTGGTAATATTTTGTTGGATATTGGATACGTTGGATATTGGTGTCGGATATGGATATTTTGTATATGGATATATGGTGTTGGATATTGGATACGTTGGATATTCGTGTTGGATATGGATATATGGTGTTGTATATGGATATTTTGCATGTTTGATATTGTGTTGGATGTGTTGTATAAACAGGAAAGAGTCTGTTTGCAGTATTTTTTTTCAAAAATTAGCAGTTAGCGACGGACTGGCGACCACTCAGCGACGGATAGTCCGTCGCTAACTGGAGAAACTGAGGTTAGCGACGGAGTTGCGACGTAAAATCCGTCGCTACCTGGAGCATTTCAATAAAGCGACGGATTGGCGACGGACGATCCGTCGACCTGATGCTGTTTGATGTCCAGAAATTTTAGCTTTCGCGACGGATTGGCGACTAACTTACGGCGGACTGGCGACCACTCAGCGACGGATAGTCCGTCGCTAACTGGAGAAACTGAGGTTAGCGACGGAGTTGCGACGTAAAATTTGTCGCTACCTGGAGCATTTCAATAAAGCGACGGATTGGCGACGGACGATCCGTTGACCTGATGCTGTTTGATGTCCAGAAATTTTAGCTTTCGTGACGGATTGGCGACTAACTTACGGCGGACTGGCGACAAAGTCCCGTCGGTAAATCTATGTATTTTGGTAGTGATATTAAAATAACATTATTGGTTATCTCGATTTATAATTGATCATGTGTTCCTAGTTGGAACTAAGAGGCTGGCTAGTCATCTTATTGAAATGAATAAATGAGACACGTTCATATTATGAACTATTATAATCGACTGGCTGGTCCCAAAATATTGGCATACAGATACATGCAGGCTTCAGTTATTTATTTATCCAACTATTACGAAAACAGCATGTGTACTTTATGGTCAAGGCATGATTATTTTGTAGTTAGTTTTGATTGTTGTATTACGCTATGTAAGACCTACAACCTAACCGTACTGGTATTGTTGTAGAAATGCATATTGTACCCCGTATGAAAGTACTCATTTGAATGACCACGATCCACGATATGGGATTTTGCTTAACATAGAGGCTATTAAGTTAAGTAAAATAATGATTTCATGGAAAGAACGGATTTCCGAGTTCTTATATGGCAGCCCTCTTGGGACTAGTTGTGCCCGACAGGCCGGTTGGTCCCCACAGATACTCAAACCTGCCACACGGGCATGGAGCGGTATCTGGTTATATTATTTATTGTATATTGTATATTGATGACGGGCGTCCTGCTGGGACTCGTCTAATTCATGATTGGCGCAATTGATTGACTGGGTAAACTAGTCTTGCTTGCACATAGTAAGAACTGAGGAATCCTTTATTGCATATATCCAGGATAACTTGGAAATCACAGTAGCAAGCTGTAGTAGTTGAATGGCCGTTTAAATTGATTTGTTTGTGTACTGTATCTACTCGGTTATCTAACTGAGATGATCAGAATGTCAGGACATGACGGGCCAACTTCTGTCCTTGTTTGGTTGGGAGGTTGGTTCGAAGTGTCGTGATATTATGTGAATCCCAGTGGCAAGCAGAGATCTATTATTATATTCTCTTATTTACTGGTTTCATCCTTCATATCGTGCTTCCTTGCGGTACTTGCTATTAGAGGTCTAACCTCTCTGGTTTTGCATGGCCAGATTTAGAGCCGGTCCCCGAGGATCCAGCTTACTTCCACCTCCAAGATGGACAATACTAGAGGAATGATCGCAGGAGGACTCGAGTGGGTTCTTTACTTCATCACTCATTTTGTTACTTACTTTATACTTTGCCGTTTGGCACCGACATGTTAGTCGGATTGTCTTGTACTCACTTTTACATAATTGTAACTAAGTCAGGCTGCAGCTGATAACAATTGTGTATACTTTTGCTACATTAATCTGGCTATATTTTGTAAGGCAAGATATCAAGAACATTTTGACTGAGCGTTTGGGATGCCTTACTGCTTTATCTTACATGTTCTCTATTTCTGTTTCTTATTTGAATGATTGAGACAATAGATGTGAAGTAACCATAGTGAGACTTTCATGTAGTATGCACCCCCTCGTCTTTTAGACAGCATTGATCGTATTATACGGTATTCATCTACCCGTAATATGTAGCTGGCTGAGTCATTCCCCCGCTTTCCAGTATTCTGGTTCTGGGGCGTGACAAGGTTTTAGTGGTGGCCCATGCAGGTCTGATTTCAGACTTGTGGGGTGTTTTGATTTATAGGGTGTCTCAATCACATATGTTCCCCCTTGTTCTCATGATTCGTTGTTCTCAAATCTAGCTTGATATTCCAGTATCCTTTGACTTCATTGATCTTTCCTGTCCGATCGTTTGATTGTTCTCTTGTCCCTTTTTAGGGGCACTTCGTCCGCATCTGTCAGAGCTAGACAACATCAACAAGGGCAACATGTACAACCTGACCAGGTTGGTCAGCAACAAGGGCCAGTACTACCCCAAGAGGCTATTCAAGAAGAAATGATAGTGGAAGCAGCAGCTGGATCACAGTATCCGGATGTTCCACCACCACCAACAGTTCCACCTACCACTGTGGAAGTAGACACACCAGCCCTTCTGGAGATCATGAGAGGGATGATGGCTACTCAGCAACACCAGATGTTAGCCAGCAGCGCATGCACGCTCAGTTGCAGGAGCAGAACGTACTACTCAACCAAGGGTTGCAGACGGCAATGGAAAGAGGGGCAAGGCCAGATTCAGGAGCATCAGCCAGGTTTTGCAAGTACAACCCCCGTCGTTTCGAAGGCACGGAGGATGCCATCTCAGCAGATGCATGGCTTAAGGACATTGAGGCTATTCTGACGGCAGCTAAGGTACCGGCAGAAGAACGTGTGGATCAAGTGAAGTTGTTACTTCAGGATCTCGCACGTGATTGGTGGGAATCAGAGGAAGTAGGCCTCAGACGTCCTGTTGCTTGGGACGATTTTACTGCAAGGTTCAAGATGAAGTACTATGGAGTTGTGGCGCAGTTTGAGCTACAACAGAAGTTTATCAACCTCAAGCAGGCCGACAAGACGGTAGATGCTTACGCAGTGGAGTTCTGCAGATTGAGTAGGTTCGCCCCAGAGATGGTAGCAACGGAGAGCCAGATAGCTATGAGGTTCCAGCAAGGGTTTTATCTTGAGCTCTTGTAATTGATAGAGGGGCACAATTACTAGACTTTTGATGAAGTATTGACGGCAACCCAAAGACACGAGATCACCATTCAGAGGATCACGGCAAGGACTGGAGGTCAGAAGAGATCCCACAGTCAGATTGAAGGAGGAGGGGGAGCAGCGCCCCGAACAACAGCACCATCCCTTGGCATTTGCATTCACGATGTAGCAATACGAGGGCCAGCACCACCACCAAGGCAACAACAACAGCAACAGAAGAAGAATCAGCAACCCCCAGCGGGCTGTACTTATTGTGGAAAGATGGGGCACACTAGAGATGTGTGTCGGGCATTGAACGGACTGTGTTTGATATGTAGAAATCCAGATCATCAGGTTACCACATGTCCCATGAATTCGAGGTCAGGAGGACCAGTGCAGCAGTTTCCTGCTCTGCCAGCACCAGGGGCAGGACAGTATCGAGGACCAGCGGTGGTAGTGAGACCGTTGGCACAGCGCCCGTTCATGACTCAGGCTCAGATGTTTCAGCAGCAGGGACCGCCGATGCAGCAACACCAACATATACCACCCCAGCATCATCAAGGAAGGGGCCAGCAGCAGCACCAGACTAGGCCGCAGCATGGGAATCAACAAGGAGGTTGAGGGCAGGCATTCACTCTGTCCTTGGAAGAGGCATTAGCATCAGGAGATGTTTTGGCCAGTAACATTCTCGTCGTCTCATATCCTGCAGTAGCATTATTTGATTCGGGAGCATCACACTCATTTATATCTGTACAATTTACGATACGGCTAGGAATGGAGTTCGAGGCATTGCCATGGAGGTTAAACATACTCACTGGTAATGGGCTCGTAGGAGTTAGTAGAGTCATTCTAACATATAGCGTTGTAGTTTGCGGGCATTCTTTACTCGCCCGGTTGATAGAATTTCCTGTTGGAAATTTTGACGTTATCTTAGGCATGGACTGGCTGAAAGACAGTCATGCGACAATATATTATCGTAGAGGGAGTGTATCTTTTGATATCCCGGACATGAAGCGATTCACCTTAGTCAGATCAGAGGCAACTCAGTAAGAGCAGGGGGTAGTAACGGCAATGGAAGAAGTTCAAGTTCCGAAGGTAGTTGATGAATTTCTAGATGTATTTCCCGAAGAACTTCCAGGGCTACCACCAGTTAGAGATATTGAGTTCAGTATAGAATTGGCACCTGGAACTAACCCGATATCAGATCGAGTTTACAGAATGGCGGATTCGGAGCAGGCCAAGGTATATCAGCACATAGAAGAATTGAAGGAGAAGAAGTTCATCCAAGCTAGCATATCACCATGGGCAGCACCAGTGGTACTTGTAGGAAAGAAGGATGGGTCATCCCGATTGTGCATCGATTACAGGAAGCTTAATGCGGCAACAGTGAAGAACAAGTACCCACTACCCAGGATCGACGACTTATTTGATTAGTTGAGCAAAGCTAGAGTTTTCTCCAAGATAGATCTTCGTTTAGGGTATCATCAAGTGAGGGTTCGGAAGGAGGACATCCCCAAGACAGCATTCAGGTCGAAGTATAGGCATTATGAATTCTTGGTAATGCCGTTTGGTTTGACCAATACTCCAGCAATATTCATGGATTTGATGAACCGCATCTTTATGCCGTACTTAGATCAGTTTGTCGTGGTGTTTCTCGATGACATTCTTGTATACTCTGCTAGTGAAAAGGAGCATGAAGACCACGTCAGGAAAGTGTTACAGGTTCTGAGAGAGAACCAGTTGTATGCTAAGCTCAGCAAGTGCGAGTTTTGGTCGGATCATATTTCATTTTTGGGTCATATCATATCAGGAGCTGGAGTAGCAGTGGATCCCAAGAAGGTAGAAGTCGTAGAGAGTTGGCCAGTACCCAAGACCGTAGCTGATGTGCGGAGTTTCTTGGGATTGGCAGGATATTACAGAAGGTTCGTGTCATACTTTGTAAGGCTTTCAGCACCCATGACCCGCTTGACACGGAAGAATGTACCATTCATCTGGTCGGCAGAATTCCAGGCATCATTTGAGAATCTGAAGCAGAAGTTGATATCAGCACCTATTCTTACATTGCCAGTTGGACCCGGAGGCTTTGCTGTATATTGTGATGCGTCAGGTAAAGGACTTGGATGTGTCCTCATGCAACATGGAAAGGTGATAGCGTACGCATCTAGGCAACTTCGAGACTATGAAAAGAATTACCCAACTCACGACTTGGAATTGGCAGCAGTAGTATTTGCTTTGAAGCTATGGAGGCATTACTTGTACGGTGATCGAGTGGACATGTACACAGACCACAAAAGTCTGAAGTACATCTTTACTCAGAAGGAGCTGAACATGAGGCAGAACAGATGGTTAGAGCTGATCAAGGATTACGACGTGGAGCTTCAGTATCATCCAGGTAAGGCTAATGTAGTAGCAGACGCTCTCAGCAGGAGAGGCGTCGCATTTATATTGACAACACAGAAGCATATCTTAGAAGGCCTTCAGGAGATGGGCATCGAAGTTATACTTCCTAGTGATGTAGGAATTCTGACAAGTCTACAAGTTCAATCCGACTTGGTAGACAGGATCAAGACAGCTCAGGCACAGGACCCAAGGATTCAGAAGCTTATGGCAGAATGTGAGTCAGGACTCAGAAATGAGTTAAAGAGTCATGAAGATGGTACACTTAGGTTTGGATCACGTCTATGTGTACCTAGTAGAGATATCAGACAGAAGGTTATGGCAGAAGCTCACAGTTTTCATTATTCTATACACCCTGGAGGGACCAAGATGTACCAAGATATTAAGCAACACTTCTGGTGGAACGGGATAAAGAGGGAGATAGCTAGATTCGTTTCCCGTTGCTTGGTATGTTAGCAAGTGAAGACAGAACAGCAGAGGCCAGCTGGGTTATTACAACCGTTTCCTATCCCAGAATGAAAGTAGGAGCATATCACAATGGACTTTGTGACCGGTTTACCAAGATCACCAAGTGGTAAGGATGCTATTTGGGTAATCGTAGATCGGCTTACAAAGGTAGCACACTTTATTCCTTTCAGAGTAGGACAATCTACAGAGAAGTTGGCGGAGTTATATATGCAACAAATAGTCAGGCAGCATGGAGTCCCTGTCAGTATTCTGTCAGACAGAGATACTCGTTTTACATCACATTTTTGGAAGAGTTTACATCATAGTCTGGGTACCAAGTTAAGGTTTAGTACGGCTTACCATCCACAGACGGATGGGCAATCAGAAAGAACAATCCAGACTTTGGAAGATATGTTACGAGCATGCACTCTAGATTTTGGAGGGTCTTAGGAGAGCCATATGTACTTAGTCGAGTTCTCATACAACAACAGTTATCAAGCCAGTATCCAGATGGCACCATTTGAAGCACTATATGGTAAGAAGTGTAGGTTGCCACTAGCATGGGACGATATCGGGGAGAGGAAGATGCTAGGCCCATAAATGATTATCCAGACCGTTGAAGTGGTTAAAGGAATTAGAGAGCGACTTCGAGTTGCACAGGATCGGCATCGTCATTGGGCGGACCAGCATCGTAGACCGCTAGAGTTTTCTGTTGGAGACCACGTGTTCCTGCGGATCTCACCTACTAGTGGGGTTATTAGATTTGGCATTCGCGGAAAGTTGAGTCCGAGATACGTGGGCCCGTTTGTTATCCTCGATCGGATAGGCGATGTTGCTTATCGTTTATCCCTTCCACCTTCGTTACGAGAGGTGCATGACGTATTTCATGTATCTCAGTTGCGAAGGTATGTATCGAACCCAAGCCATATCCTTAATCATTCTGAGCTGGTTGTTGGTACCAACCTGTCTTACGAGGAGCAGTCTGTGTCCATTTTGGACCGAAGAGAGAAGATACTCAAGAACCGAACAATTAGCCTTGTCCGAGTTGCTTGGGGTCATCACTCCTTAGGAGAGTCAACGTGGGAACGTGAGGATGATATCCGATCACGGTATCCGCACCTGTTTGACTCACAAGGTATATATTTTTCTGTATACCTTGATTGTCTTAACTCCTCATGCTTGTCACCTTACGAATAAAATTGCTTGGTATCGTAGAATATTCAACATGGATATGTTACCTACTGTTAACATTGTAGAATGATTGCTTACTCAATTGCTTATGCTTGGATTAGTTAGCTTTGATGTTTCTATCCTGCTCGGATTTGAAATTCCGATGACAGAATTTTTCTAAGGAGGGTAGAGATGTCACTTCCCGTTCCCAGAATACGTATTTTTAATGCATATACTATTAGGATGTATTTATTTTAGGATGTATTTATTTTTTATATTCATCATGTACTCCTCTGTATTTAAGTTCCTTTAAATTCATGTTAATTAATTTCCTACGATTTTATTTCTGCATTTGACTTCGTGCTCTTATACCCTGCTTTAGCTTTGCTTTAGGATCGGTTTAGATTGGCTTATTCATGTGGTTCATCATGAACCGAACCAAACCCCCACCTACCACCACCCCTTCCATTTAAAGCCCATCCCCTTTCTCTCTCTTCATTACTTCACCATTACTCTTCTTCTTCTTCATAACTCTTTCACCAACCTAGGAGGACTAGGCAAGTGCCAACTTGCTTCTTGATGGATCCCTATTTTTATTGTTCCATCATCTTCCTTATTTGATTCTAAGTCTCTTTAATACTTGGTATTTTCGATTTTCATGGCTTATTTATTGTAGATCTAAGTTTGTTACATTTTCGGATTTCTTAGGTTTTGATCTAGTAAACTTTCTTATCTCCAAGTTTTGATGGTTCCATGTTGTAGAGAATTTCGTTTTACCCCATTTTGACCTATGGAAGTTCAGATTTGGGCTTAGAATGAAGGGATTAGAGAGCTTGGAAGCAATAGTTTCCATGGTTCTGTCCTTAGGATTTCAGAGAAGAAGAACAGTTCTGGCCACATGACAAAGCTTGACCGCATGAGCTTTCATGCGGCAAGTCCCCTGGCCGCATGGGCATGCTAGCCGCATGGGCATGGGCATTCCAGCCGCATGAGTTCATTCGTTTGAGCCGGATGAGACTGATTTCAATCCCAGCCGTATGGGCTTAGTCAGCCGCATGAGACTTATCTGCCGCATGAGTTCTTAGCTAGCCGCATATGCATTCGGTCCCGCAGCCGCATGGCGCTGCATGACTTTTCAGCCGCATATAGGATTGCACTTATTCTAGCTGCATGAAATTAGTTTTTCTTAGCCGCATAAATTTGGTTTTCCTTAGCCGCATATAGGCTTGTCCTATGTTCAGCCGCATGGGCGCATGTCATTTCGAGCCGCATGGCCGCATGGGCGCATGTCAGTTCGAGCCGCATGGGCGCATGTTATTTTCGAGCCGCATGGGGATTGCTATTCCCCAGCCGCATAGAATTTCCCCTGGCCGCATGGTTGCATTTTAACCATAGCTGCATGAGACCCCTTTAGTTCTAGTCGCCTAAGGCTTGCAGATTTTTGCCGCATGGGACTACTCATTTCCGGTCGCATGGAATCATCCTTGTCCGGCCGCATGAGTTTAAATTTCCTTGGCCGCATAATTTTCTGGCCGCATGAACTCTGATTCTAAATGCCTTCTTGGCCGATTCTTGTTCCAAAATGGCATTGATTGACATCTATTAACATTGATTGAATGTCTTGGCATTTATTAACAGTAATTATTGTCTGAATATTGAAATAACATTATTGGTTATCTCGATTTATAATTGATCATGCGTTCCTAGTTGAAACTGAGAGGCTGGCTAGTCGTCTTATTGAAATGAATAAATGAGACACGTTCATATTATGAACTATTATAATCGACTGGCTGGTCCCAAAACATTGGCATACAGATACATGCAGGCTTCAGTTATTTATTTATCTAACTATTATGAAAACAGCATGTGTACTTTATGGTCAAGGCATGATTATTTTATGGTTAGTTTTGATTGTTGCATTATGCTATGTAAGACCTACAACCTAACCGTACTGGTATTGTTGTAGAAATGCATATTGTACCCCGTACGAAAGTACTCATTTGAATGACCATGATCCACGGCATAGAATTTCGCTTAACATAGAGGCTATTAAGTTAAGTAAAATAATAATTTCATGGAGAGAACTGATTCCCGAGTTCTTACATGGCAGCCCTCTTGGGACTAGTAGTGCCCGACAGGCCGGCTGGTCCCCACAGATACTGCAAACCTGCCACACGGGCATGGAGCGGTATCTTGTTATATTATTTATTATATATTGTATATTGATGACGGGCGTCCTGCTGGGACTCGTCTAATTCATGATTGGCGCAATTGATTGACTGGGTAAACTAGCCTTGCTTGCACATAGTAAGAACTGAGGAATCCTTTATTGTATATATCCAGGATAACTTGGAAATCACAGTAGCAAGCCGTAGTAGTTGAATGGCCATTTAAATTGATTTGTTTGTGTACTGTATCTACTCTGTTACCTAACTGAGATGATCAGAATGTCAGGACATGACGGGCCAACTTCTGTCCTTGTTTGGTTGGGAGGTTGGTTCGAAGTGTCGTGATGTTATGTGAATCCCAGTGGCAAGCAGAGATCTATTATTATATTCTCTTATTTACTGGTTTCATCCTTCATATCGTGCTTCCTTGCGGTACTTGCTATTAAAGGTCTAACCTCTCTGGTTTTGCATGGCCAGATTTAGAGCCGGTCCCCGAGGATCCAGCTTACTTCCACCTCCAAGATGGTCAATACTAGAGGAATGATCGCAGGAGGACTCGAGTGGGTTCTTTACTTCACCACTCATTTTGTTACTTACTTTATACTTTGCCGTTTGGCACCGACATGTTAGTCGGTTTGTCTTGTACTCACTTTTACATAATTGTAACTAAGTCAGGCTGTAGCTGATAACAATTGTGTATACTTTTTCTACATCAATCTGGCTATATTTTGTAAGGCCAGATATCAAAAACATTTTGACTGAGCGTTTGGGACGCCTTACTGCTTTATCTTACATGTTCTCTATTTCTGTTTCTTATTTGAATGATTGAGACAATAGATGTAAAGTAACCATAGTGAGACTTTCATGTAGTATGCACCCCCTCGTCTTTTAGACAGCATTGATCGTATTATACGGTATTCATCTACCCGTAATACGTAGCTGGCTGAGTTATTCCCCTGCTCTCCAGTATTCTGGTTCTGGGGCGTGACACTTGATGGACAAGAATTCCATCTTTACGGTGCTCGATCTGCAGGCCGAGGCAAAATCGTGTCTTCCCAAGATCCTTCATCTCGAATTCCCTCTTCAGGATATCAGCAGTTTTTGATAAGTCTTTTTCGGTTCCTATGAGATTCATGTCATCTACATAGACCGCGATAATTGTGTATCCTGAAGTGGATTTCTTTATGAACACACATGGGCAAAGTTCGTTATTAATGTATCCCAAACCGATCAAGTATTCGCTTAGGCGGTTATACCACATTCGCCCGGATTGTTTTAATCCATATAGCGAACGCCTCAGTCTAATCGAGAACGCATTTCGTGGTCGGGAACTACTTGATTCAGGCATCTTTAGTCCTTCAGGGACTCTCATGTATATCTCTGTGTCTAGATCCCCGTAGAGATAGGCTGTGACCACATCCATGAGCAGCATATTCAGTTTTTCGGAAACTACTAAACTGATTAAGTAGCGGAACGTTATGACGTCCATTACGGGAGAATACGTCTCCTCGTAATCAATTCCAGGGCGTTGTGAGAAGCCTTGCGCCACAAGACGAGCCTTGTATCGTACAATCTCATTTTTTTTATTACGCTTCCTTAGAAAAATATATTTGTGACCAACTGGTTTAACACTGGGTGGTATTGGAGCTATAGGTCCAAACACGCTTCTTTTCGCTAAGGAATCTAATTCAGCCTGGATTGCTTGTTTCCATTGTGGCCAGTCCGTTCGTCGTTGACACTCGACAACGCTGCGAGGTTCCATGTCATCATTATTCATAATGTCAGTGGCCACTGAGTATATGAACACATCATCGATGACAGTTTTATTTCGCTTCAAAATATCGTCTAAGCTAGCATACTCGACGGATATTTCGAGGTTATCGGCATAATTAGGAATAGGCGTTTCATCTGGAACGTGCTCTTCTAATACATCGTCGTGATCCTTAATGATCTCATGTGGCAAAACGCTTTCAACAAGATTTCTCCGCTTCCGGGACAGAATATCTTTGGAACCAACCGGTCTTCCCTTCTTCTTGGGAATAGCGGCGGACTGGACGGCCGATGGCAGCGTCCTTTGCTCGGCGGGTTCGACCGAAGCAACATGTTTCACAGGAACATGGCGTCTCTCAGGGACGTCTATCCTTGCAGGCATATTTGCAGCAGGTATAATTGATCTCGTGACTTTTGCTAGGTCGCTAAATGCGTCTGGCATTTGATTTGCAATATCTTACAGACCTAGAATCATTTGCACTTCCTTATCACTATGTGCAGAGGGGGGATCATGATGAGCAAAAGCGGGCACATGACATGCTAATTCACGTCGTTCCTCATCAACGTTAGCGTGCATTTCTTCCCCTAACGACGGGAAGATTGCTTCATCAAAGTCACAATCCGCGTGTCTCGCGGTAAAGAGATCGTCTGTCAAGGGCTCTAAATAGCGAATGATGGACGGGGAGTTATAACCGACATATATTCCCCGTCGTTTCTGAGGTCCAAATTTTGAACGCCTTATCGGCTCAATTGGAACATTGACTAGGCACCCAAACACACGTAAATGTGAGACGTCAGGCTCACATCCAGTAACTAGCTGGTACGCGAAAAGTGGTTGGGTGGCCATGGGCCTCAGACGGACCAAATTTGCAGTGTGCAAAATTGTATAGTCCCATGCAGATAGTGGGAGTTTGGTGCGCATAACCAAGGTCCGCGCTATCACTTGCAGTCGCTTTATAAAAGCTTCCGCTAGGCCATTTTGGGTATGAACATACGCAACATGGTGTTCAAGATTTATTTCCAAAGTCATGCAATAATCATCGAAAGTCTTTGATGTAAACTCCGCGGCATTATCAAGTCTAATAGACTTTATCGGATAATCCGGATGGTGAGCCCTTAACTTAATGATCTGGGCGAGGAGTTTAGGAAACGTTGCGTTTCGGGTGGACAACAACACTACGTGTGACCATCTAGTCGATGCATCAACCAAAACCATGAAGTATTTAAATGGTCCGCATGTTGGTTGGATTGGTCCACAAATATCTCCATAAATTCTTTCAAGGAATTAAGAAACCAATCTCGTAGGTTTCACATGGAGCAGCTTGAGATTCGTCTTCCCAATCGAGCAAGCTTGGCAAAGGCTTTTCGAATTTATAACGAAATTCTTTCCTCCTAGAGGATGCCCATGTGATGCATTCATAGTGCGAAGCATCGTATTTTGACCCGGATGACCCAGTCGGTCATGCTATAGCATAAAAATGCTCTCATCAACTGGCGCTCAGCGAATGATGAGATTACTCTCGATGTGTTGTATCGTAGTGAGATACAAACCACTTGAAAGACTTTTCAACTTCTCCATGATACGCTTTTGGCCGTACTAATTGGAGATAATGAAAAGATACTCGAAGCCATATTCTCGAGCAGTTTCAACATGAAATATGTTTTCTCGAATATCCTTAAAACTCAGTAAGGTACGACTGGACCTTGAAGAATATAAGGCCTCTGATACTTCAACGGGAGTACCATTGGACAACGAAAAATGGGCTTTGCCAAAACCTTGAACAAGGGTTGAGGGTCCCGAAATGGTTGTCACTGAGGTTACTTTAGGCGTATAGGAGATAAAGTATGATTTATCTCTCAAGATAGTGTGAGTCATTCCACTATTAACCAGACAATCTACTGTCCCGTGGTCCATGCCTATAAGTAAAGAAAATTAAAGTTTGTCACACGTTTGAGGAAAGTGCTCGAAATAGAACTTTAATTTATCGAGAAAATAGAAAATAAAAACCACCAAAAGTTTCATGACTTAAATCAAATATAGAGAGAAAATGGAGATTCATTCTTCCATTTCTGCTACAAAATCGGGGGTCTCAAGATTTAGATTTTCGCACTCGTTGACCAGATTTGCTTCGGCCCGGCGTCCCTTGTGATAGTTATCAACTTCTTGGGGGGTTGTCCTGCAAGTCCGTTGCATATGACCATAAGCACCACATTTGTAGTAGAGAGTAGGCGCTTGGCCTTCCACTCTCGCTTTAGGACGACTGGCCCGTTGGTTCTTACCATGAGACTGTCTAGGAGTCAAAGGTCCTTGGTTCTTGTTAGAACCTCGCTTTGGGTGACGAGACTTAAACTCGCCTCTGTTCCTTGGCTGGGACGACTGGCCCTTGTCTCATTTCCACCGTGGATTTGGTCCACGGAGAGCGTTTGCATCAGGCATTGGAATTGCCTTTGTTCCAGCAGGACGAGAATTGTTGTTTCTCATTAAAATGAGACTGTTCTTCTCGTCTTGTAAAAGCTGGATGATGAGCTCGGGAAACTTGGTGAACTTAGACTGACGGTATTGCTTCTGGAGCAAGTTGTCAGTGGAAGGAAATGTGGTGTATGTTTTCTCCAATAGATCATTGTCGGTTAATATCTCACCGCAGTATTGGAGAAGTGATCAAATCCTGCAGACTTCATTGTTATAATCAGTTACGCTCTTAAAGTCTTGGAAGCGCAGGTTCAACAAGTCAGGGCGCGCTTCAGGCATCCATATGGTCTTCTGGTGGTCGAAGCGCTCTTTCAGAGAGTCCCATAGCGTCTTCGGCGAGGAGATTTCAACGAACTCCGCCTTCATGGCATCAGATAAATGCCTGCGGAATAGAATCATCGCTTTGGCGTTCATTGAGCGAGTGACTTCCACTTCGTGCTCTTCCTCGTTATAGATGACGTCCAAGAGGCCATGCGCATCTAGATGGTTCTGGATGTCTTACGTCCAGTCCAAGTAGTTCTTGTCAGAGGCTTCAAGGATGGAAAAATCAATCTTGATCGACATTTTTCTACAACAGGAGAAAAAATCTTGATCAGTCAACATATAAAACGACAGGTTTATATGGATTTGGTTTGTATAAGCAATAATAAACAATCGTAAATAAAAAAAAAATTTGTTTTTTTAAAAAAATTCTCTTATATCGATCGACGGGCCGATATAGATAGGTCAATTAGTTTCTTGCAAAAATGCATAATTATAAATACAATTTGAGCAAAAATAATATTCGGTCAACCCCTTTCAGTAGCTCTACGTGAATATGACCAGGCGGGAAAATGAGGGAGGAGGGTCACCAGAGACCGCTTAAAAACCAAGCCCCAAGTTCTTTCTGACATCATACCCAAATAGGTGAGCCTATTCGGAGAGACTTCGTAAAAAAAATTTCAAATGTAAGAATAAATAAGATTTTTCAAGAAATTCACACTATTTGCGAACTGTGCAAAATATGTGACAATTTAGTGCGTGCTCAAAATGAGCGTTGCTTTTGAAAAAAATTAGCCAAAAATGTTATTTTGGAAGGCCCAAATTTGGCGGTGTCAGAATTTGTTTATGTAGGCAAAACCATTTTTCAAATTTTTCAAGTTTTTTTTTTTCCGTAATAACGCAAAAAAAACGTACAACATAAGCAAGCAACAGCACACAAAAGAATTGGTGCCTAAGCAAGCGGCACCAATAAAATGTCAACTATTTTTCCGACGTCTAATGAAGCGACGCCCAAAAAATAACGACAAAAAAAATACAATTTTATTATTCATCTGTTACAATGATTCACTGAGCAACATAAAAAAAATGCTACTGAGGCGCTCGTCGGGGCGCTCCAAATCCATCATTACCAAAAAAAATGTTAGCATTTAAATGTTAGCTCTCCAAATCCCACTTTCAGCAATATATATATATATATATATATATATATATATATATATATATATATATAGACAACAAGAAGGAAGGAGCAATAATGTGACAATAGCTAAAATGGGAAAGTTGGTCTAAAGGGCTAGTTTAAGGTTCTAGTCTGATAGGTCCTGGGTTCAAAACCCACTTGAGACAAAATATGTGTATATTTTTTTCTTTGAAAACAAGATTAGTATTACAAACAGTAAAGACAAACAGCAAAGTTTAGCAAGTAATGTAGAATTGGACAAAAGAAAAAAACTTTTGTTTTTCTCTTTTTTTCTTTTATCAAATAGTCTGCTGTAACAAAGAAAGTATATTCTTCAATACTACTGTAGTTACTTATTTTAACAAAACATATTCTTCCAAAAAATTAGTCCAAAATTTTTTTTTTTGATGAAAATGTCAGTTTAAAAATTACTTTTTATACCGTTCGGTGGAAGGAGGTAAAAAAAAATGAACGGTACGTCGGGTCTCCGACGTTGCACGAGCAAAGTGCTGATAACGTATTGTAAGACAAAAACTCAAACACGCCAGGGATGTGACGAAGTATACTCGTATAATATAAATCACTCAAGTGCCACTTACAAGCTATCCCAACCTCTCTTTATATAGGGAGAGAGGTTGGGGGTTATGAAGAAATGAAGGGCCAAAGGTCATGTGTAGGTTACAAGGAGATGAAAGGTGAAAAGCCATGAGTTACAACAGTAAGTTTGTAATTAGGAGCTGCTTGTAACATCCCAAATGTTGCACCCCGCCCGAGGCCCAGTTGCATAACCTTTTCGCGGACCAAGGTTATGCGGGAAGTTTCCAGAACATTCTAGAAGATGGCGGAAGGCTCTAGAAGATTGTGGATCTCTCCGAAAGGCCCAAGATCGTTCTAGGAGGCCCAAGAAGCTTCTGGAAGGCCCTTGAAGTTTCCTTTTATGTTGCTAGGGAATAAACCTGGAATATGCCATTCCAGTTATGGTATAATGTAATAATCCTTGGAATATTCCTTCCAGGACTTTCCTTGTATTGCTCTATGAGCACTTATAAAAGGGGGAGGCTCTCATTTGTTCCTCACCACCTAAAAATTGTAAGCATTCTCCAAGTCAATAAAGAGAACCTTACGAGTCCATCTTTGCTCCACTACTCTAATTTTCTTAGCGATCTAGCTAAGGCGGTTAGGAAGGCTTGTACGAGTCTTTGAGGAGAAAGACAGTGCACCGCACGGGACAAAGTGCTAGCAAAAACACTAAGTCCGTGACAAGTGGTATCAAAGCAAAGGTTCGATCGCCGTCATGTCTTCGACTGAAGCCATCATCAATGAGGAACCCGCACAACCCTCTTCGTCTAAGGAGAAGGCGAAGACCTCGAGGAAGGGCAAGAGCAAGGAACCGTCGGTGGAACGGGCTCTTGGCGAGTTGGCTGGCCGGATTGAGATGCTGGAGAAAGGCGTGACGGGCGTCGAGTATCAAGTGGAGCAGAACCAAATGGCTCACGAGGAATTCGCCCAGGGTTTGGAGGCGGATGTCGCCATGGCTATGACGGAGTTCCGAGAGCATCTCCGCGAGATGCAGGCCGAGTTCGAAGAGGAACGAAAGGCCACGAAGGAGGAGATTGCTGAACTACGCAAAGAGCTACAAACCAAGACAGAGGTCCTCGAGAGGGCCATTGCTGGTGGTCCGACTCCGAGGAGGGAGTCGACGCAGAGGGTGAAGTATCCAGAACCCAAATCCTTTACTGGCGTACGGGATGCGAAGGAGGTGGATAACTTCATCTGGAACGTCGAGCGTTACCTGAAGGTGGTCCGCATCGAGGATGAGACCAACAAGGTAAACACAGCGTCCCTATATTTTTCTGATGATGCTACGCTGTAGTGGCGACGCAGGTGCATTAATATAGAAAAGGGACTCTGCAAGATCGAGACTTGGGAGGATCTCAAGAAGGATATCAAGTCTCAATTCTACCCGAAGAACGTGGAGTATGTCGCAAGACGGAGTTTGCGTCAACTCAAGCACATCGGGACGATCAAGGAGTATGTGGCGGAGTTCACCCGCCTGATACTCACCATTTCCAGTATGGGCGAAGAGGATCGCCTGTTCGCATTCCTAGAGGGTCTACAACCATGGGCGGCACAAGAATTGCAGAGGCAAGATGTGTCAGATCTGAACACGGCTGTTGCGGCAGTCGAGAAGCTGATGGAGTATCGACGGAGCGATGCCCCAAAGCCCAAGGAAAAGACCACCACCAACTTCAATGGTGGAGGAGCGAAGAAGAACAACGGAAAGGAAGGCCCGCCGCCGAAGGACAAGCCGCAAGCAAAGCCTTCGACAGAGCGAAAGATCGAGTGCTATGTGTGCGGTAGAAATCACCTCGCACGAGACTGTCCGAACAAGGGCAAGAGGGTGAACGCGGTCCAAGGCGAGGAGGCCGAGGACATGGAGCCTAAGAAGGGGGCTCACATGGGTGTCCTACGCCTGTTGAATGCTTTGAAGAGCAAGGCGGTAGTGTCCAAGACCCCGAATCGAGAGCTGATATACGTGGACGTGAAGATCAACGGCCACAACACCAGAGCGATGGTCGACACGGGGGCTACCCACAACTTTATCTCGGACGCGGAGGTCCGACGCTTGGGTTTGGCGCTAGAAAAAGACTCAAGCACGATAAAGGCAGTCAACTCTGAGGCGCGCCCCGTGCAGGGGGTGGCCAAAGGGGTAAAGATCCAAGTGGGAGACTGGACGGGTGTCACCAGTCTCACGGCAGCACCACTGGACGACTTCGACATGATCCTTGGGATGGACTTCCTCACTTCGGCAAAGGCGGTCCCAATGCCGCACCTGGGAGTCGTCGGGATCATGGAGGAGAGCTCTCCGTGCATGGTGACAACTACACGAGGCGAGCTTGTGAAAGGGAAGGCTCTTTCCGTATTACAACTCAAGAAGGGGATGCGACACGGAGAGATGACTTACCTTGTTGTGCTCAAGACGGAGAAGGCGCCCGTGCAGGGGGATCTTCCGCCTGAGATCGATGACGTCCTTGTGGAGTTCGGGGACGTCATACCAAAGGAGTTGCCAAAGAGGCTACCTCCACGGAGGGAGGTAGACCATGCCATCGAGTTGGAGCCGGGCACGAAGCCGCCCGCCTTGGCTCCATATCGCATGGCCCCGCCCGAGCTGGACGAGTTGAAGAAGCAACTTAAGGAGCTGCTAGACGCGGGATTCATCAGACCGTCAAAGGCCCCGTATGGTGCACCGGTGCTGTTCCAGAAGAAGAACTACGGAAGCCTTCGTTTGTGCATCGACTATCGTGCACTAAACAAGGTAACCGTCAAGAACAAATATCCCATCCCGTTGGTGGCGGACTTGTTCGACCAATTGGGAGGCGCGAGATACTTCTCCAAACTTGATCTGCGCTCGGGATATTATCAAGTTCGGATTGCGGAAGGCGACGAGGCTAAGATGGCATGCGTGACGAGGTATGGCACATATGAGTTTATGGTTATGCCTTTTGGTCTAACAAATGCTCCTGTGACTTTTTGTACTTTGAACAAGCTCTTTCATCCCTACCTGGATCGGTTCGTCGTGGTCTACCTCGACGACATCGTCGTGTACTCAAACACGATGGAGGAGCACATCGAGCATTTGAAGACTGTCTTCCAGGTGCTAAGGGAGAACGAACTCTTCGTCAAGCGGGAGAAGTGCTCATTCGTACAAGAAGAGGTGTCGTTCTTGGGGCACTGGATCGGGCGTGGCAAGATATGGATGGACGGCGCAAAGGTCCAGTCCATACGGGAGTGGGAGGCTCCCACCAAGCCGGCGGAGCTGCGATCGTTCCTTGGCTTGGCGAACTACTATCGGCAGTTCATCCGAGGATATTCCGCCATCGCAGCGCCTCTTACCGATCTGCTGCGGAAGGATCGGGCGTGGAGCTGGACGCCCCGATGCGATGAGGCATTCGAGGCACTGAAGCGGGCTGTGACGGAAGAGCCGGTCTTGTCTCTACCGGACTACTCCAAGACGTTCGAAGTGCACACGGACGCATCCGACTTCGCCATCGGTGGGGTGTTGGTGCAGGATGGACACCCCATCGCGTTCGAGAGCCGCAAGCTGAATGACACTGAGCGGCGCTATACAGTGCAGGAGAAGGAGATGACCGCGGTCGTGCATAGCTTGAGGACATGGCGGCACTACCTCCTCGGCACCAAGTTCGTGGTCATGACGGACAATGTTTCCACGAGCTACTTCCAGTCCCAAAAGAAGCTATCTCCGAAGCAGGCAAGATGGCAAGATTTTCTAGCCGAGTTCGACATGGTGCTGCAGTACAAACCCGGCAAAGAAAATCAGGTGGCCGATGCGCTTAGCAGGAAGGCCGAGCTCGCATCTGTGTGCTTGCTCAAGGGGGACATTTTGGACCGTGTTCGAGTGGGAATCATGAAGGACCCACTAACACTGGCCATAGTGAAGCTTGCCAAGGAGGGCAAGACGAGAAGGTTCTGGCTGAAAGACGGACTTCTCTACACCAAGGACGACAGGGTGGTCGTGCCTAGGTGGAGTGGCTTGCGGAGACAGCTGCTCAAGGAGTGTCATAACACAAAGTGGGCTGGACACCCGGGACAGAAGCGAACCTTGGCCCTACTGGAGGCCGCATACTACTGGCCTCGCATGTGCGAAGATGTGGAGTACTATGTTCGCACTTGTCTTGTGTGCCAACAGGACAAGGTGGATCATCAGAAGCCCGGGGGCCTACTGGAGCCTCTTTCCGTGCCGAGTCGGCCGTGGGAGAGCATTTCGATGGACTTTATCTCCGCCCTGCCGAAAGTGGGGGCGCTTGGGTCCATTCTCGTGGTGGTGGACCGGTTCTCAAAGTACGCGACTTTCATTGCTGCTTCGACGGACTGCACAGTAGAGGAGGCCGCGCGACTGTTCATCAGCCACGTGGTGAAGTTCTGGGGCATCCCGGTCAACATTGTCAGCGACCGAGTCCCCCGCTTCACGGGGAAGTTCTGGACGGAAGTGTTCAAAATCCTCGGGACGGACTTACACTTCTTGACCAGCTTCCACCCGCAGACGGACGGGCAGACCGAGCGGGTCAACTCGCTACTCGAGGAGTACTTGCGGCACTTTGTGAGTGCCAACCAGAGGGATTGGGTGCATCACCTCGACGTCGCTCAGTTCTGCTACAATCTTCAACGGAGCGAGTCGTCGCACAACAGTCCATTCGAGTTGGTGATGGGTCGCCAACCGCTTGCCCCGCACACGCTGAGTGCGGGGTCCTTGAGTAGAAGTCCCGCGGCCAACCAGTTCACTTCAGATTTCAAGGCAAAGGCGGACATTGCCAAGGCATTTCTAGAGAAGGCTGCGAGGAAGATGAAGAAGTGGGCCGACGCGAAGCGAAGGCCGGTTGAGTACAAGGAGGGGGACATGGTTCTGGTGAAGCTGCAACCACAACAGTTCAAGGTGTTCCGCAAGGTGCACAAAGGACTAATCCGGAAGTATGAAGGCCCCTTCCCCGTGCTCAAAAAAGTAGGCAAGGTGGCCTACAAGCTTGAACTCCCTGCCAAGCTGAAGATTCATCCAGTCTTCCATGCAAGTTGCTTGAAGCCGTACCATGCAGACTTGGAGGATCCCCAACGAGGAGTTCCGAAGCGACCGACGGCGACCATGACGACTTCCTTCGACAAGGAGGTGGAAGCCGTGCTGGACAGGAGGACCATTCGGCGACGAGGCGTGTCCCCGTATGTGGAGTACCTCATCCAGTGGAAAGGCTTGCCTTACGGCGAGTCTAGATGGGAACATGCTGATACGCTGCATCAGTTCGAAGCCGAGATCCAGGCGTTTCTCAGCGAGAATGGTTGACGATGGCGTCAACGCCTTAGGTGGGGGAGAATGTAACATCCCAAATGTTGCACCCCGCCCGAGGCCCAGTTGCATAACCTTTTCGCGGACCAAGGTTATACGGGAAGCTTCCAGAACATTCTAGAAGATGGCGGAAGGCTCTAGAAGATTGTGGATCTATCCGGAAGGCCCAAGATCGTTCTAGGAGGCCCAAGAAGCTTCTGGAAGGCCCTTGAAGTTTCCTTTTATGTTGATAGGGAATAAACCTGGAATATGCCATTCCAGTTATGGTAGAATGTAATAATCCTTGGAATATTCCTTCCAGGACTTTTCTTGTATTGCTCTATGAACACTTATAAAAGGGGGAGGCTCTCATTTGTTTCTCACCACCTAAAAATTGTAAGCATTCTCCAAGTCAATAAAGAGAACCTTACGAGTCCATCTTTGCTCCACTACTCTAATTTTCTTAGCGATCTAGCTAAGGCGGGTTGGGAAGGCTTGCACGAGTCTTTGAGGAGAAAGACAGTGCGCCGCACGGGACAAAGTGCTAGCAAAAATACTAAGTCCGTGACATGCTGTACACTTCATGTTATATGAGAACGATAAATTATATTTTGCTGACTCATGCCCAGTAAGCAAGTATAAAGTTTTTTTTTTTTATAGAATTCGTTTCTCCAACTTCCCTCGTATGCTATTTTTAATTAGGTGTTGACTCATGCCCACTAAGCATGTATAAAGTTTTTTTTATTGATAATTATTAACTAATGTTATGTTGCTTTATCTAAAGTTTAGGGTTGGTAATAACCAATATTTTAAAAATCCAACCCGAGATCGACCCGGCCAGAACACAGGATATTGGGTCAAATTGATCCAATCAGTGTGTTAATTCTTATGGCTATGTTTGGTAGGAAGGGTGGAAAAGTGGAAGGAAGGAAAAAGAGTATGATTTATTTTCCTTCCTTATAGAAGCAAGGATGGAAAAGATAAGGGATGCATTTTCCTTTGTTTGTTATGGAAGAAAAAATGGAAGAGAAGAAAGTAAAAAAATATAGGGTTTACCAATTCTATCCTCAATTAATATCATTTATTTACCATTTGACTTCATGAATAATTTTTAAATAATGCATTCATATGTGGGTATAATTGTTAATTTTACAAGCATCCACTTTTTCTTCCACTTTTTCTCCCACTTTTGGGGGATTGAATTTCTTAGGTTATGAAGGAAAAGTAATCCCTCCACTTTTTCCTCCTTCCTATTTTTCTTCTATACCAAACAAGAGAAAATGAGTCTTTCCCTCCACTTTTCCCTCCTCTATTTTCCTTCCTTCCACTTTTCCCTCCTACCAAACACACCCTATATGTGTTAATTCTTATATAGCCTTACAATCTTACATTGAATATATTACATAACACAAATATATATATATATATATATATATATATATATATATATATATATATATATATATATATATATATTATTTAGAAGTTTTATGTTTACCATAGTAGAATTGGTCAATAAGCAAACATATTAACATTTTTTATATATAAAGTCCAAAACAAAAGTCCAAATTCAGGATCAAATCATTTCAAAATCTAACTGGGTCACACGGTTCGGTGGTGTGACCGGTTAGGGGTGAGCATTCGGTTAATTCGATTCAAACTGAATCGAATTTAACCGAAAATCGAATAAGAAAAACAGAAACCGAACCGAAATGGTCCATAACTGAATCAAACCGAACCGAATTAAATTATTCCGGCTTTCGGTTCATTCGATTTATTGGATTTTTCGGTTTATTTGTGCTTTTTTGTTTATATATATATATATATATATATATATATATATATATATATATATATATATATATATATATATATATATATATATATATATATATATATATAAAAACTAAAAAAAATTATTCCATTTTCGGTTTTGGACCAAAACCGAATCCGAATAATAAAATTCAATATTTTTAAAACCGAAACTGAACCGAATTTTTTAAACCGAACTGAATCCCTTATTCTGTTCGGTTCGATATTCGGTCCAAAACCGAATAATGCTTACCCCTATGACCGGTCGGGTTGACCGAGTTTACCGATTTTTTTAAAAAAAAGCAGCGCTAGGTCGGTATTAGCCTAATCCGAAAAAGTTAGTGGTTAACAGGGTTGACCAGTTCAACCGGCTGAGTTTGGATTTTTAAAACACTGGTGATAACCTCACCATGTATTCCAAGATCTGCATTTCAGAATATGAATTACTATTCACATTTAGCAATCTTGTTCTAGTCTCGAACTGTTATTTGGATTATGAATTCCATGAGATGCTAGTTTTACAAATTCAAATACTATATTATGCAACATCTTGTAGCAATTTGAACACAATATTATTCTTATATCCAACTTTGGTTTCCAAAATAGGGATCTCTATGCAGTTTCTATCTTGAATATGCAAAAGAATATTGCAGATGAGATGATGAATTATTATTTTTATTAACATGGGAATCTTCATGTTGTTATGAATCATTAAATCTCTAAATTATATATAGTCAAAAAGCTGAAGTCTTCTAGTTATTTGTAGTTTTAATATATATTATTTCCCAACTCCTATATAGAAAGCCTGGCTTGCAGGAACCAACTCATGAATGTCCTGACTGCTGGCTGCATGCTTGCTTTTATTGATGAAAATATAAATATAAGTTGAGGCACCTTTATTCAAGCCACCAAGCAAGATCTTGACATAAACTAATGTGAAAGTATAGCACATATACTGCTAAATGGAAATACATATATGGATAAAGTGCAAAAAACATCTCGTTAAATTTTCGCTTTTTGCACTAAAAAACTCTATGCTCCTAAAATTCCTAAAAATATGAAATATGCTCATTTTGTCTCCAAATAACGATTTTACCCCTCCTCCCCTCCTTCCTCGGCTGTTTGGGCTACGTTTGCCGGCGAGGAGGAGGAGGGGGGTGCGCTCGCCGGCGAGGAGGTGGAGGGGGGTGCGCTCGCTGGCGAGGGGGGAGGGGGGTGGTCGGGGCCGGGGAGGGAGGAGGAGGGGGTGGGGGGTCGGGCGGGGGGGGTCGGGGGAGGGCGCTCCCCGGCGAGGAGGAGCAGGGGGGTGCGCTCGCCAGCGAAGGAGGAGGGGGGTCGGGGGGCGCTCGCCGGCAAGGAGAAGCGGGGGGGGGGGGGGGGGGGGGGGAGGGTGCGCTCGCCAGCGAGGGAGGAGGGGGGTCGGGGGGCGCTCGCCGGCAAGGAGAAGCGGGGGGGGGGGGGGGGGGGGGGAGGGTGCACTCGCCGACGAGGAGGGTGGGACTGGGGGCTTGCCGGCGAGGGGGGGGATAGGGGGGTCGGGGGGCTGGGGGCTCGCCGGCGCCGCCGGGGGTGGGGGGTTTAGAGGAGGCAGGGACATTTTAGGTATAAAAATTTTAAAATTTGGCTGGAGGGGCCTAATCAAGCGAGTTTATAATCTAATGAGGGGCAAACTGCCAAAAAATTCTAAAAGATCTTTCTACGCAAAAGACGTATATTTAACGAAGGGTTTTTTGCACTTTACCCTACATATATTTGAATTAGGGATACACTTTGTGACTTATCATTCCATTTAACTATGGTGAGAGTTAAAAAAAAATAGGGATATATTGTATTATTCCATGACAATTATCAGGTGCAGAGGCGGATCTATTAGGAGTCTAAGGGGGGCCACCCCCCCCCCCCCCCAAAAAAAAAAAATCGAATATTTTTTCGTGCGTACAGAAAGTGCAAATATTTACGGAGGATATTGTGATAGAAAGTTTACATATTTTCGGATAGATAGGAGCTGATAGATTTTATACACCTTTAAATGTTGGAATAATGCCATATATAGCGTTCCACCTATTACCAAATATTTAAAAACTAAAGTTATGATAAATTTCTTTTGAGATTTGATTACATCTATCTCAAGTCCCAACATATATTTCAAAATATTTTATTAAATCTAAACCTACATAATTAGCTTATTTCTTTCTCAAAAAAATTACCAAAATAAGAGAATGTATCATATTTTCTCAAAAAAAAAGAAATAAAATTGATCCCTTCGTTTAATCTCTATATCTCCATCTCTCGTTCAACCTTGTTCCAGAAAAATCTCGCGCTGTCCCTTTCTCAATTTTTTTTTTTGCTTTTCGGCGGAGCGACCATATTTTCTATTCCTGGTATGATGTAACTTTGTTTTACAATAACACTCGGTAATTAGATTTTTTTTCTTCATATGTGATGCATGAAAGAATATTGTTTGTTATTTTATAAGTTCTACATATTAAATTGTTAATTTTTTTGTAGTCATTGACAATAATGTTATTGTCTTTTTTTTAGTTTCATGTTTCATGTTGGATGTTGTTTTTACAGGGTTATTGTGAACTTGGTAATGAAATGGGAAAACATGTTACAATTGATAAGCTTTTTCAAAATAAGAGAGCAAATGAATTAGATTCGGCCACTCCTAAAGCGCCATTGACATCCTCTAATAATGAGATTCTTCCATCTGAAATTCCTTCCAAAAAATTTAGAAAAGTTGAAAGTGAAAGAATTGATGTTAATTCTTCCATCCTCTAATTTTATATACAATTAGTACGGCCCCGCCAGAATTTGAATCCTGGCTCCGCCTCTGATCAGGTGTCATGTCATGTTCAGGTATTTAGAGATTTTGTGCCGAGGATTTAACTATTTTTGACTGAAAATTCTGTATTATTTCATTTGACTGAAAATCCTGATTGAATCCATACATCTTTATTAACAGTTTACATTTAAACTGATTTCTCAGTCTTCTGTGCTTGCTAAGAAGCGAGTTGTTGTTGCAGCAGCTCTCTAATCTGTGATATTTACCAACTGAATTCGCAAGAACATGATTCACAGAACATCCGAGTTTTATTAACAAGAACAAGTATACATCTGCTATGCCAGTGGTTGTCAACTGCATGTTCATTTTCTCTCTTTATTTATGATATGTTAGTAGGTTTTAGTACATTACTTTAGAACAAGTTAAGCAATCCAAGAACAGAGCAGCACTGGAATTCCTGTCATATATATATATATATATATATATATATATATATATATATATATATATATATATATATATATATATACATGCAGGTTTCAGACCTATTGCGTGCTGTAATTATCTTTATAAGATAATTACGCACCTTATGTGCCGGCGGATGGAGGAGATCATGCAGGACCTGGTATCTCCGAATTAGGCTGCGTTCATCAAGAGGAGGTCGATAGCTGAGCACAGCCTCCTGGCTCATGAGATGGTGAGGGGCTTTAGCAAACCCGGAGGGGAGAAAGCATGTGTGAAACTGGACCTGAGGAAGGCATATGACATTGTCAATAGGGACTTCCTCTGTCATCTGATGACCGCCATGGGTTTCGAGGACCACTGGGTTGCATTGATCCGGGAGTGCATCACGTCTCCTACTTTCTCTGTCCTCATCCAGGGCAACCATGGACTTAGGCAAGGTGTCCCTCTGTCTCCTTACCTGTTCACGCTTGTCATGGAATACTTCACATGTTTGATGGACATGACAGTGCACCGTGAGAGACTGGTCCCATTATTCAAGAGGGTGGATCTTCCAGTTACCCACCTTATCTACGCAGATGATCTCTTGGTGTTCATCCAGCCTTCGACGGAGGGTATGCAGACGATTATGGAGATTATGGAAGAGTTGAATTCTCTCTCGGGCCTTCAAATGAACAGATAAAAGAGCAGGGTGTACTTCAGCTCCCAATGTCCTCAGAAGGAAGAGCGGGCCGATGTGCTGGAAATTGAGAGGAGTGATCTTCCGCTGAGATATTTAGGAGTACCTCTCACAGCCAACTATGAGCGGGATCAGGACTGTCATAGTCTGGTGGAGTACGTCTAGAGGAGAGTGGAAGGTTGGCAAGCCGCCGGATTGTCCTTTGGAGGATGCATCGAGGTGGTCAGATCGGTGATTTCGGCTGTGGCTCATTTTTTGCTGCAATCCATCCTCCTCCCTATTGCCACTGTTAGGAAAGTGGAGCGAATTTGTGCTGACTTCATTTGGAGGGGGGTATGCATGCGATCTCCTGGGAGCAGCTCTGTAGACCCAAGAAGGAGGGAGGAGTGGGGCTCAGGCCGTTACTGGAGATCAGGGAGGCCTCTGCACTAAAGCTGGCTTAGAGATTCATCAACGGGGGGGTCCCTCTGGGCTGACTGGATGCACAGCAAATATGTGAAGCAAGACAACTTTTGGACCTGTGCCACTGACAACAATCATTCAGTCACTTTTAAGACTGTCTTGAGACACATAGGGGTGCTCAAATCTGCAATTCGGATGGTCATGAAAGATGAGTCTGGTACGGACCTCTAGCGGGATCCTTGGATAGATCGGCTTTCGCTATTGTGAAATCCATATTTTTAGATTTAATGGATTTGTAGTATAAAATGGATTTGTAGTATAAAATTGGTTTAGTTATTTATTATTATTATTATATATTATTATTACTATTATATTATTGTACTATTATTTAGTCGGATTTAGGAAAAACATTATTTTTAAAATTATCGTTGATTTTTTATTGTGGCCTGTCCGATCCCGACTCCGGACTCGGAACCCGAGTTCAAACCCGATACGAGTTCCCGAAACCCAATCCCGACTCCTGAACCCATTCTTAATTTCTTTTTCTAATATATAAATATATATATGTTGGAATGAAAAAAAAGAAATGAAAGAAAAAAAAAAGAATAAATAATAACTAATCCTAATCTACCCCCACCCCACGACCAGCACTCACCCCCTACCTATTCTCCTGCTCCTCCTGTTTTCCCTCTATTCTACTCATTCTGCTCCACACAAAACTCACCACTCCTTTCCTTACTTAAACCCACCAGCACACCTATTTCCCACACCTCCCCATTCACCTTTCCTCCATAACTTCCCTCTCTCCACTCTTTCCTCACTTCACCCTTCCCCAAGCCCTCACTCCCGCCGGACCCCCGTGGCCCCGCTGCCCCGAGCACCGCCCCAGCGGCCTCCCCGCGCGAGCTCTCACGGCCCCTTCGCCGGCGCCCGCGTTCCCCGGCCCAAGCTCCGCCGACCTCAGGCGACTCCAGCCGTGCCGCGCCCCTCGCCGGCACCCCGCGACCCCGATCTCCCGCGCGCCCCTCGGCCGCGCCTAGCTGCTGTCCCGTCGGCGCCGCTCCCCGGTCGGCCCCCTCAGCCCCTCTCGGTCCGATCTACCCTCGCCGCTGCTGTCCCGGCCCCTTTCCGGCCAGTAGCCCGCGCCAGCGTCGCTCCTCGAGCGCTCCGGCGTGTCCCGCGGATTCTTTGAACCTGCTGTCCGCGTTTTTCGCGGTTTCGTTGTGCCGAATTCTCCTGCTGTCCGTGATTATTCTTTCCTTATATCATCTGAGAGCTCTAGCCGAGCAACCCTAGGTATAATTTCTTTGTCCCGTTCCATTTTCGGTAGTCGATGATGAGAATTGGTCCCCGATTCCTTCCCGGGAATTCGGTTTTAGGTCGACGTAGTGATTTCGGAATTTTTCGGAGACGTTTCTGTGATATTTTTTGGTTGGTTTGGATATTCGGAATTTCAGGATTTCCGATTAGGCTTCGGAAATATTTTCTGTATATATATTTTCTATATAAGTGTGTTCCCTGGTTTGGGACTTTTATTATGGGTGTTTGGCGCATTTCCCAGTTTTGGGTTATCCCGAATATAGAGGGAATGATGTCCAAATTTTTATAAAACTTTAGAAATGAATTTTAAATCGGTTTTCGAAAATTATTTCAAATTAGATTTTTGGGCGACGACCGTACTGGTCCGTGGGCCCTAGCGAAATGCAAACGAAATCGGTTTTACCCGGACGTTGAGGCATTAGCTAAAAATAGTGACGATTGGACCAAGTCTGAGACTCCTAAGATTTAATTTAATTTATTTTTAGTTTTGTTTTCGATATTTAAAATATGGGACATTAGTCAGAGCTAACTAATTTTCTCTTATTTTATTTATGTAAAGTTTGTAAGGGCATAAGCCCATATTTCTATTTTGTTAACTGTGCCCCTGTATTGCGTGGTCTAGGTTTTTCATTTTCTTTTCTTGGTTGATTCTTCCTTTATTTTCTGGTTGGTTTTATTCTTCGTAATTAGGCGCTTAGTTACAAAATGGCTAATAAATATTTTGCATAAATTAATAAGGTTTTCTCACAATAAATAATTAGGAGAATTGTAAGTTTGTAATTTAAACAAAATTTACGTTTTTCTCATTTAAAAGAAAAATAGTAGTTTTATATATAATATTACAAAATACAAGTTTTGCCAAATTAACTGGTAATTGCCATTTTTCCAATTAATCAATAAACCGGCTTATTTTAGATAAATAATAAATGAACGTAGAATTGCGACGTTAGACGTTTTCCGGTAGAATAATAAACAAACTTAAAACTTGACTAGGACCTGCTACTAGAAATTGCAACTAGCACACCTAGCTCGGTTTCACAATGGTTCTAAGTCAAGTTCTCCAACTGTAGAATCTCGGAGACGAACCTAGCATCTTTCCGAAACCAACATCGTTTTCAGTCATAAACAAAGGCAAGTACGGTTGTGTTTATTGAGCAATCTAATTAGTAATTGTTATCTGCATGCTTAAACCACATTGTTACACGGAACTCTCTCCTAAAGTATTGATTGATATTGATTGATTGCGGGACATTGGGGGAGTAGTGTAGTGTCTATGACCAATACCCCAAATATTTAATGAATGTATTAGCTTACCCCTCTTACACACGGGGATAAGCCATATCGTATCGCTAGGATACAAGTGTACAACCCAAGCCGGTCATAGTCATTATCTACTCAAATCACATTGTTTTCTATCGTGTAGAATTGTTGGAAAATATTATTTCAAAACTGTTTAATATTGCAAATTTTTAATTATTAGTTGAATTGTTTAATTTTCATAATTGTACTTTGCTCCCTCCTGACTGGAGACAAACTTTTTAGGGGATTTTGAGGATGCTGAGCTATTGTACAATAGCTATTATGACCTGGTTCTGTACCCTGTGGTGTTGCCAGAGTCCCCATTGGAGGACGCAGGACCTGAGGCCTACGAGCCGAACGCTTAGCTAGATATTTTTCTGTTTCCAGATTTGTTGTTTTAGAATTTTGTTAATTTGAATTCAGCATTCATTTCAGTTCTTTTACTTTCCAGTTGTATTTATTCAAATGTTGAATAAAGTTTTAAATTCCCGAATATCCAGTTGTGACAAATGTATAGATGTTGTTGTGATTACCTGCTAATGGAACAGCTTACTGCCGTCGTCTCACAACGGTGCAGGCTGGGCATGATCCGGTTCGACCCAACAAGTTGGGATCGGGTCGTGACATGTTTTTAGTGGTGGCCCATGCAGGTCCCTCCTCTCAACAACAACTTATGAGAACACCTCTAGAACATTTAGAACACTAATTTGTCACAACATAGGACAGAATTATATTATAAATAAATATTTTTAGTTGTTATAGACTGGTAGGCTACCTTGCTTATGTTTGCTTCCTAAACCTTTCAAACTATAACTAGAGGAAAGACAACCCGTTCCAGTCCTGCTGATGACAAGGTGTGTCACGCCCCGATTCATAGAGTCATTTATTAACATATTTTATCTCTTGGAATCGATCGTCCTCGCTTGGGCGTGATGCCGTACAAGTCTGGTATTGCACTTGTACAAGGCAAAATGGTACATAATCGATTATTCTTCAAATAGGAACACATCGCAGCGGCAGAAGCAGATAAATTAAATTTAATGAGGACAATCTTTCTCATTGAATAGAAGTACATCATTTCTTTATAGCAGCGGAGAAAAAGAGTAACTTAAAGCCACACAGAGATATGTAGAACTTTATTCTCTTTATTGATAATTGAAGAAGAGTACAAGACTTGTACAATGATTACAGCATATCTCACTTTACATTGGAAACTAACTGAACAATGCTATACAGCTTACATTTGACATTTGGATACAATGGATTACAACTCGATATACCGACTTGGCTTACAATCTCACTGGTACAACTGATTACAATGTTCCATACATTATGCCCTTTATAAACAGAAGACATCATCTTGTGCAAGGAGAGCTTCTGTATACCCAACAAATCTTCGATGCCGCGGGACCAATCCAGCTAATCTTCGTGTGTAGAATATTCCAAGCACGAGCACCTGCCCACAAAACGTGGGTCAGCACATCATCTATGTACTGGCGAGCAGAATCCAATCCACTCGCATAAACCAACATTTAAAGTGATCATTTAAGCAAGCATTTATTAGAGTGATCTTTCTACTTGGGGCCTAGCATCAGTTTACAGTTTATGGGCAATAATCAGAGTGAAGCATGTAAACATATTCTTAGTAGCATTCATGTGAACATATCATTTTAGCAAATCTTGGTGTTATCATACAAGGCATCATTGAGGCATCGTTAACATTAACATCTTAAACATATTATGGCAATTCTCACTTCAAGCATCATTTAGCATAGATGTTATGTTTGAGCACTATTTATAGCAAGGCATCTTTCTAGCATAATGAATTGAACATGTTGAGCAGGCAAGTTAAACCAACTTATACAATATCACAATTATGTGATTTCTTACCGATAGCCGACTTCTCATACCTGCATCAAATACAAGTTATCTGATATACTTATTCTGCCTGCACAAAACATTCATTAGCATGCATCCTGACTACATGGTCACTGGCGTTGTTAAACCATATGGACTCTTCTCATTTTATTTTATTTTAAGATAATGCGGTCAGCATAGTAGGTGGCGAGCCTCTATGCCACCCCGCCTTATCCGTGCTACCATAGCACTCATCATTATTTCCTCCTAGGCCGAATCGGTCCCCAGGGCCCTAGGAACCGTTCGAGGAAATTATTACTCAAACCTTGTATACAAGTTGTCCATGACCATGCGAATGCGTGTCCGACTCGATTGTGAACATAATCGCATGGTAAAATATATTAAAGAAAGTAAAGACAACAGTGCATCATTAGTCATATTCAATGACTTATTCATTTCATCATTACCATCATTTCATTTGGTGATCTCAACGATCCCAGCTTTATCATTTCTCATTCATTGCTTCATTGCAACGTATCTCATATCATTCCTTTCTTAAGAAGAACTTAACATTCATTCATTTATTATAAGGGACAGGCAGCATTTCATATTCTTGCAACAGTTATAGAGAGAGTACATGATTCTAGTATTTCATTCAGTTCATTGGGTCGATAGCACAGCCAGTTCATTTCTTATTCTATCAATCACAAGGCATCTCATTAATCAAGTGTTTTATCGTTTCAGCAGCATTAAGCATAAGGGGCAATGTTATCAATTCATTCTCAGGCCTCAAGTCACATTAGCAGTTCAATGTGTTGTACATTTCAATAATTCTCAACATAGGCATCTCTATTATTCAACAACTATAACATGGGACATTTAGGGATAATTCATAGCATTTTAATACTTCATTTATTAAGCATGAAGGAGTAAGGAGGAGGAAGGACAGTTCCACTCACCCAAAATTCTACTAAGCGTAGCTCCACCAGCGAGCCATGTTCCAATACCCATTCCGTCTAGCCAGCTAAGAGAGACTGCATCAATCTTAATTCTCCTGATTCCCAACTTAAGTCACGGTCCAATATTCTGATCCCATCCAATAAGCCAACCAAATGCCTCGTGCGGAGCGGGACATTACATAATATACCACTCAGAAAAAGTTTCGTCCTCGAAACTTAAGAAAACAACTCATCTACTAGATTCACTTAATCACAATGAGTTACTCATTCAGCTTCAATTCAATATTCATTTCAGTCCACTCGGTCATTCCAAAATATCTATCCAACTGTACCATTTAAATCCATCAACGATTCGATATGTCTATCTCTTTTTCAATTACTTGTAACTTCTCATTGATTCGCCAACATTTTCCTTGCATTTCTATCTCGGTCGCAACATATCACTTCGTTTGGATCCATACACATATTTTAGGCGTCTCCAAAATATATGCATTTCAGCCAAAGTCCGCGCTAGTGCAATAAATTCTTCCCATAATGTTATCTCAGTCGCAACCAATCACTTCGGCTGGATCCATACACATATTTTAGGCGTCCCCAAAATATATGTACTTCAGCCAACTTCCATGTTAGTGCGATTCGATTAGCCACAATATAACTCTATTTTCTAAATCCGACTTAGCATCCTTTCTTTTGACTTATCACTTTATTCACTTTGCCACAATCGGTATCTTCCCGGCCACAATATTTAATATCAGGGACAACTTGGTTAAGCTCTCTATCCGGGCATAACATTTCTAGCATTCGATCAAGGTCTAACTTAGAGTCAATCATATCAAGAGTTCACAACATGCAATCACATTCCTTTCTGAATCCAACAATATTTCTCACCGAGGCAATTCATCTTTTCTAAAAGATACAATCCGACGTCACCCACTATCGATTACCCGAGTCAGGGTATAATTCTATGCAACAGTTAAGGTTAACTTAGCTACCCGACTATAGGTACACTCAAGTCTTACCTTACGATTACAATTCCCACTTATGGCCGACATATAATCCTCAAGGGTCAAACATCTCTTAAGGCACAAGTTGAAGCATACATTCCCTTAGGTCAATACTCTTTATCATTGTCTCTCATTCAATGCCACAAGGTCATCCTATGGGTCTCCAATGGTCACCTATTATTCAGTCAGTCTCTAAGGTTAGCTACACTGATAGCTAAACTTAATCGTTCAGGTGACTTCCCTAGAGTGGACGGCTACTAGGGTTATACTAGTTTCTTATTCTTAAGGCCAACAAGCAACCAACAGTTCTAAGAAGCTCTACCCAAACCTATGGGTTTTAACTCAGTCTGAATAACTAATCGCCATTGTTGGCTATGCCAACAATTGGTCATGCAGCCCACGGTTTCTAGGGTCAAGTCTATCTATCTAGTATCTTCCTCAAGGAACTAATTCCCACAGAGGCTCACTCTAAACTTACCCAACGATCGACTAAGATCGATCTATCAACGTTACGGTCAATTTCTAACCCGACATATGATTCTCATCATTCTAATAATCCATCAAGTAAATTTCCAATGATTCAATTTCTATTCCAAATTTCTTTGTACTCACACGAACCCATAAGCCAAGGCTAACTATTCAAGGGTCATCGGTTCCGATAGTCTTAACATAACTATGGAATCATACTATTCGATCTGTATGACAGAGTCATACCACTAAGTCATAAGCCAACAATCTATATCCCAACCAACAATCACCTATACCGATATTATCCAACATGTTTGCAATTTCTCAATCCCATTCGTTTCTCAATCATCAAACTATCTTACGGGCATTCTTAAATCTCATGCAGCAATGGTCAAATAGTTCATCCATTCAATCCGACAATTTATGTATCACTTAACCATCCTCTAGGCAATAACAGTATTCAGAGTCACTACTTGTTATTTTTCTAATTCCATTAGATTCTTCAGCATACATGCACATAGGCAACGACTATCCTTTGGTGATCTAGATGGGTTAACATCTATTACACCTTAGGGTCAAGGCACAAATCTCTAATATTCCTTGGGTTCACCGACAATATTTCTTAAAACTTTCAGCTACGCAACCAACTTTGTATTAGCCACATTTAATTACATCCAACCAATCGAAGTCAACATTCAGATGTTCTAAGCCACAACATTCTCTAGCCAAATCCATTTACCCATAGCATACTAACTGTCTTTACTAGTCTGAGTCATCACTCGACTAAACAATTTCTAACCAAGCCACCGATTATAATTTCTGACAATCTCGCTACCCCACATTATCACCGTCAAGGGACACTCGAGTCATCTAGCAACAATACATGACTCCCAGCTAAGTCTCGACACTACCCAGTACCCACAGATAGTCTCATTGCTATTCTATGGAAAGGGTCAACATACATCTCGTTCTGAGGTGGTAGAGGCAATATACCACTCAGAAACGAAGCCATCCTTAAACAATAACAACTCAATCTATTCCGGACATTCGTGATCTATGATGATCACAACACTTAGCCAACATTTCGGTGTCTCAATATCACAAGCCAACATTCTTAGGGTCTCAAAAGCAGTAGCCAGCACACATGAGTCAATTCACCAATTCTGTTGAACTCATCCATCAATTATTTCATTCCCAATTCTTTTCCAACATCACATGCAATTCTCAACTTGTTGCTGCATACATAGCCATTTCCTTTATTCCCACATCCTAACAGCATTCACAATATAGCATACTATGGCATCGAGTCATTGTTGGGTTATTTGTGTCCAAACCAACAACAATCATTCATTTAGGGGCATCACAATGTATATAGACTTATTGTATGGAACATCCAGTGAGCAACCGAGAGGGTCAACGAACTTTCAAGCACAGATAACATAAGGATGATTACCGAAGAACAATAGCATAATCGCGGAAGCAATCTTTGATTTAATCGCGGAAGCAACGTTGAGTGATCGCGGAAGCAACTTTGGTTAATCATCGATGCAACTTTGATTTGAAATAAATCAAAGAAGAGACCAAGGACGTAAAGCCGTGCTCTGATACCAATTTGTCACGCCCCGATTCATAGAGTCATTTATTAACATATTTTATCTCTTGGAATCGATCGTCATCGCTTGGGCGTGATGCCGTACAAGTCTGGTATTGCACTTGTACAAGACAAAGATGGTACATAATCGATTATTCTTTAAATAGGAACACATCACAGCGGCAGAAGCAGATAAATTGAATTTAATGAGGACAATCTTTCTCATTGAATAGAAGTACATCATTTCTTTATAGCAGCGGAGAAAAAGAGTAACTTGAAGCCACACAGAGATATGTATAACTTTATTCTCTTTATTGATAATTGAAGAAGAGTACAAGACTTGTATTGAAGTACAATGATTACAGCATATCTCACTTTACATTAGAAACCAACTGAACAATGCTATACAGCTTACATTTGACATTTGGATACAATGGATTACAACTCGATATACCGACTTGGCTTACAATCTCACTGGTACAACTGATTACAATGTTCCATACATTATGCCCTTTATAAACAGAAGACATCATCTTGTGCAAGGAGAGCTTCTGTATACCCAACAAATCTTCGATGCCGCGGGACCAATCCAGCTAATCTTCGTGTGTAGAATATTCCAAGCACGAGCACCTGCCCACAAAACGTGGGTCAGCACATCATCTATGTACTGGCGAGCAGAATCCAACCCACTCGCATAAACCAACATTTAAAGTGATCATTTAAGCAAGCATTTATTAGAGTGATCTTTCTACTTGGGGCCTAGCATCAGTTTACAGTTCATGGGCAATAATCAGAGTGAAGCATGTAAACATATTCTTAGTAGCATTCATGTGAACATATCATTTTAGCAAATCTTGGTGTTATCATACAAGGCATCATTGAGGCATCGTTAACATTAACATCTTAAACATATTATGGCAATTCTCACTTCAAGCATCATTTAGCATAGATGTTATGTTTGAGCACTATTTATTGCAAGGCATCTTTCTAGCATAATGAATTGAACATGTTGAGCAGGCAAGTTAAACCAACTTATACAATATCACAATTATGTGATTTCTTACCGATAGTCGACTTCTCATACCTGCATCAAATACAGGTTATCTGATATACTTACTCTGCCTGCACAAAACATTCATTAGCATGCATCCTGACTACATGGTCACTGGCGTTGTTAAACCATATGGACTCTTCTCATTTCATTTCATTTTAAGATAATACGGTCAGCATAGTAGGTGGCGAGCCTCTATGCCATCCCGTCTTATCCGTGCTCCCATAGTACTCATCATTATTTCCTCCTAGGCCGAATCGGTCCCCAGGGCCCTAGGAACCGTTCGAGGAAATTATTACTCAAACCTTGTATACAAGTTGTCCATGACCATGCGAATGCGTGTCCGACTCGATTGTGAACATAATCGCATGGTAAAATATATTAAGGAAAGTAAAGGCAACAGTGAATCATTAGTCATATTCAATGACTTATTCATTTCATCATTACCATCATTTCATTTGGTGATCTCAACGATCCCAGCTTTATCATTTCTCATTCATTGCTTTATTGCAACGTACCTCATATCATTCCTTTCTTAAGAGGAACTTAACATTCATTCATTTATTATAAGGGACATGCAGCATTTCATATTCTTGCAACAGTTATAGAGAGAGTACATGATTCTAGTATTTCATTCAGTTTATTAGGTCGATATCACAGCCAGTTCATTTCTTATTCTATCAATCACAAGGCATCTCATTAATCAAGTGTTTTATCGTTTCAGCAGCATTAAGCATAAGGGGCAATGTTATCAATTCATTCTCAGGCCTCAAGTCACATTAGCAGTTCAATGTGTTGTACATTTCAATAATTCTCAACATAGGCATCTCTATTATTCAGCAACTATAACATGGGACATTTAGGGATAATTCATAGCATTTCAATACTTCATTTATTAAGCATGAAGGAGTAAGGAGGAGGAAGGACAGTTCCACTCACCCAAAATTCTACTAAGCGTAGCTCCACCAGCGAGCCATGTTCCAATACCCATTCCGTCTAGCCAGCTAAGAGAGACTGCATCAATCTCAATTCTCCTGATTCTCAACTTAAGTCACGGTCCAATATTCTGATCCCATCCAATAAGTCAACCAAATGCCTCGTACGGAGCGGGGCATTACAAGGTGTTATCTCCTGATCACACGCCTCTTTCTCAGGCCCGTTCCAACCCTTCTCCTTTGCAGCTCATCAATCCCCCTTTGCTGCACAAGTCCCCAGCACAGCTCATACTACAGCCGAACCTATTCCGCCCACGGCAATTTCACCATCTCCTGTTATGATAGTTACTCCTGTCACCCCACCAGTACCAGCAGACACCTCCCAAATGGTTGCCCTATTTCAAGGAATCCTGGAGTCCCAGAAGGCCCAAGCCGAGGCCCAGCAGAAACAGATTGATATCACGAGAGATGTTATGAAGGATGTCAATGACGTAGCCTTAGCTATCTTAAACCGAGTTGGTGCGGAACCTCACCCTACGAGGGATACCCCTGAATCTAGAAGATATTTGGGTCCCATCAAGTACTTTACTTTCCAGCAGTCATGTCGTAAGAAGCTATTGGCTTGTGCCTACTGCAAGAGACCTGGTCATCTAGCCAATAGTTGCCGCAAGAGATTGGGACAATGTTTGGCATGTGGATCCGCTGAACATCGGGTAAAGGACTACCCCTTATCTTTCTATCGTACCAGAGCACCTATCCCAGCAACACCTGCTACGCCGCAACCTAGGGACTCTCTTCCTATCGAGCAGACCTTGTCTCCTACACCCACTGCAGAAAGGCATGATGCAGACTCGAGGATCATAGAAGAAGATGAAGCAGTTGGAGACTGCTCGTGCCAGAGCCAGAGCCATGAAGACTAGTACTTAGAACTGCTGAGTAGCATTATCTATTTTATAAGAAGTTGTAACAGGATGTCCTTAGAATAATCATGAGAGTCTTGCTGTAATTCTCCAATATGAATAAAATTCTTGGTTACACCTTTATGGTAGATATCTTTCCCAAAGTCTTTCCCCTACGATATAATTTCTGAAAATTGTAATCTTAATGAGAAGGTATGTAAGGTGGTATTTATCAAGGATATATTGGTGATTAAGAATTGGAAGAATAGAATTTTAGAATACCCAGATATTAGTTGGTACTTATAACAATTGGGAGTGATAATGACATAAGTAGTGAATTTTGACCTTAACCAGTTTAGGCCGACTGTATGACGGTATATGTTACTACATATTTTATTTCCTAGATTTTTTGTATCTTTTAGCGTCCCATGATTTTCGGGAATTATTTCCTTCCCATATCTTTAACAGATTTTTAGCATCCCTTAGTATCTTTATTTTTTCGCTATTTATGGACCAATATTAGAACTCTTCAATCTCCTTCGTCAGCAAACCTATTTTTTTCAAACTTCTCCACTAGTCGATCAAATATTATTTCTCTATCTTTATTTGGAATCCATACTCGTTCGCTATCTAGAGTTTCTAATTCTAATAAACCCTTATCTATCCGAGTACTTCTACGACTAGCGTATCCAACCATTCGCCTTAACCTCATTTTAATTGACTTTCTCGGAACTAATCCTGAACCAAATTCTTCTGGAACTATAAAGCCTCAAGGTTAATTATTACCAAAAGAATTGGTTCAGCTTAGTTAGTTCATGATTTCCCTAAAAGATATTTTCAAAAATACTTTCGATACTGATTGTTATCTCCTAGGTTATTCCAAATATTTTATTTTGATCCCCTCCACTCAACTTGAAATCCTACTCTCTCTATGCAACTTCTTGATCAATTCAAAGCCTAGACAGCTTTTAAACTCAATGTTTGAGTATCGTGAAGTACGAACGGTCAGAGAATTGATTCCATCCTATTATTAAATCTTCTTTAAATCATTGAAAAACTTTTAAATTGTTGAACCATCCCCTTGTTGGCTTTACTAAACCATTTTAACCTGACTTCCTTGAATCCATAAAGATATGCTTCTTTTGTGTCAACCCTACTTACCCATCACATTCTCAAAACTTTCTTTGGATAAGAAATTATTTCTTCAAATAATTTTCGTAAACGTCTGTACCCTTTAAGTGATTTGTCGGGAATATTCTCATTGGCTTCTTTAACTCAACTCAAAGCTCTGATTATTCTACCTTATCATGTGTCCAACTCAATTAGTCATACTCAAGTTTGATCAATTTCTTCAAAATCAAATCTCTTAAATCTCAAGAGCTACTGGAACACATATTTATCCTGATAAATTTTCTTGAAACCAGAAGAACATACATCAACATCTTTTCCTATCATGACTAGAACCTTAGAACTCGTTTGAATTTTTCGGAAACTCCTTTGAAATTCTTATGGACAAAGTTTGGGAAAATATTCCGTGACCTAATATGACTTCGCACATTGCGTTATAGTCAATTGTCTGAATTATGGAAACTACGAGTTTACTGCAGCCAATTGTGCACTGGCGAGGCAAAAGACTCTAAAGTTGAAGTAATTTCGGGTGTTCATAGGTTTTCGGATATTATTGTGACTGTCCTAAATGCACCATGTTGATCTTCTATGTTGCTTAGCCATGAAATGGATAAAGTTGAAAGATTACTAGGTAACCTAAAATTATTCAAGTTATTGGGTCAAAAATTCACTGCAGTCAGGTGCACTCTGGCGAGGCATGAATTTGAGACAAAGTGACTTCAAACATATTTGGTTTCCGAATATTATTCAGACTATATTCATACCATGGTTGTCTTTTGCACCATAAAATTATTCTGACTTTTGCCTGATTAGAGGATTTACATTTCTAGCGGTTGTCTCCATTTCTAGAAATCTCTTGTCACAATCAGAAAGAAAAGATTCCCTATAAAATTCTACTTGATTTTCCTAGCACTTATTAGGACCATATCAATCTCTATTAGCTCAATTCCTTTCAAGGTTTCATTTTTAAGGTGTTGCATATTTTTGTAGGTAGTTATATATTTTTGCAGCTATATAAAGTTGGTTGATAGTTATATGTGGGGAAAACCTAGATAGTCACCTAGCAACCTTATTGCATTAATCTGATAAAGCACACTTAGGGGATCGATTTTATTCTAATGAGATTAGATAGCTAAGGGTACCAAAGGGTAGCATGGCAAGGCACAAAAGCAAGTTAGTCTAGAGAGAATTATAAATTGTGGTTCATTTAGGAATGAATCATTAGTGGAGCACATTAGTACTTGGGTATTGGATTTGGTGAATGAAAGAAGGTGATGATTTTGAATTTTATGATTTGGGAAAATAATTTATGGCAGGATGGGAGGAGCCGTAGAGGATCAAGGGTGATGAGGGTAAGAGCTAGTAATTATGACGTACAATAATTGATGGAGCATACGTTGCAAGCAATATGGAATTGCATCGCTTAGTAGATATCGAATCGACTAGCAAGATGAAGAAGTTTAGATCCTACCCGAAGATTATAGGTACGGATGCAAAGAGTAAGTTCGCACAACCATTCCGGTGGCTGACAATTCAGAAATAGAAGCAAAATTTTAATTATGGGCTATGACTGTGTTTCTAAGGAGGAAAGGCTGTTGATTCGAAGGAAGTGCATGAATTGATCAAATTAGACTATCTAGAGGTTGTCAACATTACTAAGAGACAGTAAAGGAAGCTTTGGTCTATATGTAGAGATTTTGATCATTCCCCTAGTAGTACCCTGCCTTTAATTTCGAGGACGAAATTTTCTAAGGAGGAAAGATTGTGAAACCCAGATTTTTAGATTTAATGGATTTGTAGTGTAATATTAGTTTACTTATTTATAATTATTATTATATATTATTATTACTAATATATTATTATATTATTATTTAGTTGGATTTAGGAAAAACATTATTTTTGAAATTATCGTTGATTTTTTATTGTGGCATGCCCGATCCCGAGTCCGGACTCCGAGCCCGTGTTCGAACCCGGTACGAGTTCCCGAAACCCAATCCCGACTCCTGAACCCATTCTTAATTTCTTTTTCTAATATATAAATATATAGAATGAAAGAAAAAGAAATGAAAGAAAAAAAAGAATAAATAATAACTAATCCTAATCTACCCCCACCCCACGACCAGCACTCACCCCCGTACCTATTCTCCTGCTCCTCCTCTTTTCCCTCTACTCTACTCATTCTCCTCCACACAAAACTCACCACTCCTTTCCTTAAACCCACCAGCACACCTATTTCCCACTCCTCCCCATTCACCTTTCCTCCATAACTTCCCTCTCTCCACTATTTCCTCACTTCACCCTTCCCCAAGCCCTCACTCCCGCCGGACCCCCGTGGCCCCGCTGCCCCGAGCACCGCCCCAGCGGCCTCCCCGCGCGAACTCCCCCGGCCCCTTCGCCGGCGCCCGCGTTCCCCGGTCCAAGCTCCGCCGGCCTCAGGCGACTCCAGCCGTGCCGCGCCCCTCGCCGGCACCCCGCGACCCCGATCTCCCGCGCGCCCCTCGGCCGCGCCTAGCCGCTGTCCCGCCGGCGCCGCTCCCCGGTCGGCCCCCTCAGCCCCTCTCGGCTCGATCTACCCTCGCCGCTGCTGTCCCGGCCCCTTTCCGGCCAGTAGCCCGTGCCAGCGCCGCTCCTCGAGCGCTCCGGCGTGTCCCGCGGATTCTTCGAACCTGCTGTCCGCGTTTTCCGTATTTTCGTTGCGCCAAATTCTCTTGCTGTCCGTGATTATTCTTTCCTTATATCATCTGAGAGCTCTAGCCGAGCAACCCTAGGTATAATTTCTTTGTCCCGTTCCATTTTCGGTAGTCGATGATGAGAATTGGTCCCCGATTCCCTCCCGGGAATTCGGTTTTAGGTCGACGTAGTGATTTCGGATTTTTCCGGAGACGTTTCTGTGATATTTTATGGTTGGTTTGGATATTCGAAATTTCAGGATTTCCGATTAGGCTTCGAAAATGTTTTCTGTATATATATTTTCTATATAAGTGTGTTCCCTGGTTTGGGACTTTTATTATGGGTGTTTGGCGCATTTCCCAGTTTTGGGTTATCCCGAATATAGAGGGAATGCTGCCCAAATTTTTATAAAACTTTAGAAATAAATTTTAAATCGATTTTCGGAAATTATTTCAAATCGGATTTTTGGGCGACGACCGTACCGGTCCGTGGGCCCTAGTGAAATGCAAACGAAACCGGTTTTACCCAGACGTTGAGACATTAGCTAAAAATAGTGACGATTGGACCAAGTCTGAGACTCCTAAGATTTAATTTAATTTATTTTTAATTTTGTTTTCGATATTTAAAATACGGGACATTAGTCAGAGCTAACTAATTTTCTCTCATTTCATTTATGTAAAGTTTGTAAGGGCATAAGCCCATATTTCTATTTTGTTAGTTGTTCCCCTGTATTGCGTAGTCTAGGCTTTTCATTTTCTTTTCTTGGTTGATTCTTCCTTTATTTTCTGGTTGGTTTTATTCTTCGTAATTAGGCGCTTAGTTACAAAATGGCTAATAAATATTTTGTATAAATTAATAAGGTTTTCTCACAATAAATAATTAGGAGAATTACAAGTTTGTAATTTAAACAAAATTCACGTTTTTCTCATTTAAAAGAAAAATAGTAGTTTTATATATAATATTACAAAATACAAGTTTTGCCAAATTAACCGATAATTGCCATTTTTCCAATTAATCAATAAACCGGCTTATTTTAGATAAATAATAAACGAACGTAGAATTGCGATGTTAGGCGTTTTTCGGTAGAATAATAAACAAACTTAAAACTTGACTAGGACCTGCTACTAGAAATTGCAACTAGCACACCTAGCTCGGTTTTACAATGGTTCTAAGTCAAGTTCTCCAACTGTAGGATCTCGGAGACGAACCTAGCATCTTTTCGGAACCAACATCGTTTCCAGTCATAAACAATGGCAAGTACGGTTGTGTTTATTGAGCAATCTAATTAGTAATTGTTATCTGCATGCTTAAACCACATTGTTACACGGAACTCTCTCCTAGAGTATTGATTGATATTGATTGATTGCGGGACATTGGGGTAGTAGTGTAGTGTCTATGACCAATACAACATATAATTAATGAATGTATTAGCTTACCCCTCTTACACACGGGGATAAGCCATATCGTATCGCTAGGATACAAGTGTACAACCCAAGCCGGTCATAGTCATTATCTACTCAAATCATATTGTTTTCTATCGTGTAGAATTGTTGGAAAATATTATTTCAAAACTGTTTAATATTGCAAATTTTTAATTATTAGTTGAATTGTTTAATTTTCATAATTGTACTTTGCTCCCTCCTGATTGGAGACAACATTTTTAAGGGATTTTGAGGATGCTGAGCTATTGTACAATAGCTATTATGACCCGGTTCTGTACCCTGTGGTATTGCCAGAGTCCCCATTGGAGGACGCAGGACCTGAGGCCTACGAGCCGAACGCTTAGCTAGATATTTTTTTGTTTCCAGATTTGTTGTTTTGGAATTTTGTTAATTTGAATTCAGCATTCATTTCAGTTCTTTTACTTTCCAGTTGTATTTATTCAAATGTTGAATAAAGTTTTAAATTCCCGAATATTCAGTTGTGACAAATGTATAGATGTTGTTGTGATTACCTGCTAATGGAACAGCTTACTGCCGCCGTCTCACAACAGTGCAGGCTGGGCATGATCCGGTTCGACCCAACAAGTTGGGATCGGGTCGTGACAGCTATTGGACATCAGGGGAGCCCCAACACATCAGGAGGACAGGCGGGGGCTGACGTGTAGTCGTATTTTACGAGACGGGGAGTGGAGGCCGGAGTCGTATCGGTTTACCGAGGAGCTGGGTGGGATCATCAGTACTATTGTCATTGATCCGTACTTGCCTGCTGATCGGTGGGTTTGGGAGCCGCCTAAAGCTACTCCGGAAACTGGGGAGTTCCAATTCTGGAGCTGCTACAACCTCATCCGGCGCATCTTTTCTCAGAGTTCTGACTACGAGTTCGTATGGTGCAAGGGTTTGGCCAGAAAGATGCAGCTTTGTGTCTACAAGCTTATACTGGACCGTCTTTTGACTCGGGATTGTCTGAGTTCGTTCGGAGTGCCAGTCCCAGATCCCAAATGTGTGTTATGTATTGTGGAGAATGAATCTATAGGGCATATTTTCTTCGAGTGTGCCCTGGCATGGCAGATCTGGTCTGAGCAGAGTAGAGCGTTGGGTGGATGTGACTCCGGAAAAGGTATTGGGGACATCATCACGGTTATCCGGGATAGAAGAGGTAGAGGGCATGACTGTTTCCCGACCGCCAGAGTTCGACTGGCGTCCTCAGTTTTGCATATATGGCGGGAACGAAACCGTCGTATATTTGAGGGGCTGGTCACCCCTCGGGTAGGCATCCTCCATAACATAGAGTTTGATGTAAATGCTATGGGGAGCTGATGAGTGGGAGTCACACTAGTTGATTGTATGTTGTAAGATTATTGCATTACTTTTGAAATAAAATTTACCTTTTTCCAAATATATATATATATATATATATATATATATATATATATATATATATATATATATATATATCCATGTTGTTGTTAGGCTTCAATGGTTCAGATTAGGGGTGAGCAGATATCGGTTTTAAAACCGTAAACCGACCCGAATTATCAATTCGGTTCGGTTTTACAAATTTTGGGTCGGATTTTGGTTATAAATCCACTAAATTTCGGGTTCGGTTCGACATTCGGGTTTGACATTCGGTTTTCAACCCGAACCGTAAACCGAACAGTGTAATTACTGGTTTACCCTACCTGCATATATATATATATATATATATATATATATATATATATATATATATATATATATATATATATATATATATATATATATATATATATATTTCAGCGAGAGAGAGAAAAAAAACCTAATTCATCCCTCTCTTCCGCCGCTCTCTCTGTCTCCTCTCTCTAAAAACCCTAAACCTTTTCTCCCTCCTTCTCCCTCCTCCACCCTCCATAGGAATACTTAATCCTAGTCTCTGGTTATGGGTTTCTCTCCCAATCTCTCAGATCTGATGGTTATGGGTTTCTCTCTGCGTCTCTGTCTCTCCATCTCCCAGATCTGAGTCTCGAGATCTCGATTTCGACACCAAGACTCAGATCTGAGCTATCTTGTCATGACCCGCACCCTAGAGTAAGGACACGAGACGTGGGTACATCCAGCCTACGCCACAGTGTCGGCGGTAAAAAGTTGTCCTAGGTCTCATGCATCTAACAGTATAATGCTAAGCAGTTTATACTCACCGAATGAGGGTGACATAGCAGAATGTAAACTCAATCACAACTAAGGAAGAAGAAGCACGATATGATATAGAACTCAAAATGAAATACAGATGATCAGAAGAGTCTAAGTGTCTAAGATAACAACTCAACAAACATCCAGAAATACAAAGTCTCAACTACAGAATATGAAAGAACATATACAATCCAGATCTCAAATGACAGAAATAATAAAAAACTAGACTAGGGAGCCTCAGTCTCTATAGCTAGTGGATCCGACTGGAAATCCGGATCACAGGTGTCATCTAGAGCTGTCCCATAAAAAGTGTCAACACCAGCCTCATCCTCGTCCTCTGTAAACATATCAACGGTGCCCAATCAGGATGGAGCGAGCACAATACATCTCAACAGATCATAGCAGGTTAGAAAATATAACCATGCAGTAGAGTAAGATACAGGAAACTGAAAGAAAGTACAGAATGTAAAGGAGATAGCTGTAATGGAAATATCTACTATAAATAGAGAACTAACAGTGGCTAGTGAGTCAGAGTACAATATAGACATGTGAATGGCATAGGATGATTCTGATGCTACACTATGGAATGATTCTGATGCTACACTACTTGGATATTATTCACATATCCACTTCTACTCCCCCGTACCCCCAATCAATACACAAGGATCCAGCCAGATTATGTTATGATTCATGTAATGGCCCCCGAAGGGTGATACATGATAGTCCCATAAATGGGGATTCTAGGAATGCCCATAAATGGGTGATTCATGGAAGACTCTATGATCATGAGAGTACATGTCACAAGTGTAGTGCCCCATCCCGCAAAGTCAATCGGAGGAATTGAAACGCCGACGGCGTTCGGACTTAGCCTTATAACGGCGACTCGAAGACATTGCTCGGTCAAGCGACCGCTCGCTCAGGTGGGATAGTTTCGGTGAACTCGCCTCGTCTTTGCCTTCACCTAATAACTCGCATGTTTTCAACTTGCACAAGTTAGGCTTGATAATAAAAGAGACGCACCCATATAGCTAAGGGAATAATCTCGACCCGTCGGAATGTCTTAGAACATGGAAATTGGTCCCACGGTCTGCTTAGAAGTCGGCTCAGCGTGTTTCCAAATGACACTCGATCCTTCGTCCCGTGGCTTGGGAGAAGGACGTTGGCCTAAAGATGCTAAGTTGCCTCAACACTTAAAATAGCCCAAGTCATAGGCGTCGCCTGCGTAAACGCTTGATAAAGCATGTACGGTCCCGTCGTTTGTCCCGACACTCGAACTTGCCTAAGTCATAGGCCTCGCCCGCGTAAATGCTCGATAAAGCATGCACGCCTCCGTAACGCAAGGCTTAGCATAGCCTTTGCTCGTCCCTCGGGTTAAGTTGTAGGCTTGAGTAATGCTAGGCAAAGTTATGTCGGTCGACCTAAGTAAATCTAAGTGTTGTCCCACCCTATCTGCGGTTGTCAAGTTAAATAGTCCCACGATCCCAAGGGCCGTCATATAAAATATGACTTGGGCGATAGCGTCGCGTAGAACGTAAGTCTGTTTGAGGCACGATGCACAGACTTAGTGTTAAGGCATGAACCACAGTTGATTTAATGAGTTTTGGAGAAAGGACTATCAAATAGGCATTCATGAGTTGAATGAAACGATATGGTAACATGAAAAGAATGCTCGCGACCGTGGGTCGTCGAGGGGTCTCAAATGATGAAGTCTAGAATGTGGAACACAAAAGATAGTAAAACAATGAAAGTAAAGACAATGAAACGGTCCTGAAATGAGGAAATGGGTCGAGTCTGCATGGTCATTGGACAACTTGTGTACCGGTGCACAAGGATTTGATTTGTTCCTCAGACGGTTGCCGCGGCCAAGGAACCGATCTGGCCTAGGAGGAACACGGGCCTACGGGACCCTTGGATGGTGTGCAACCTGACCCAAGGGGTGCGTCGTAGGACGGGTATTAGGGGAAATTCGGCAAGATTGCGCCTCGTTATATACGAACGTACCCTAATATCCAATGAAGGTCCAAGATAGCTTGTCGTGCTAGTGACCAAGTTCATATAGATGTCGGCATGACGGCGGCAATCCGCGAGTGTGTCTTTGGATTTAGTCGAGTATTGAGTGCGCTATATCAAGGAGTCGAGTTGAAGGTGTGTGTACAAGTTAAAAACACAATGTTGGGCCTAAGATTTGGTTTCAACGTAGGCGTCGTGCTTCGGCTCGAGTCGTGGCGTCGAGTCTTAAGATGTTGGCAAAGAGTTGCACAAGTTTGATTGAGTCGTCGCAGGTTTAAGTCAGGAATCGTCGCAAGGCAAGTTGGTTGAGTGACACTAAGTTCACAAGTCTCGATTGGGTCAGTTGGTGATCAAAGTAGCAAGGGCCGCTAGGCGACAAGGGCCGCGAGGCGGCGAGCTGGTTAAGTCTTACTGAATTGCGAGGCACGGCCTCAGCAAGGGTTTGTAGCACGGTCACACGGAAATGAAGTCTCATCGCGTAGTTGCGTCTCTAATTTTGTCGAAAGGTAAGCATGACTCGATAGATTAACGTTGTTGGCACGAAAAAGGGGGTCTAGAGGTAAAGTATGAGTTAACGTTGTGGTACAAGCACGGTATGGTCCTCAGACACAAATATGCCAAGGCGTCCGTAGTTTTAAAACTGATCCTAAGGCAAGACTAGAAAGACAATAGAAAGGGATTTAAGCTGCACAAGTAAATGAACATGTAGGTTTTGTATGGGTGGGCGAGGAGCTCACTCCACCAGTACAGTTGAGTACTGACACCCACACAGTGTTTCATGTGCAGGCACAGGTAGAAGCTCGTGGCACGGAGCTCGCTTGGATGCGTCGAGACACGGAGTTCCTTGGCGATTCGAAACGTGCGGCCTCGTGGATTGAAGACTTATACATGACATAATGTATGGATATCACCTTCTGAAGCTTCCGCTGGCTCAAGCATTGTAATCGAGAGAGCAGAGTGACTTGTAAATGAGAGAAAAGTGAGCATGAGAGACTTGTAATTTGGCCTTGCGCCCACAAATATAATCTTCTATTCAATATCAATAAAGAGCTTCTTTTTAATGACTTTTGTTCATGTGTGCTCGTTCTAAGTTTCCGCTGCATGTTTCAATATTTCTGCTTGGGACTTCTGTGCGACGACTCCGTCGCCGCCAATGAAATCGGCCGTTATGAAACTGCCTTGCACGAGCGCAATTTAGGCTCGTGCTGCATCACGTCTTAGCGAGGACGATCGCTCCTACGGGAGCGGGACGTGACATAATGGTATCAGAGCACGGCTTTACGTCCTTGGACTTTACGTCGAATTTCTCAGTTTTGAAAGCTCGTCGTTGGAAAATAAGTGTGTGCTCTCTCTCGAATGTCCCTCGGCATGTCCATACAATAAGTCTAATATTTTCAAAAGCTCGTACAAGCGTTCACTCGAACGCATCGGTAGGCTATCGCCGAATGCATCGGTAGGCCTTTGTGCCGAACGGTGTCAAACTTGTCTTGATAGGAAAACTCGTGCTAAAGTTAACAAATTGCGTGCGTGTCTAACTAGTCCTGTGTCAACCTAGCAAATGAGCGTGCAAACTCGAAGTATAGTCCGTACGGGATGGTTATGCGGCACAACTTAGTCCGCGTGTCGCGCACCTCAACCTTTTGGTGCAAACGAGTTGCGAGCGATATCAAGTACCGCTCGGACGGAAACGAAGCTACACTTAGAGTTTCTATCGATAGGAACGCTATCGAGTTAACGCTTAGACGTACACGGAAGATTGACTTGGATTTTGAGGAAATAGTGCGAACGACTTAGTACGTCGAGACGACGCGAGCGAGTACGTTAGAGATTCGTCGAACGAATCTGAAGGATATCTTAGCGAATGACGCAAACGTGATTGAGGACTAGATCGGATGGCTCGAATCCGAGTGGTGTATGGTTTGTCTTGGAAATTCATTCGAGCAAAATTGAGGATTACGAGCATTAATGAGTATGTCGGCGAGGCGATGCGATCGCGCAAAGCCTTAGAACGCGTCACGCTTAGTTGATCATGACTTCGAAAGTCCCGAGCGAGATGTCGTTCGGACAACTTGTGAATGGGCAACGCGAGTTAGAAAATGATTCAGAATCGGTGAATAAAAAGTGAATGTCTTGATCGAGGAAGCTCGAGGAATGCACGTGTGATTTTGGATTGAATTGAAAGGAATTGTGGAATATCCAACTCGGACAATAGCATCGGTCGCACGACTCAGAATTGGTTGCAAAGAAAGATCGTCAGGTTATGCATATCGTCGATGGTATTGAGGCGTATCAAAGATCGATATGCGATAACTCGGAGGTACTCTGACTCGGCGAATGACGATCGTGCAAATGTCATTGTTCCGATGGATGCTATACTCGTGATGTTGAAATGTGTCGAGAAAAAGATAAACTTGGCTAGATGATTTTCTAGTTGAACGAATGACAGTCAGACTATCGAACTCGAATCTTGGCTTGGATGGAAAAATGAAAATGTTTGGATTTGCTTCGTCGATAACCACAACGTTGACGTTCTTGTCTTATGCGAGCGCAACTCCAGCCTCGCACATGCATCGTGCCGATTAGGGCGATCACTCCGCGTGAGCGTTGGTATGGTGATTCATACAGCGGGGGTGATTGAACTAGCATGGCGTGGCAATTTGTGTGCTTCGACTTGTGGTTTGACGCGAAGGTGGACTTGAGAATAACTTAGCGTGCGTGATGATCGAATTTGAGGATTGCGTAGGTCCAATTCGCGTATCGAGAATGAACGAGTCTAGACTCAAACGAGAGTTACGCCCCGATGAGAATGATTATTCTGCGGGAGCGTTGCATGGTGATTCAGGAACCACCGCGGAAAATCGAACTCGCGTGAGATTGGGGCGCAACATATTGTCAAAGCTAGACGACCTCGTGATCGAATACATGAATTAGTTAGAATTGGTGATTTGAATGGATTGGAATACACGCAACGAATGCATTGATGCGAATAGGTGATCGTGCTCGATGTTTAGAAATTTGAGTGACGCGAGCTCGGGTAAAAAACCCCGTACTATCGACTTTGGTTTGACCCTAGGATTGGTGTCAGTGTTGGCATTATTGTTGGGAAACTATGATTCTAATCCTGAAATTGACTTAGCCTCGAAATGATTGGCCTAGCGGTTAGGCGAGACGCCCTGTTTCAAGTGTTAGCAATCAAAAAGATTGATCTTGAGGATTGACATAGATGGATTGAGTGAATCAAGAATAGGAAACCCTGCTCACGAGACTCGGCTGACATGCATATATTTCAGGGACGCCTAGGTATGTGCACGATGCGACTCGAGTAAGAATGACAAATTTTCTATCATGCGGCTTGGCTGAATGCATGTATTTTGGGGACGCCTGGAGTGCGTGCACGATCCAGCCAAGTGATACGTTGAATGGAAATAAGACTTGAGGAATGAAAGAGTGTCGAGATCTTGATATCATGTTAACGGAAAGATTGAATATCATGCGAGCGTGGCTCGGAATTTAAGAAACGCGTAAGCGAAGTGTGTACGATAGTCCCGTGTCTAGGCACGATTAAGTCTTGGCCATATAAATGGTAGGATGGCTTGCCTTCAGGAAAGTCTCGAGGACGAGACTTGTTCTGAGTGGTGTATGTTATAGTGCCCCATCCCGCAAAGTCAATCGGAGGAATCGAAACACCGACGGCGTTCGGACTTAGCCTTATAACGGCGACTCGAAGACATTGCTCGGTCAAGCGACCGCTCGCTCAGGTGGGGTAGTTTCGGTGAACTCGCCTCGTCTTTGCCTTCACCTAATAACTCGCATGTTTTCAACTTGCACAAGTTAGGCTTGATAATAAAAGAGACGCACCCATATAGCTAAGGGAATAATCTCGACCCGTCGGAATGTCTTAGAACATGGAAATTGGTCCCACGGTCTGCTTAGAAGTCGGCTCAGCGTGTTTCCAAATGACACTCGATCCTTCGTCCCGTGGCTTGGGAGAAGGACGTTGGCCTAAAGATGCTAAGTTGCCTCAACACTTGAAATAGCCCAAGTCATAGGCGTCGCCTGCGTAAATGCTTGATAAAGCATGCACGGTCCCGTCGTTTGTCCCGACACTCGAACTTGCCTAAGTCATAGGCCTCGCCCGCGTAAATGCTCGATAAAGCATGCACGCCTCCGTAACGAAAGGCTTGGCATAGCCTTTGTTCGTCCCTCGGGTTAAGTTGTAGGCTTGAGTAATGCTAGGCAAAGTTATGCCGGTCAACCTAAGTAATTCTAAGTGCTGTCCCGCCCTATCTGCAGTTGTCAAGTTAAATAGTCCCACCATCCCAAGGCCCGTCATATAAAATATGACTTGGGCGATAGCGTCGCGTAGAACGTAAGTTTGTTTGAGGCACGATGCACAGACTTAGTGTTAAGGCATGAACCACGGTTGATTTAATGAGTTTTGGAGAAAGGACTATCAAATAGGCATTCATGAGTTGAATGAAATGATATGGTAACATGGAAAGAATGCTCGCGACCGTGGGTCGTCGAGGGGTCTCAAATGATGAAGTCTGGAATGTGGAACACAAAAGATAGTAAAACAATGAAAGTAAAAACAATGAAACGGTCCTGAAATGAGGAAGTGGGTCGAGTCTGCATGGTCATTGGATAACTTGTGTACTGGTGCACAAGAATTTGATTTGTTCCTCAGATGGTTGCCGCGGCCACGGGACCGATTTGGCCTAGGAGGAACACGGGCCTACGGGACCCTTGGATGGTGTGCGACCTGACCCAAGGGGTGCGTCGTTGGACGGGTATTAGGGGAAATTCGACGAGATCGCGCCTCGTTATATACGAACGTACCCTAATATCCAATGGAGGTCCAAGATAGCTTGTCGTACTAGTGACCAAGTTCATATAGATGTCGGCATGACGGCGGCAATCCGCGAGCGTGCCTTTGGATTTAGTCGAGTATTGAGTGCGCTATATCAAGGAGTCGAGTTGAAGGTGTGTGTACAAGTTAAAAACACAATATTGGGCCTAAGATTTGGTTTCAACGTAGGCGTCGTGCTTCGGCACGAGTCGTGGCGTCGAGTCTTAAGATGTTGGCATAGAGTTGCACAAGTTTGATTGAGTCGTCGCGGGTTTAAGTCAGGAATCGTCGCAAGGCAAGTTGGTTGAGTGACACTAAGTTCACAAGTCTCGATTGGGTCAGTTGGTGATCAAAGTAGCAAGGGCCGCTAGGCGGCAAGGGCCGCGAGGCGGCGATCTGGTTAAGTCTTACTGAATTGCGAGGCACGGCCTCAGCAAGGGTTTGTAGCACGGCCACACGGAAATGAAGCCTCATCGCGTAGTTGCGTCTCTAATTTTGTCGAAAGGCAAGCACGACTTGATAGGTTAACGTTGTTGGCACGAAAAAGGGGGTCTAGAGGTAAAGTATGAGTTAACGTTGGGGTACAAGCACGGGATGGTCCTCAGACACAAATATGCCAAGGCGTCCGTAGTCTTAAAACTGATCCTGAGGCAAAACTAGAAATACAATAGAAAGGGATTTAAGCTGCACAAAGTAAATGAACGTGTAGGTTTTGTATGGGTGGGCGAGGAGCTCACTCCACCAGTACAGTTGAGTACTGACACCCACACAATATTTCATGTGCAGGCACAGGTAGAAGCTCGTGGCGCGGAGCTCCTTCGATGCGTCGAGGCACGGAGTCCCTTGGCGATTCGAAGCGTACGGCCGTGTGGATTGAAGACTTATACAGGACATAATGTATGGATATCGCCTTCCGAAGCTTCCGCTGGCTCAAGCATTGTAATCGAAAGATGAGAGAAAGCAGAGTGACTTGTAAATGAGAGAAAAGTGAGCATGAGAGACTTGTAATTTGGCCTTGCGCCCACAAATGTAATCTTCTATTCAATATCAATAAAGAGCTTCTTTTGAATGACTTTTGTTCATGTGTGCTCGTTCTAAGTTTTCGCTGCATGTTTCAATATTTCTGCTTGGGACTTCTGTGCGACGACTCTGTCGCCGCCGATGAAATCGACCGTTATGAAACTGTCTTGCACGAGCGCAATTTAGGCTCGTGCGGCATCACGTCTTAGCGAGGACGATCGCTCCTACGGGAGCGGGGCGTGACAACAAGTGATTCAATGAACCATGAAGCATAGTGATACACAATGTAAGTGAAACACACAGAACATGTAGTATTCGATGCTCCCTGAGGGGATAACTTCTCAAGAAAGGATCCATATAGTACTAATCCGTGTGACCAATGTGACAGCATCAAGTAATTTAAAGCAGGAGAATAATTCCAACAGGATATGAAATGATCAGAGAATGTACTCGCCTGTATCCTGAGTATCTGAAGAATATCTACTGTCCGAGGAGTGGTGTCTGTCTCCTATAGAAAAGTACAAGTCACTATAAGTCTAAAATGATAATAAGATGCAATTCAATGTATTCTATATGAATCTAGGTCAATCTAGACCAAAGTCAAGTCTTGGTCAACTCTGGTCAACCCTAGAAGTCAAACTAGGTCAACTAAGTCAAACCTAAGTCAAACAAGTCTATAATAGTCTAACTATCAAGCCCACATCAATTCTAGACTATACAAGTCTAACTAGACTCTATACTGGCATTCAAGCCATACCCATAGGCTAAGAGTCCTAGGCTATAGGCTATATCATGCCTATAGACCAACCACATATCACTATGCACATATCAATATATATATCTAAATATAATACACACACATTATAATGTATAGGGCACATGAATGTGCATCTCCCATATATATATATACATGTGTATATATAAATATACATGAAGGATAGAAAATGGAAAGGTGATGGTGTACATGTGTGTGTGTGAGAGAGAGACATGAGAGCAAAGTGTCATGAGAGTGTGTGTTATCATGGAATGAGTGTTAGACAAATGTGTGATATCCTGGAAAACAGGAAAACAGTGAATAGTATTTGTGTACAGTGTCAATGAAAAGAAATCAGTGTAGTGATATGAATGTGTGTGTTCAGGGGTTCACATGACAGTGTAGTGTAACCTGGAAATCAGTGAGCTAACATTTGTGTGTGTGTACAAAAAGGAAGATAGGAAAACAGTGAGCATTATAGGAATTAACAGTGCATATACAAACAGTGTATGATAACAGGAAAACAGGGAGCCACTCTAGTGTGGAACAATACCATGTATAGGAATAACATTCAACATGGTATTAAATCATGAAGCCAGTATTAAAGGGAAGGAAATCATTCTCAGGTTTGATGAGGACTAACATTTCACATTTGGTTTAAGGAAAGGAAATTAATGACAGTGAAGTCACATTGAAACAATCATTCAATTTTCAGCTTAATATTGAAAGTAATCATGCAACCTATGTATCAGTCATAACATTTCGAAGCCAACTCAAAGTCCAAAATCCCATTCATGAATCCAAAACCCATTCTAATATGAAAAATCAATTTATCATGAGCTAATACACATGTAGGAATAATAAAACAACTGAAACATCAATTTAACAGATAAAAATAGGAATTAAAGTGTTCAGGAATTGGAAAAATATAATGTGGTATCAGTGGTATCAGTCGAATATCAAACTTACATTCGAATCCCATTTCTCATGACAACCAACCTAATCTAATAAGTAAATATCAACTAACAGAGATTATCAAACATGTCTAGGATCTTAATTAGCAATTTAAATCATAATTAAACCATTTAAAACTGGAATTTAACACAGAACAAATAATCAGACTGAACACAGCACAGTGCACGACCAGTGCACACCCAAATGTGTGTCCGACACGACACGAGGACTCACGAAACTTTGGGAGCCTCGTGTCAGTGTCAGCCCCGACCCTTGTGTCAAGTTTCCCGTGTCCACGTGGTGTGTCTAGGGTGCTGTGGCCCCCGAGTAGCAGGGGAACTGCCACGCGCGTGCGTGTGTGTGAACCCAGTGTGTTCCCGTGTCCAATACGACACGACACCACAACCACCTCAGTCCAACAAAAATTGATAAGCGACATCAAACCCTAAATTCCTATTCAAACAAAATTCGAAAACAATGATGAAATGCACATTGTGGCATTTCATCAAACACCTAGGTTAGCCACTGATACGTGTCCGATACGGACACGTATTGGACACAAAACCTAGAAATAGTTATACCAACAGTTAGGGTAGACCTAGGGCTTCCTATTCATGCATTTAAATCACTATTTTATGGTAGGAATAGGAATTTACCTAGGTGAGTGAAATGGCTCAAAAGCTTCAAAGAGAGTTGTTCCTCTAGCTACCAAACTCCTCCAAATTGCTCCTTCACTGAAATTTCTCACCATAGCCAGGAAATACACAGAGATTAGAACCTATTGCAAGAAATTTGGAGGAAAAATGAGTTGAAATGGAGAAGATAGGGATTGGGGAAGAAAGGGGTTTACCTCTATTTCCAAACTTGTTATTTCCTAAAGGAGGCTAGCCCTAAGTGAAGAGACATTAAATAGAGTGGGGAAACCAATGTTGGCCGGCCATGTAGTGTAGGCTAGGATTAGGGTTTCACTAGTTTGGTTATGGGCCTCTATGGACCTAAGCCATAAGTCATGGCTTATGAAATCACAAGCCATTATCTAACCTATTCATTAATCCTATTCCCTAAATTAATTCTAATAATTAGGATATCACTAACTTAGGTTAAACTAGGGTTTCATAATCTAACCAAGTAGTCATGACTAGGGTTAGCTTCTAGGATAGTCTCCTAAGTCACCATGAGTCAAAGTCAAGAATAGCACTAAATCAATTATACTAAAAATTACTTAAAATTCCAATAATTATAATTAATACTAAATAATTCCAATAATTCCCAAAATTTTAAAAATGACCAAAATACTCCCAAGCTAGAAATGTGGTAGTGACATATCTCGACTCCATTTCTAACACCACACAGGTAGTTTTTTTTTCTAACCTTTTTTTTTCTCTCGAGATCCAAGTAATAGATATAATTTTTTTAACCCTAACATATTTTTGTTTACTAACATAGTTTCTGTTGGCACAGTTTATTTTGATAACATTAACAGCATCTTCATAGTCTAGTTTTCTATGTATTTCAGATTGATATTCTTTCAAAAGCTCTACTACATAAAGTCTGTCCATTCAAGTCGAGTCATCAAAGCCTTATGGGAATTCCTAAAAGAAGACTGAAGAAAAGACCAGCGATACTTAAAGAGGGCTCTCAACATATTCAAGATATCGAGTCTGTACAAGGTCTAGGTCTTTCTGTAAACACCTAAGTTTGGATGACAAAACGTAAAGCTCTTCTATTTTCAGTCAAAAATTAATGTCCAAAAGAATGGCATACCGACGGCCGGTATACCGCTGTATACCGACGGTATACCGTTTTGTCAGCCACAAAATATTCTGTGACAAACATCGGCGTACCGATGGTATACTACGGCATACCGACAGTATACCGTTTTGTGAGCCACAGAATGTTCTGTGATAAATATCGGCGTACCGACAGTATACTATGGCATACCGACGGTATACCGTTTTGTTAGCCACAAAAATGTTCTGTGACGAACTTTGGCATACCGACGGCATACAATATTATACCGACGGTATACCGATTTGTTAGCCACAAAATGTTCTGTGACGAACATCGGTATACCGACGGCATACTGCGACATACCGACGGTATACCGGTTTATCTGATTTGATTTTTGAATGGACAAATACTAGCATTAAATGCTCCCCAACGGATATAATTATTACCGTTACTGTTCAGAACGGTATACCGACGGCATGCCGGTCCATACCGACGGTATGCCGTCTGGGCTATATTCAGGAGCATTAAATGCTACCTACTCTTGGTTTTCTATATAAATGGTTTTCTTCTCTCTTAAAGGTTATCCACTTAAGCCATAAATTTCTCAACAACCAAGAGCTCCACCATTACTACTCTACCCAAGCTTTTAATTGTCATCCATTCCAAAAGTGCTAGAGTATTCAAGAGTTGTACTTTTCGATCTTCAAGTGTTAGAAGATCAACAGTTCTCTTCCTTTCCTTTTTGAAGTTGGCAAGCCTTCGTAAGAAAACTCGTGTGTAAGAAGTTGGCGAGTTCTTCGGATCCAAACTCGTGTTGAAGTTGGCGAGTTCTTCGGATCCAAAATCGTGTGTACTATTTACTCAATAATGGATTTAAATCGGAGAGAGTTCCGGGACTGGATTACCTCTAGGGAGGATACCAGGATACATCGTGTGTTTGATTTTCTCACTCTCTTTTTTTATTTGAGTAATATAGCTTCTTGTGTTTAGTTTTATTTTATTTCCCTATTCACCCCCCCCTTAGGGTTCTACAATTGGTATCAGAGCTTGTTCTCTTGATTTGGATTTACACCCTTAGAGTGATCCATGGCCATTAACCCTAGTATCAACACATTCCACAATGAGGGACACTCCACAAATAGACCTCCTCTATTTGATGGAACCAACTATAACTATTGAAAGATTAGGATGAGCATTTATCTAAAGTTCATAGATTTCGATTTATGGAATTGCGTGATAAATGGTCTTCCTACTCCTTCCGGAGTTATTGAGGATGTTGTATCTGACACCCTTAGGGACAAACTCACTGAGAATGTCAAGAAGCTTGCTAGTCGAGATGCTAAGGCTATGAACGCTCTTTACTGTGCTCTCGATAGCAGTGAATTCAATAGGATCTCTACTTGCAAGACTTCTAATGAGATTTGGAAGTTGCTAGAAGTCACACACGAGGGAACATCACAAGTAAAAGAATCAAAGATTAGTAGACTCATACAAGAATATGAATCTTTTAAGATGAAACAAGATGAGTCTATTACTTGCATGTTTACTCGTTTCGGTGATATCATTAACCATCTTTCTTCTCTTGGTAAGGAATATCCTGCTCATGAAAAGATCAGGAAAATTTTCAGAGGATTGACTAAAGGATGGAGTCCTAAAGCTACCGCCATCATTGAAGGGAACGACTTGACAACCATGAACCTTGAGACCCTCATGGGGAAGCTTATGACTCATGAACTTGACATGAAAGATCAAGAGGAATCCTCCAGCAAGAGAAGGAGAAAGAGAAGGCCAAAGAAAAGGAGAAGTCTCTAGCTCTCAAAGTTACAAAATCCTACTCAAAGGATAGCTCCGACGACAACGAGTCGGATGATGATGAAGCGATAGCTCTCACAGCAAAGCATTTTCGAAAGTTCCTCAAGTTCAACAAAGCCAACCATTTTAGACGGGACAACGATGAAGACCCTGCTTGCTACCAATACAGGAGAACCGATCACATCAAGAGAGATTTTCCCTATGACAAGAAAAGACTCAAGTAAGTACGAGAAGCCTACCAAAGAAAGCTCCTCCTCCCGAAAATACGCCAACACCAGCATCTGGTGTGAAAGTGATGCCAGCGACTCAGACAACGACAAAGATTGCAAACACAATGCAAATGTTTGTCTCATGGCAACTGATGAGGTACTCGATGATCTCTCTTTAAACACTCTCACTTATGATGACTTGGAAAATGTTATTCTTGAACTACACGAGGAACATAAAGGTATTAGGAACAAGTACAAGAAATATCTAAAAGAGGTTGATGTACTCAAACTTGAAGTAGAAAGACTCTCTAACATCATTATTGATGTAAAAGAAAAATCTCCTGCCTCCGACACGGATGAGATAGAGTCTTTGCGACTCAAGTTACAAGAATCTCAAATTATCATTGAGAAAAAGGATAATGAGATTCAATCCCTCAGAAGGGCTTATGATTTTGCTATGCATAAAGTTCAAGCTGCAAATAGAAGAGAATATGATACTTCTACTAAGTATAATGATCTTCTTTTGCAGAATAAGAAACTAGGTGATAAGAACACTACTCGCACACATGCTCCAAGACACGCCTACACTCATCACAACACTAGTCACAACTCTTACATGAACAATAACACTACACACAAGTTCTATCCTAACACAAGGAAATGACCATTTGTTAAGAAGAACACCTCACACCATGCCTTCTATTATCATCATCATAACACTCATGATAGAACTCCTCGCACTAAAGCTTCACATGTGCATAACACTCACACATTTTTTTCTAAATCTTCTATGATGTACAACTATTGTGGCTTGCTTGGACATACTTCTAATTATTGTCTGACAAGGAAACAAGTTGATATGAAAGTTTATAAATTGGTTCCTAAGACTAACAATCAAGGACCCAAACAATCATGGGTACCAAAATGTTCATCTTCAACTTATGTTGTAGGTGAAGAATCCTTCTCATGCTAGAAGCAAGTGGATCCTCGATAGCGGTTGTTCACGGCACATGACCGGTGATGCTTCACTTTTTACAACGCTATCGATGAAGAAAGAGGGGCATGTATCCTTTGGTAACAATCTAAAAGGACACATCATAGAAAATAGTAATATCGGTTTCCCTCCTTATCCTTGTATTAAAAATGTTTGTCTTGTTACAAATCTCAAACACAATCTTCTCAGTATCAGTCATCTTACGGATAATGGTTATGATATTAAGTTTGTTAAACTCAAATGCTTCATTACCGATAGTTCTAGTGGATCTACAGTATATGAAGGCATTAGAGAAAACAATATCTATGTTCTTTATCTTGTTGAAGGTACTAACAATGACAGGTGCTTAGTTGCAAATAACGATAAAAGTTGGCTTTGGCACATGAGGCTCGGATACGCCAACATGGATACCATTTCCCGTCTTGCAACCAAGAAGCTTGTACGAGGACTTCCAAGTATCTCCTTCAAAAAGGATATGGTATGTGAAGAATGTGAGAAAAGTAAGTTGACCAAGTCATCCTTCAAATCCATCAACTCTGTGAGTACCTCTAGACCACTTCAACTCATTCATATGGATTTATTTGATCCTAGTAGAGTAGCTAGTCTTGGAGGCAAACTTTATGCTTTTGTTTTGGTTGATGATTTTTCGAGATTTACTTGGATCATTTTTCTTGCCAGTAAAAGTGATATTTTTCGTGAATTTGTTGCATTTTGTAAACGTGTTCAAAATGAGAAAAACATTTCTATTAACAAGATTAGAAGTGATCATGGAGGAAAATTTGACAATGCCGATTTTAAAAGATTTTGTGAAAAGAATGATTTTGGTCATAATTTTGCTTGCCCACGAACTCCTCAACAAAATGGTGTTGTGGAGAGAAAGAATAGAACCCTTGGCGATATGGCCCGGGTTATGTTAAACCAATATAAGCTCCCCCAATACTTTTGGGAGGAAGCCGTTAACACGACATGTCATGTTATAAATAGGGTCTTGATTAGACCTATTTCTAAAAAGACTCCTTATGAGCTTTGGTTTGACAAAATTCTCTCTATTGAGTATTTTAAAGTTTTTGGATGCAAATATTTTATTTTGAATACCAAGGACAACCTAGGCAAATTTAAAGAAAAAGCTTATGAAGGTATTTTCCTTGGCTACTCAATACATAGTAAAAGTTTTCGTGTCTTTAATAAAAGAAGTCTCGTTGTCGAAGAGTCAATTAATGTCTCTTTTGATGAACGTAACTCTTCTACATCCTCCTCATCCGATGATATTGATGACATCTCTTTTGGTTTGGAGAACTCTTCTATTGGAGATCCTCGTCCTTCTTCATCTAATAATGAAATTGTGACCCCTCCAACAAAAGATTCTCCACCACACGAGCCTCCTCAAGAGGATCTCCCAAAGGAATGGAGATTTGTCCTTAATCATCCTAAGGAGCTTATCATTGGTGATCCTTCATCCCGTGTAAGCACTAGATCCTCCACTCGTGATCTTTGTGCAAAAGTGGCTTTTATTTCTCAAATAGAGCGTAAAAATATTAATGATGCTTTTCATGATAAATTTTGGATGATAGCGATGCAAGACGAGCTAAATCAATTTGAGCGAAACAAGGTTTGGAAACTTGTCCCTAAACCTAACAACCACCCCATTATTGGAACTAAAAGGGTGTTTCGCAATAAACTTAATGAAGACGGGTTAGTGATTCGTAACAAAGCCCGATTGGTTGCTCAAGGCTATAACCAATAGGAAGACATTGACTACGATGAAACCTATGCTCCAGTTGCTCGTCTTGAATCCATTCGCATGCTATGTGTTTTTGCTTGCTTTAATGATTTCAAACTCTTTTAAATGGATGTTAAAAGTGCTTTTCTAAATGGTATTATTAAAGAGGAAGTTTATGTTAAGCAACTTTCTGGCTTTGAAGATTTTCAATTTCCTCATCACGTCTTCAAACTACACAAAGCCCTTTATGGCCTCAAACAAGCTCCTCGTGCTTGGTATGAGCGCCTTAGTTCCTTTCTTATTTCACACAATTTTTCTAAGGGCTAAGTCGACACAACACTTTTCATCAAATCCCTTAATGGCACTCTCTTATTAGTACAAATTTATGTCGATGACATTATCTTTTGTTCTACTAACAATGCACTTTGTGTAGAATTTGCTAAAGTAATGCAGGATGAATTTGAAATGCGCATGATGGGCGAACTATCATTCTTTTTGGGCTTGCAAATCAAACAAGGACCCAAAGGAACCTTCATCAATCAAGCAAAATATACGAAGGATCTCCTCAAACGCTTCGAACTTGACTCATCCAAATCAATGAGGACTCCTATGGCAACAACGACAAAGCTTGACAATGATGAAGATGGTACTTCGGTCGACATTCGTAAGTATCGAGGTATGATCGGTAGTTTACTCTATCTAACTGCTAGCCGACCTGATATCATGTTTAGTGTATGTCTTTGTGCACGATACCAAGCAAATCCAAAGGAATCGCACTTATGTGATGTAAAGCGTATTTTTTGATATCTCAAAGGCACCATTAATATGGGACTTTGGTATCCAAAATCTTCATCCTTTGAGCTTCACGGCTTCTCGGATGCAGATTTTGCCGGATGCAAAATTGACCGAAAAAGCACTAGCGGCACATGTCAATTCCTTGAGAAATCCTTGGTATCGTGGTTTAGTGAGAAACAAAACTTTGTTGCTCTTTCAACCATTGAGGCCGAGTATATAGCGGCCGGAGCTGTTGTGAACAAATTTTTTGGATGTCACAAACACTTGTAGACTATGGCATTTCTTCTACTTGTACCTCTATTAAATGTGATAATACTAGCTCGATAAATCTCACAAAAAACCCGATTTATCACTCCCGCACGAAGCACATTGAGATTAGACACCATTTTCTTCGTGACCATCAACAAAAGGGGGATATCCGCCTTGATTTTATTGACACTACTTATCAATTAGCCGACATTTTCACGAAACCACTCCCGGAGGATCGTTTCGTTTTTCTCTGCCAAGAATTAGGCATCATTCATTTCGACACTTAGCTCTTCTCCAACGGCACACCGACAGTATACGACGGCATACCGACGGTATACCGATTTGCGTTCAGAATTATGTTCTGTGCACAAAATCGGTATACCGCCGGCATACACCGGTATATCGACGGTATGCCGTTTGAGGCGGACACTAGCTGTCATATCAGTATCGGGCCCCACCCTTTCTTCCACTCTCTTTTCCTACTTTCCTCATTAACTACCCATCAAATCACTTTCTATCTCTCATTAACTACCCATCTAATCTCATAACTCCCCATCCCATCCCACCCCTTCCATTTCTTTACTTAATTACATTCATTATCACACTTTTCAAAACTCTCCCCCATTTACTCCCTCCATCACTCTTCATCAATTTTCAAAAACCTTTTCCTCTTCCCACTCTTCCTTTATAACCTCAACTTTCTTCTTCTTCCTCCTCTTCATTCTTCATCTATTCTCCTTCACACCTCTCCATCAACCCATGGCAACCCACAAACGTCCTCGCTCCTCCTCCTCCACTGCAAACCCGTTCACTCCCGTGCCTCTTCTCATGACTATGATCCGAAAATCTTCTCCTCCGTCATGGCTGCCGACGCTTGGTTCCAGCATTTTGCCAACCACAACGTCTACAAGGGCAAAGCCATCAACTAGAATCTGTTCTTCGGCTATCTCTCCCTCTTTGAGACGGTCGACCTCTCATCCCTTCTGCGGCGTCAGGTGCCCGTCTACCCCGCAGCGGTGCGCCTGTTCTACTGCAATCTCGTTCCAGATCTCCAAAACAACGCCATTGAGACCATGGTGAACGACCGCCACTTTCGCCTGACGGCTCGGGACATCGTCGAGATTCTCGACGTCCCTAACAAAGGAGATGCTCTGCCGACCTTGGCCGCTCTCTATCCTTCTGCCGAAGTCTCTTTTGACGAGTTCTGCGCCATCATTTGCAAGGGACCTAATCCTCCGGCCATTCTGGCACTTTCCAAGCAGTTGGAGCCGTTCTACTACGAGCTCCATCGAATCGTCTGCCACACCATCTACCCTAAGGGCGGCAACTATGATGCGATCACCAATGACGCACTCGTATGCATGTACTACCTCTACTCTAAAAAGACTTGGTCCTTTCCCAAGTCTCTTCTCAATGCCTTCTTCGGTGTCTTGCCCGCGGGGAAGCAGTCCCTCTATTATGGTGCCTTCATCACCCTTATCCTGGAGGCGAAGAACGTAGATCTCTCACTCTGGCAGTCGGACGGCGTACCCTCCTTTCTTGCTGTCTCCCGTTCTACCCTTGGTGCATCAGCGTCTCGTGCGTCTTCCTCCCAAGAACCGCCGGCCTCTACTCCTGCTGCGCCCGCTTCTACCCCTCCTCCATCCGGACGTTTCATGCCGCTGACCCAGCAGCATTTTGACATGCGCATGGCTCAGGTGGAGGAGCAGATGCGGGCTAACACTCGCGGCCTTGGAAACCTTATCCAGAGCCGCTTCCATGACCAGGCCTATTTCATCTAGCGCACTCTCCAGGACCGGAATGCCTATCTGGATCTCAACCTTCAGGATCCCATGTACCAAGTCTCCCGCTTCTCTGACCCCAACACCTACGGATTCATGTACCCGGACGGCGTGGATCCTTTCGGTGCATTTTACGGTGCTCAGGGTGGGGTGGACGATGATCCGGCGGATGAGTAGTAGCAGCCTCCTGTTGATGATGGTAGAATAACTTGGTGTCGTTTTAGTGTGTGTCCTTTGCGGTCCTTCGGGGACCAGTAGTTTGCTTTTATGTTGTGTGAAGTCCTACGGGGACTGTTTATTATGTTTTGATGTTGTCTTGATCACTCTCATGGAGGAGAGTTTTATCTTTGTTTTATGTAGTTTCAAGCATGAACCCTATTTCCATTTCTAATATATGCATGCTTTTGTCCATCATATTGTTTTCACTAGTTATCGCTAAATTTTTTACTTATTTCCCATCTTTGACTAAGTGACAAAGGGGAAGAAAACGTATTGAGGGGGAGTTGTCTACCTACGGGGGAGTCACTCCCTGAAGATGCTATCTCTATATTTTGTCAATTATCAAAATGGGGGAGATTGTTGGCACAGTTTATTTTGATAACATTAACAGCATCTTCGTAGTCTAGTTTTCTATGTATTTCAGATTGATATTCTTTCAAAAGCTCTACTACATAAAGTCTGTCCATTCAAGTCGAGTCATCAAAGCTTTATGGGAATTCCTAAAAGAAGACTGAAGAAAAGACCAGCGATCCTTAAAGACGGCTCTCAACATATTCAAGATATCGAGTCTGTACAAGGTCTAGGTCTTTCTGTAAACACCTAAGGTTGGATGACAAAACGTAAAGCTCTTCTATTTTTCAGTCAAAAATCAATGTCCAAAAGAACGGCATACCAACGGTATACCACTGTATACCGACGGTATACCATTTTGTGAGCCACAAAATGTTCTGTGACAAACATCGGCGTACCGACGGTATACTACGGCATACCGACGGTATATCGTTTTGTGAGCCACAGAATGTTCTGTGACAAACATCGGCGTACCGACGGTATACTACGGCATACCGACGGTATACCGTTTTGTTAGCCACAAAAATGTTCTGTGACGAACTTCGGCATACCGACGACATACAACAGTATACCGACGGTATACCGGTTTGTTAGCCACAAAATGTTATGTGACGAACATCGGTATACCGACGGCATACCACGGTATACCGCGGCATACCGACGGTATACCGGTTTATCTGATTTGATTTTTGAATGGACAAATACTAGCATTAAATGCTCCCCAACGGATATAATTATTACCGTTACTGTTCAGAACGGTTTACCGACGGCGTGCTGGTCCATACCGACGGTATGCCGTCTGGGCTATATTCAGGAGCATTAAATGCTACCTACTCTTGGTTTTCTATATAAATGGTTTCCTTCTCTCTCTTGAAGGTTATCCACTTAAGCCATAAATTTCTCAACAACCAAGAGCTCCACCATTACTACTCTACCCAAGCTTTTAATTATCATCCATTCTAAAAGTGCTAGAGTATTCAAGAGTTATACTTTTCGATCTTCAAGTGTTAGAAGATCAACAGTTCTCTTCCTTTCCTTTTTGAAGTTGGCGAGCCTTCGTAAGAAAACTCGTGTGTAAGAAGTTGGCGAGTTCTTCGGATCCAAACTCGTGTTGAAGTTGGCGAGTTCTTCGGATCCAAACTCGTGTGTACTATTTACTCAATAGTGAATTTAAGCCGGAGAGAGTTCGGGACTGGATTGCCTCTAGGGAGGATACCAGGATACATCGCGTGTTTGATTTTCTCACACTCTCTCTCTCTCTCTTTTTATTTGAGTAATATAGCTTCTTGTGTTTAGTTTTATTTTATTTCCCTATTCACCCCCCCTCTAGGGTTCTACAGTTTTTCCATGACTCCATCTACCACACAGGTAAATCTTTCTAGCCTAATTTTTGTTTTCTGCCGAGATTCAAATAATATATCCAAGTATTTTTTTTCTAACGCTCACATATTTTATTTTTATAACCTGGTTTCTGCTTCCATCTACCACACAGGTAATTTTTTCTAGTTTAATTTTTTTTCTGTTGAGATCCAAATAATATATCCAAGTATTTTTTTTTCCTGGTTTCTGCTTCCATCTACCACACAGGTAATTTTTTCTGCTTCCATCTACCACACAGGTTTATAACCTGGTTTCTGCTTCCATCTATCACATTAAATTCACTAGATTTTTCATCGTAAAAAAAAATTGTGGATAATAATTTGATGATTGGCTTGATTCAGTTTTGTGGTATCTTAAAATTATTTATGCTATAGCTGCCAACTCATACATATATGCATGTACACCTTGACAAAATACTAGAATGCCTAGAATATTGTTCTAGCAGAAATAGTTTCTCTTGGTTGTTGCAGGAGCTTATCTAACTTAGATCCCTAAAACAATGGTGATGAATGAGGTTCAATTTGAAGTATTGGTAACACATGTTCTGCCTCGTTTCTGCAATATGTAGCAATATATTCAACACATGGTTATATATTAGATGATGATATTTAACATGTCCCCTCATTGTCAATAATTATACTGTTTTTAAAGTGTTGGCACATGGTTATATATTTGGTGATGATATTTAACATGTCCCCTCATTGTCAATAAGTATACTGTTTTTAAAGTGTTGGTGCTCATCATTGAATCAAATTATGTCATGTTCCTGGTTACTGATGTTACTAACTTGCAACCAGACTTGCAGCCAGTGGCGAGGCATTCCTTGCAGCCAGTGGCGTGGCGAGGCTTTCCTTATAGTCAGAGCCAGTGGCGAGGCATTCCTGCAGCCATCGGCGAGACATGAATTGCAGACATCGGCAAAGCATGAATTTATATGTTCTTTTCTTATACCTATGTTGCCATTTGATTTATTGTTCTTGGCAATGATGTTGATAGCTTGAGAAAGTGAAATTGATACTACATGGCAGCATATTATGATGCATAAATCAGTTATCTGAGCCATATTTTACTTCTTTTTTCTTGTTTTCATTGTGTTATCCAGAGGGTGGGGCTACTGGATGCAGTGATGGCTTGAGAAAGTGGAATTGATGCACCAGTTTGAATTTGGTCTATTGGAGCATCTATTCATTATGCAATAACATATTGTGACATCTAAGCCATATTAAATTGTTGTAAAATTTTGTACTTGTAAACTGGTGATTTTTTGTATATGTATTTGTATCTGTAAATTGGTGATTATAAGCCACTGTGCCTCAGTGTTAGGAATATTTGTATTTGTATTTGTATATGTTATGCAATAGCAGATGTGCATATGTGGAATATTTGTATTTGTAAATTGGTGATTTTTTTCAAATTTATGCAACTTAAGGTTTTGTTCGGTTTATTTCGGTTTATTTTCGAACCGGTTTATTTTGGTTTGGTTTTGTTCGGTTTTGTGCTGTCATGCAACTTGGTGAAGTAAACCTGAACCGACCGAAAACCGAACCGGTTTATTTCAGTTCGGTTTTGTTCGGGTTTTTTCAAAACGGTTCGGTTTACGGTTTCAACAAATACAGGTTTTTTTTTTTTTTTTTTGGTTTTCATAAAACCGGTTCGGTTTGAACCGAACCGAACCGTTGCTCACCCCTAGTTCAGACAGGTCAGGTTCATGAAAGCTGAAGAAATCAAACTAGTTTTGCTATCCAGGTTCAGGTATTTGCTTTTAGTTCTGAAGCCAATACCAGATATCATCGATCTTTCTAATGTCGCTTCGATAACTCTACCTTCGTATGTAAACTAAAACATTCACTATCCAGTATAATTATCAACTAAAAAGTTCACTATCCAGTATACTTATAGTGTATAGTATGTGACTAAGAACTAATGTATATGATTGTTTCCACAAGTTTTTGTTGTTCACTAACAATAGTTGGCTTTCTTTGACAGCCAAATAACCTACAAGACTCGAGAGTAAATATACTTTGCTGCCTGCTGTAGGACAGCAATGGCTTGACCAGAGCAGAGAACCAACAAGTAGCTGCTCAACAGTTTCTCTACAAGAAACAAGAGCCTGCATTGACGAACTCTACTGCAACCTGCGACCTATGCCCACGGTTCGGTGAACTAGACTATAATGTTGCTTGATTTTCCTCAGGCCAGCTCTCCAGTCACCTATGGATGCATTTAATACACTAGATTTGAGCTTGTGATGGTGTACCATATGAACTTGCCTCTCTCGAGTAGCAAAAAAGAGGATAAATAAAATGTGCAGTCTTTTCCCAGTCTCCTTGCGCAAACACAAGAGTATTGAGCTCCTAAACTTCATGTATTACTTTCATGTTATTTAAAGAAACAGATTAGCATAGTACAATTTTGAACTAAAGAATCAGAAAGCTCCATAATTTTTTTATGATCAACGTGTTATAATTTCTAACAAAGGTAACTATGAACATGACAGGACCATCTCACAAATTTATACTTACGAAAATTCGAAAACAATAAGAGACTGCATTCCCTTACCTCAAAGGTGCAACATATACAGATTGCTGGCAAATGTGAACAATTTTTTTTTCCTAGAAGGAAAACATTTTTATCTTAATTTAAAGGAATCGTTTCTAACAAGTTTGTCCATTATATCTAAAACATCTCAGTTGTATTCATGGTGGCAACTATTACTTTAGTTGTTCCTCCAATTTTTAAACAAACAAAAAAGAAAACCCAAAATTACATGAAGTGGCTCCAATCTCTCGACTCTGGCAGAAAAACTTGAATATACTTTTGCACAGTACACTTTATCTACTACCCAATAGAGATTCTTTAAGATGAAATTTTTTGAGCTGCAGTCACAACACAATCCAAATCAGATGTAACGATTTCTTTTGGTCGCTATATACAAGGACAAAAGTTGAGGGCACTACAAGATTTACTAAGACAACACACTTTTGGCAATCCTATGTATATTCAGGACTGTCAAATTTCTTTGCAAAAATTTCCAGTCCTAATTTTATAGGGACTGTCAAAATTTTGACAGGCGGTACTATTTTTTCAGCACTGCCAAAACGAATATATCGTCCCTAGTAATTATTGTAGTGCTCTTAACATTTGTCTATATAGCTGCTTTCTTTCCTTCTGTTTTCTTCAGGCAAGGAACTCGTCACCAGTTAAGTTACAGTGGCGTGGCAAAACGCCGCAGTTAAATGCCAGAAAATGAGCAGAACTTCTATCGCAGTTAAATGCCAGAAAATGAGCAAAACTTCTATTCTAGGTCGAGAATGAACACATTTCAATTAGAAACCCCTGTGCAAGAGCACGAAAATGCATTTTCTAAGACAAAATGAAGCCAATATAGGACAACAGTTGAAGAAACAATGTTGCAGCTCTTACCTGCTGATGGAGAACAGTCATACATTATGGGGAAGGCGGCAGGATAGGCAGTTGATGAGAAGAAACAAATCTAACGTACTTTGCCTACGTGCCTAGCTAAACCCAAATCACCTGCTCGGTGGTCAAGAATTTGGCATCGTGCTTGCCCGAGATCTTCAAGACAGTCTAGCACTCCCGCGTTCTCCATGCCCCGAGCAAAATGGGCCTCTCTTCTGCCGGATCTTTTCTCCAGAGAAAAATCTCGGACTGAAGCAAGGAAGAAGCAAAACTGGGCAGACCGCTGGTTCAGCCATTTGGTTGGCGAGGCCGGTGAATTGGTGGTGAATATGGGGAACCTTCGGGCCGCCAACGGTCGAAGATGATCCTCCCTCCTCGACCAATCCTTCCATTGAAGCGATATGGTGGCGCAACCGAACCGTTTTCAATAGGAGGATCTGGTGGCCGCAAAATGCCCACAGCAGCCAATCTATCTGGATCTAGAGGTCTTGTAAACAGAAGGACAGGTTCTTTTGGGCCCTGCATCAATTAGAACGGGTTAAACAATATTTGTCGTCCATTGAGCTATATTCCTAGTATAAAAACAGACAACAATCAAGTGTCACATCTAGCCAAGGACTTGCTTTTCTTCTAATAAGACAGCCACAGACCCGTACTGTTTGCTTGGGAATTCATGTGAAAGGTTTTAATTGCAATTAAAATACACGCTGTTGATGCCAACCTCGAAACATATAAAGAACACTCCAATGTTCTGAGAATCTCTCATCTGAAGCAATAGCAGGTAAGGATATGATCGAGTTGTAATTAACGTGATAATGGGTTAATATTTAACCATTTAAAGCATATGCAAAAATTTCCTGCACACTAGGCATTAATACATGCATCGTGAATCAATGATTGAATGGCAACCATGTATTTTAGTTCCTGTGTGAACCTTACTAAAACACGCCTCCTACCACACAAAATAAACAATTTAACAATATGAAATAATCAATGTGCAAAAACAATAAACACAGAAACTGATTTAAGCCGTAATATGTAATGACAAAAGTGATATATAACGCGTTATCTTGGCTAAGACTTTATCCATTTGACATTTGTGCAAATTCTATTAGTGACCTCCCATCAGAACCTTAAAGTAGCATTTGAAACAACGGGAAAAAAAATGTAATGAGCAGGACATTAGATAAACATACCCTCCTGAGAGGCCATCCATTTTGCGGAGTTCTCTGCTTCGGTTCCCGCTTCATGTGTCCAGGAGTGACCACTACCAGCTTTGAATTCATGGAAGGAGGATTCTGCCTCATGGCTAACCGTGCACGTAGATAGCCATATGCTGCATCGTCCGAGTCCATAATATCGTCCTCACTTGATTCAAATTTGCATGGGTTTGATGGAAAACCTGGAAATGCCATCCCGTCTTTAACAAGCTGCGCTTCGTGCTGAAAATTGATTTTAAAGTCACTAAGCTGACTGGCAAAATTCCATGTATTGCTAACTTGCCTAACATCCTCCCATATAATGGAAGCTTAACAATCAGTTTAAGATACAACCAATTACCCTTTAATCATATCGTCTTGGGTTCTACTTCGCTAAACTAGCAACAGAGAACTATGCCATGTCGTTTCATCAACTAGGAATTCACAAAAAAACAAGTGCAGAATTAAAAGGCAGCATGCCAAAGTTTCTCAATAACACGTATATTAACCATATGTGTCAGCAAAAAGGTAGTGCTAAAAGTTCATACAAAATACTATTGTGTTGTAATTATCAACCTTTATCAAGTGTTGAGAGTGAACCTAGGAAACACGGACACTCCAAAAATGCTAGTCTGTATAGTGTCCGGGTGGCACAGCAAGGACACTTCAAAATACACCAGGACAATCAAAAATTGTTGTCATGTCCGTCTCACCATCTATGTATCTTGTTGTGTCATCTCCGTGTCCATGAAAAACACTGACAACCATGTAGAGTTCATATTGTCTCAGTTGATCAATGACATTCCTGATGTCCTGAAGATACTAAACTACTGATGGAATTTGATGATTACACATCTAATTACAAGACTTAAGACAGTAATATGGGAATATAGATCTCAGATCAGATGTCTACCTATGAAAGGTGGGATTTTCCTTACCCTTCTGTTCCATAACGAAGGGTTAAAAATCCTCCCAAACTATACATTTATTATTAGAAATGCCTATAGTTGTGGCACTGATGGAGTCAAAAGACAGCACTAATAATGGAGCCTCAACTTCATATAAGGGTAAGACATACTTTCCAAACGCATCTATACTGCGGTGAGGGCTAAATTTAACAGAAGTACATGGTTACACAGATAGGGTATATGTGTGTGCCGTCCCTCCTATTCATACCCTTCAAACTTGTATGTTAAAACCAACCAAATTTAAAACCAATTCAGAAATAATGTGGATTGTCATTAGTAAATAGTACTCTTCAGTTTGGTACTTGCTCTAGTCTACTCAGATTATTGACCAGCCTTTTGATCAATGATTTAGAAGAGACTAGTTAATTCAAAATGCTTGCAGTAATGCTGCTGAAAGATAATTACAATGAGGACATTAAAACAAATAGTAATGTGACGCAATGCTAACAAAAAGGAAACAGGTGATGCAAAAAGAACAGATTTTCTTTTTCTTTTTCTTTTTTCAATTTTCCAAGCAACTTCTTCATTACACACACGCGCGCGCGCGCACACACACACCTTGTACTTAAAAAATATACATACCTTGTACTTCATTTGAATCCGTTGAAGGCTGACCTCACTCTCCATGACCTCTCGTTTCTTTTCTTCCCTCTGCAAAACATATTTGTTGTGTAGTAAAGAACCATATAAATAGACTTTGCATCATTTAATATATAAAAGAAGGTTCAGCATTACAATTATAATACCTTAATCAAAGCTTCCAACATTGTTTTGGCCTGATCCAAGTTACGCCGAACCTGAAGATGAATTATTTACTATTTAGACGGAAATAATTACTAGCAGATCTTCTATAGAAAATTATGATTTCAAATGCAAAAAGCACATCGGTATATAGTACAAGGCCATCAGAAAATTACTTCCAGAACTACATTGTACCAGCATAACGTTATGAGAACAAGAAACCAAGTTTCACACCTCAGACTAAAGAAGCCCCAGTTTAGCGATTTCATAGATAAGTAACTTTAGTAACATAACAGTCAACTTGAGGCAAGGAGAAAATTGGAAACGTTTGTACAAGCCTGCAACCATGAATTATCGTGCATTTCCCTTAGAGTGGAAAATTGTTCTCTTTTATCAAACTAATCCTGAATCATGTCTGTGTAAATATACATAGTCCACTTGCCCTTAGAAACAACAGACTATGAAATAACTCAGAATTCTGTGTCCTGAAAGGAGCTGAATTACAAAGCTGAGATGAGGTAAAATGATGCAAAGAGAACTATCCAAAAGAGTTAAGTAAAGGTCGAAACACTAATGCGAAGGATCCAAGTGTTAGCCAAGGCTTGATATTTCATTTCCACTTCTTCTACCTCTAGCACTTGATTCTTTGATAGAGACTGGCATTCATAAGCACTAGTTAGCAAGTTCGACTTTTTTCCTTATTAATATATTCCTTTTTTTAATAATAAAAATGTACCCAATACCCATCAGTTGAAATCTGGCGAGCCAACAAACCCTTATTCTGTTAGAATAAAGGATCAAACAAGATGATGCCAAGGATTGCAAAGCATTCAAGGTGTTAAAATAAACAGTTACTGTTGTCACATGAAAAATGTGCCACCAAAGCCTCAACGGTCCAGCTTGTTCTCTTCAAAAGGTGACTCAGTGCCACGAAGCTCCGTTTACGCAGGATTTGGGGAGAGTCAAAATGTATGTAGCCTTACCCCCATAGAGGTTATTTCCGTGACTCCAACATGCATCCTCCAACAGGCAAGCAGCAAGACTCACCATCGTGCAAGCACGACACCTGTAGCTTGTTCTTGTAATACCCTGCTCCCAAATTGAGCCTTATAGTGGGTCCATCCACTTTTTGGCTCAACCGAGGGATCAAGTTTGGGCTTGGCTCAAGCATTGATTATCAAAGTTGAATTTTTTTTTTTATCATGGTTTGTCCTTTTTGGATTTAGTCTTGGTTGGTTAGAACTTTTGTGCTTGGTTGGGTTTAGACCAAATGTTCCTTATGGGTTTGGATTATGTTGGCTTATAGGTTTTGGATGGTGCTATCTTGCTTAATTTGGTTTTGGCTTAATAGTTTAGATACTTTTGGGTGAGACCCACTTTTGAGGAAGAATATCCATTAAGAGATATTTTCATTCAAATTCAAATCAAGAATATTCTCTGGCATCCCTTTATTATCATTAATTTCTTAGCCATTTCTGGTAAGTTTGATCGAATCTCCTAATTTGGAATAGGATAGAATTATGGCCAGGTCCGATGAATCTAGAGATCTACGGTTGAGAATTTGAGATTGATCTTACCTTAATTAACTTCTTTGTATGGCTAAGATTCATTATAGGCTAGCCTATAGAGAGTTTCTTCCATTTCTCTTCACGCCATTTCGTTTCACTTTTTGAGAGAGGGCTTTGCGGAAGCACTACGAGATTGCTAAGACGAATAAATTTTGTGGGAAGGACTAATATGAGAATATAGAGTGCGGGGAATCTCTTCGACACAAAATCTAAGACACTTCGTCGAATAAGTGAGTGGCAACAAGCCTTCTCTCCTCGATCACTAACTTCTTAACAAGATGTCCCTTTCGTCCGTATTTCTTATGATTGATACCATAATATAAAAAGAACCAAAATAGAAGAATGTGGCGTTGCTCGTTTGTTTCATTTATATACTTTCTTTCTTGTTTTTCTTTTGAAATGGATGAAATACGTAAATCAAGAATATCATCATCAACATATCTTTTCTTTTTTGAGAAACATTGAAGTTATAAAATCTTCTTGAATGGGTGATCAGGTTGTTGTTTACTTACCTGTTCAAAAGCTTGATTGAATATTTCCACGTATAGGGTGAAAATATAGGCTGTCTCAAACCGCAGCCCCGTGAAAAACTAGATACAGATCCGTTATTCATAACTGTAAATGACATTATGGAAATGTATTCTCTAATACGTGTTTCATAAGGAAACTTCAAGGTTTCAAGGCGAGCGAACTGAGGATAGCATCCCATGGAATGGAGCCATACGCCTGCCTCGTGAATATCTAACTTGGCACAAAACTTTAGACAAAATGTGTTTTTCCATACCCTCGCCTGTTAAAGGAAGCACGAGTACGCGGATTCTGGATGCTAAGTTGATGTGGAAGTGAGCTGTGAAAGCAAGCGGGCTTGGATTGGGCTAACAATTTATTTACTCGTTAGGCTTTAATGTTCAACCAGGAACAGTAACAGGTAAGCCAGCATAGAGCAAAAGCTCAACCAATGACCTATTTTCTATAGTTCAAAGTCATGTTCATAGAAAGTGCGGAGACATGAGAAGGCGGTTTACTTGCTGCTTTTAAGAGCAAGACGGTCTAGCTGATATTTCAAAGCTTTAATGCCACCTGAAGGGAGAACGTGATGTGAAGAATGGGCAAAGGAGAAGATCATGTTGTTTACTTACTTCTGTACTAGCGTGAGTCTACTTCTGTATTAAAGGGATATTTTATTTGGACTGCTAAGTAGATATAGAAGCTATAGGCAAAGGCTTTCTTTCATAACCGTGCTCTTTCTTAAATAAGGTGGAAGCTAGCTAGTTGCTAGTTCAAGGTGCTTGCCTACAGTTATTCTATGATAGTTCTGCCCTATGGGTATTCATAACCTTATTACGAATGATTGTGGAAACTAAGATTGAGATGCAGTTCTTCTAATAGCTGTTGCTATTAAATTTGTTTGTAAATAGAACTATGTTGATTGATGCTTTTAGTGGCACGCAATGAGTATTCTAGAAAGGAAATTTGGGAGGCCCTAAGGCAATAATGAACGATAATGAACCAATTGTTAAAGAGAACTATATATCACTACATAAAGATAAGAACCGGTATGATGATGTTTCACTGGTACGAACTGATACGAATATGGAATGACTCTATAATCATGAACCCTAAGTGTTTGATTTATTCTTGAGACTTGGAATAATCTTGTAGAATCGGTATGGAAACTATTGTGGTTGAACTTTGAGTTTCAATGTGCGTTGAGGCACCGGTCGTGAGTTGAGGCTCTGGGAATGTTAAGTGGAACGACGGAAAGGTCGTGAGTTGAGGCTCTGGGAATGTTAAATGGAACGACGGAAAGGTCGTGGTGGTGTTGGAACAAAGAAAGATAACTCGTTATATTTTTATCGCATTCTCATTCATTATTTCGTTCATGTTTATAGGATAGAACTTCCATAGAGCATTGGTCATTGACAGCTTGTGCACAAGGTAAATTCCTCGAACGACGTTCGGGACACCGAAATCGAGTCGACCTAGGAGGAACATATTTACCGTTGATTCTTTAGCAACAAAGGATCACACGGGTACTCAGTTCGGTGGGGCTAGCTACCAGGATCAGAATGGACGACGACTACCATTTAATCCAATTATAGTGGATCCATTTGACTGTCATATAGAGATATAATAATGCATTACTAATGGAAATTATTTTGGTAGAATCCTATAAAAATTATTGGCTAAATTGTACTTAAATACCCTGAATCATTGAGCCTTATAACTTTAATACCATGAACTTATTCTTTTGGAACTTGATACACTAAACTTTATTTTGTGACTTAAATACTCCGAACTATTGTAGTTTTGCAAGTTATTCCTAACGAAAAAAACTCAAAAGACAATATTACCCCCCCCCCCCCCCCAATAACTTACAAAAGAAGGTTTCCCTAACCCCCTAGACCTCCCCCCTTCGACTAGACTGACGAGCCGGTGCCCCCTCTTCCTCACCGTTCACATCCCCTAACGAACCTTGTGCCTCTCCCTCGTCGGCTCACCGTCAGTCGTGCAGCCCTTGTGAGCTGCACAAAATGATGAGTGTCACCCTTTCATGCATCCACAGGCTGATCGGCGAGCCAACAAAGGGGGCGTGGGGGTTTACGAGAGACGGGGGTGAACAACGAGGGGGAGGGGAGTTAGCGGATTTGACTACAAGTGAGGAAGGAGAACAATGGTTAGAGTTAAGCTTTTTGTTTCGTTTTCTTAAATTTGTTTTTAAGTTTTATTATATTTACTAAACAACAAGATTAATTTCTTTTTATCAAAGGTAAAAAGAGTCAATAAATGATCATGTGCAAGGCACATGATCCTTAAGTTGAACGGTTGATTAATGGTGACAAAACTAAAAAAAATCAAGGTTTCAAAGTTGCTAAAAAAATTCAAGGTATTAGTGCGTCAAAGCTCAATAGTTTACGGTATTTAAGTGCAATTTAGTCTAAATTGTTACCAACTTTGTTTTGCAAGAGACGGAAAGTCGGCAACGATAAAATATGCATAATCATATTTCATGCATCATATATCATATTTTGATATTGTGGCTCTTAAGTATTCTGCTTAAATGGAAGAAAAGAAGAAATGGTTGTGAATATGCTTGGGTTGGAAATATATTGGTTATAAGGATGGTTTAAAATAAAGTTAGAAAGCTAGAAAGATCACATAATAAAATGTCAATCTTCACATGATTACTATGATTGGTTTAGGTAAGTTTGGTTGTACTACTTACCCGTGCATTTCCATGTACTGACCACCCTTACAACCCTTACAGGTGCAGGAGACGCGTCAGGATCACCTAGATAGTAAAAGCATTCAATTTGCAGTTCATCATATTTCATTTTCGTCGAAGGTGTTTATTTAATTTCCCAAGCATCAATATGGGAACTCTTAGTTGGAATAATTTCTTGATTGTAATCATGCTTTCTGGGATAGTTTAATTATCTTTGGAAGAACTTCAATTTCGTTATGTTGCAAATGTTATTTCAATTTACCAAGTGTTCTTCATATCGCAATTCAATATTTCTGCTTAATTCCGACATCGATATTTGAGTTGTACTCAAGGTAGTCAAAGGCGCAAGGCGCACTCGAGGCACAAAGGGCTGATATCGTCCAAGGCACAAGGCGCACATAAGGCGTGCGTTCGAACGAAGCTAGGCTAAAAATAAAAATATACATAAATAAATTAGTAATGTAAGAAATAAAACCAAATAACATACTAAAACAAAAAAAAAATTGTTAAAACATAACCAAGTGAACTAGCATAGAGTAATAACAGTAACAGTCAACAGAACTAACAAGAGTTTGTATTCTTACTACCACATTTTTAGTAAATTTTAATTTTTCTAGTTCAACTATAACCAACTTTGGCAACCGCGGAAAGGGCTCTCTCTCTCCCACTTGTATTAGGTAAGGGTTATTTCCATATCACAAAGTTATATATATATATATATATATATATATATATATATATAACCATATTCGAGATGGTGCTTGGAGACCGGAGCTTTACACTTTCACAGCTCAGCTTGGCGAGGAGATCCGGACTATTTCTATTGATACTAGCCAGTCTCGGGACACTTGGAACTGGGTTGGCCATGCATCTTCTGGGGGGCCTGGCAGGTTCAGTTTCAAGAGTTGCTATGACTTGGTTAGGACTCGGCATGACAGGATATAGGATATTGATTTCATCTGGGGAAAAGGGATTTCTCGGAAGATGCAGCTCTGTTCTTACAGATTGATGCTCGGGAGATTGATGACGAGAGATAGACTGATTAGTTTTGGGGTGCCCATTCCAGACTCGAGGTGTATTCTATGCTCAGACGTGGACGAGTCTATGACCCACCTATTTTTTGAGTGCCCTCTCGCTTGGCATATTTGGTCGGAGCAGTGCAGGAGGTATCTGGGAGGTACTGGCAGCGTCAGAGATATTAGAGGGATCCTTAGCTGGATCAGGGATCGCAGGGGTATGGTTGCTGGATGGGCCAGACAAGCTAGATTGCGACTCTCTGCTACTGTCTGGCATGTCTGGAGGAAGAGGAACAGGCGCTTTTTCGAGGGTCTGATTACCCCTCCGATTGGGATTCTGCACAATATTGACTTTGATGTATCCGTTTTGACCCCATGAGTCATTGGAGAGTCTGTGTGATTTTGTACTGTATTACCTATACCGCGATTCGCGAGGAATAAAATTTTACCTTATTCCAAAAAAATATATATATATAACCATAAGACGCACATTTTCTTGGTTGTTCCTTGCTGAAAGGTGCACCTTAGGCGCTGGGTGCGCCCGGAGAAAGGTGCCTCGTCTAGTGAGGTGCAAGGCGCAGACGCAGTTGTTGCACCTTTCTGCGAAGCACGCCCTTGATTACCATGGTTGTACTATCATTAGAAATCTTGAAATTTGGACTTGTACAAGTTCAACTTAGACTTGTATGTCATAATGTCACAAGGAATATAGATTATTGAAATCGAGCCATGACGATTTCTTTACACAGGTTGATATATCATATATACGCTTCAAACATTGTTAAAAGAAATATGGACGTGAAATCGACCATTAACCACTATGCTTTACACCATCTAAGTAGGGTCCCAGCAGTACTTGAATGTACTAAGCTTCAAGTAACTTGAAAACATTTTATTATTTTTAACTTGGACTTCTCAGGAGTAAAGTTGAATCTTACTATACCAAGGCAAAAGTTACAAAGTTGGATCTCGTGAAGAGAGACCTGACTTACAGGCTATGAAAAGCATAAACCTTATTAAGTTTCCACAGGCTTGTAAAGACTAGACATCAGGCATATGGCAAGATATAATACCATATTCATCGAAGATGCTCTCAAATAGTCTACTATGTACTTGATAGCACGAATAATTATGTTGTTCCCTGCATGCCTGAGCATATTGCCTAAGTCTATAACTCAAAAATGAAAGGTAGAGCACCATCATTATTCATCATTTAATTGAGTCATACTTCATCATTTGCTCGTAGTATAATCTATTATCTAAGTGCAATATTGAAAATGCGACTGTAACCAGTGAAATTCATCACAAATTCACACAACAAAACCTCAAGTTAGCTATAGTCATAATTTATCAGGATTAGATGATTTACCAAGTGAACTTGCCATGGGTATAGAGGGTAATCACTAATCAGTAACAACAGGTCCGCTACAACAATAGCACAAGCACCATATAAGTTGTGACACCTCCCTATCAATTATTACATTCAGAGAACTGGGACTATAAAGTAAATTCAATGGCTTCAGCAGGAGACTAATGAAAAGGATTAAAACGAATATATTAGTTCGTGAAGTTTGCTTGTAAAACTTATAGTAAAGATAAATAAAGTTAAGACATCTTATTTTTATAACTTATCAGAGGAAATTATCAAAATTCACCCAATGGTGGTGCCAATTGAAAGTAAATGAGAATCAATTGAGGTTGTTGCCACATGTGTACAGCGGGAACAAATAGATGCACTAGTTAGGAGAAGAGAGATGATATTAGCTGAAGGAGCTAACTCCAACTGAACTAAAAGAGAATATGTTGTTGCTAATATTAGATGGAAAATGGACATTAACAGAGTGAAATGGAAAGGAGAAAAAAAATCAACCTAAAAATAAAGGCTTTGTTGTTTTTGTATGTGCCAGACCCTAAGTAAACACAAAAAAATCCTGGACTCCTAGAATAACTCGTGTTCAAGTCCATGATGATGTTTATTTTATTATAATCTCAAGACATATTGGAGCCTTAGGCTGTATAAGTTTTTTGACAAAGTTAGCCGTATAAATTGACAGAATGGTTTAGGGTTAAATTGTTATCTCAGTCCACCTCACAGTTTTAATACCTTCGAAACGTAGGTCAATTCAGCACGACATCTTTAGAAGATTTGTATTTTTTTTTCTTTAGAAGATTTGTATATGACATTGTTTTCCATATTGATTATACACTCTAATTTCTCTACTTTTTAATTTACATGCCGTTGGGTCTTATCATGCCATACACAACACCATGCACAAAGTTTGCATAAAGAACAAAGAGGGAAGATAATTAAGATTTTTCGTTTTCACAGAAAATATAATCATCGCATAATTGACCAAACAGAAGTATATAAGATCTTAACAAGGCTTAGGTGCATCAAGACAGAATAAAATGGCCAGAGAACAATGTCTAATAGCTATAATAGATAGTCTTTAGCTTCATTTCAGATTCTTCACTTGATCAACAACGAAGTAAAGCACTCAGCTGCAAGTAAATTAGACCACAATCCTAAAGTACAAAGCATTCTGCTCATCAGTCGGAGTGAAAAGGAAATATGTGCTTACCTGGCGAAGTTTTTCAAAGGACTGAACGCTATTCTCACGCCTTTGCATCTGAAACAGAATATTCATTATTGACAAATAGAAACTTTTATTTGTAGATTTGTGCCACTTAATGGTGTTATTGAGAAGCCAAATATGATTGAGCAACTCTTGAGGGAAAGTTATATCATCACTGCACCTACCCTTCTTGTGTGAAGACGGTGAGCTTTCTCCCTTGGTCTGAATGTATTGTAGGGATTTGTATCATTGGCAGGTGGAGCAGGCTGCAGAAAAACAGAATTATTAGGTGCTGCTGATCATTCGAAACTTTTATAAAGTAAACAAAGGATAGACAATATAATCTGAAAAAACAAAAATCATCTAGATAGATGTAAGAGTTGGGAATGGTATGTATAAACAAGGGGCATAAAGGGCACAAAGACAACAGCGATATATCAGATGGCATCAACAGATTGCTTGTCCAAAGGAAACCACCCAATGTGGAATAATTGTCAAAAATTGGCACACTAAGCATTAGGCATATGAAGTATGCTAAGTTTTGTTAAAAAACAGTGGACTGTCATTTTTATATTAGAAGTATACAACATTTTGGCTATCATAAACAAATATTTCCCCTTATTTACATGCAGATATCAAGAAATTTTGACTCCAAACAAAACAATTACAATTACAATTTCCATTTCCAACAATGAGAACTGACCTGCAACCGCCGCAGAATTGGTTTTTGCCACTGCTCTCGCTGATAAAGGATAATAAAGGATGTGTAAAAAATTATGCAACAACTGAGAATGATATTTAACAAAATCAGTACATGTGATATTTGCATAATAATAGAACTCATATATAGTTGAAGAGATATATATATATGAGGAAAATGTACCTAAGGTCGACCTTAGGTAAGTTACCTAAGGTCGACCTCATTTTCCTCACTTTACAACATTTTTTTCTTGAATTTTTTTTTTATGGGATTCATCTACACCTTATTGATTGGCAACATACCAAATTTCAAGAAAAAATAATATTGTTTAGCCCCCTATCTATCCCTTGCAAAATCGACGGTCTAAAACTTTGCTGCTACACCGTCGATTTTGCACCTTATTGATAGGGGGCTAAACAATATTATTTTTTCTTGAAATTTGGTATGTTGCCAATCAATAAGGTGTAGATGAATCCCATAAAAAAAAATTCAAGAAAAAAATGTTGTAAAGTGAGGAAAATGAGATCGACCTTAGGTACATTTTCCTCTATATATATATATATATATATATATATATATATATATATATATATAAAGATGAATTCTTTGTCTCTCTGTCTGTTGATGGGGATGCAGAGTAGAAGAGAAAAGAAATAAATCCTCTTTGGTGGTCGTACAAATTGGGAACAATAACCCATATATATATATATATATATATATATATATATATATATATAAGGATGAAGAGCTCTGCTAGAGTTTCCCCTATGGCGGCTACCAAGCCTCCCCCTCGTCCCCCAGATCCACTCGCGGGGGGGTGAGGCGGACCGGAGGGAAGGGGGGGGGGGGGGGGGGGGCGGACGGCCCCTCCTGACCGGCGGCGGCGGCAGCAATGGGACCCTCCCATGCGGGGGGTCGGGCGGGACAGGAGGGACCCTCCCAGGCGGGGGTCGAGCGGGACAGGAGGGACCCTCCCAGGCGGGGGAGGGGGGGTCAGGCGCCACAGGCGGGTCGGGGTTGGGCGCGGGGCCGGACACAGTGTGGGGTCTCCTCCAGGAGGGGGGAGGAAGGGCGCAGGCGGTGGTGGGACCGACCCAGGAGGGGGAGGGTTGGGGACTACGATCCAGGTATTCGAGTTCGGTTCGGGATCTGCGCCGGAGGTGGACAGGACTGGAGATGCAGGCTGGCAGACGGTAGTGAGACGACGGGCTGGAGGGCGACGAGGGGCCCAGACTCAGGTCTTGGGTCGGGCTGAACCTGGAAATTTTGGGAATCGCCCATCGATTGGCACAGTTGATCCCCGTCGTCGAGAGGGAGGTACGATGCGCACTGTGTTGGAATGGCGGCCAAAGGTGACGGCGGCAGAGAAGGCAAAGGGCATTGCTGTTGATGCCGGTAGGCAAGGCCCGGGACCTGCGAGCCCTCCACCAGGACTCACACTGAGGAGTAGAGGCCTCGGTCCTGGAAGGAGGTATGCACGCCAGTGGAGACGAAGAACCCGTTGTCGATGGGATTTGTTACACCGATGACGGTTGGAGGAGGGCTCCGGGCGTATTTCCCCCGCAGAGGAAATAGCAGAGGTTACAGACTTCTGGAAGAACACATTGGTGTTATATGTGTTAGGTAACAAGCCGTTCTATGGCCAAATCCGAGGATATGAAGAGAGAGTCTGGAGACCCAAAGGCAGCATGGAATTCTTCTCCCGGGAGAATGGGTTTTAATATGTTAAATTTGGGCTAGCGGAAGATGTGAACAGGATTTTACAGGGAGGGCCCTGGTCATTTGATGGGAGGCTCATCATATTGAAGGAGTGGACGCCGGAGCTGAGATGTGAGAAGGAGGTGTTGAATGCTATTCCCATCTGGATCCGATTCCCAGAGTTCCCAGTGAAGTATTGGAGCATCCCGCTCCTCATGAGACTCGTCAGCCTCGTGGAAAAACCAATCAAGGCGGACGAGGCTACTGCTTTCTGCACCAGACTGATGTATGCCAGGGTCTTTGTGGAGATCAAGGCGGGCTCGGAACTGCCGAGTATGCTTGAATATCAGGTACCGTCCGGGAGATTCTGACACAGTCGATGGAGTATGACTGGGTTCCCCCCATGTGTTCCTACTGTGAGTGCTTTAGGCACGCTACTAATGCTTGCAAGTATAAGGAGAAGGAGACCGTCAGGCCACCGACGGCTCAGACGGAGGCTCCCGAGATGGAGACGGCTCCCAGCCACTTACCTGGGGAGACATCGCCAGACAGACATATGGAGGAGGACACGGTGATGGAGGTAGACAGGAGGCTGGAGACAGGATCCCCGCAGAGACAGGAGAGTACGCAGGGCACATTGGTCACTTTCAGGCCACAGAGGAACATGGTGACCAGGGGTATGAGTGCGGCTAGCAGTAGTCAGAAGGCGATGGAAGCCCCCCCGGCGATCATGGTATACAGCGGCAGGAAAAGATATACTCCGGCCACGCGGGAGGATATCCCCCAGGCGAGGGATCTGGACGACCAGACTGAGGCCAATCTTGACTGGGCTCTTACCCTTAGCAGGATTCAGACACATCTTGCTCCTTCCTCCATGGTGGATGCAGACATTGATCAGACGGATGAGACACTTCCCTCGAGTGTTGATCCAGACGAGTTCCAGGGGGACCCCTCTTCTATTAATTAATGTCGGTCCTAGCATGAAACATTAGGGGGGGTGTTCCATTGGACGCTGGAGAGAGATTGAAGGAGTTCTGAGGAGAGAGGCGTGTGACATAGCTATTTTGCTGGAGACGAAGATCAGAGGGGCCGTGATGCTCTCGCGTCGGACTCCGGCAAACTGGGACCACATTCACAACTTAGATCTTTGCGATATGGCAAGAATCTGGGTTAGGTGGAACCGAGATAGCTGGAAGAGGATGCAGATCCAAAACTCAGAACAACTCATTGGCATCTCTTTTAAGAACAAAGGCGGGTTCCGATTCATCCCGGGTGCCGCATACGGGCACAACGATCGGAGACTCCGGAAGTCCTTGTGGGAGGACATAGTGCACATGGGTCATATGGCGGACAGTATGCATCTTCCTCTGCTTATCATGGGGGACTTCAATGCTATATTGCTTCGCCAAGAGAAGATGGGAGGTCGCCATGTTCCAGATTCGATCTTATATGACTTCCAGAGATGTCTGCTTATGTCTGGGATGAGGGGGCTAGAGAGAGCGGGCCATATCTGGACCTGGCACAACAAGGCTACACATAATCGGATTGCATGTCAGTTGGATCGGGCCTTGGGCAATAGTGAATGGTTCCGGTGCTTCCCTAATTCGGTGGCGGAAGGACTTGCGGCTGGAACTAGCGACCACTCTCCTATCCGGGTTGGCCTCTGTGAGAGACCTACTATGCGGTCGAGGCCTTTTCGGTACAACAATAGCTGGTACCTGTCGGCTGGATATGAGGAGGTGGTTACGGGGGAGATGCAGCACTTCCGAGAAGGCACGGCTCAGTTCCGCATGGTACATAAACTCAAGCAGATCAAGAGAGCGCTCAGGGGATGGGTGAAGATGAGACCGCGGTCTTCTCTGGCGGAAAAGAAAATCGAGCTTCGGAACACTCAGGTGGCTCTACAAGCTGACATTCTGAACGGGGAGTTGGCGGCTAGGGAGAAGACCCTGATTGAGGAGGTCAGCATTATGAGATTGCAGGAGGAGATTAGTGTGGCACAGAAGGCAAAATGTACCTGGCTCAAAGATGGAGACCGCTGCACCAAATTCTTCTATGATGTGATCCGCACCCATCAGCACCGGAACAGCATCCCCAGACTTCTGAATGGCGAGGGACGTCTGGTAGGGGACCCGATGAAGATTCAGGAGGAGGCTGTCAGATTTTATTCTGACTTATACCAGCAGACGTATTACACTAGTACGTTCTCAGCCCTTGTTACGAGGAGGCTGGTGACGCACCATGAAAATAGCCTGCTATTGGCCCCTGTAAGATTGGAGGAGGTGGAAGACATTGTGATGAAGGCTAATCCAAACAAAGCACCAGGGCCTGATGGCTTCTCTTCAGGATTCTTTAAGCGACACTGGGGTGTGCTTAAGTTCCCCGTTCTGGAGGCGGTTCAGGAGTTCTTCGCGGAGGACAGGCTTCTGAAGGAGATGAACCACACTTTCTTGACGCTGCTTCCTAAGAAGGAGGGCGCGACCTCACTTGCAGACTTTAGACTCATTGCTTGCTGTAACTTTCTATATAAGATTATTACTCATCTTATGTGCAGGCGTATGGAGGAAATTATGCAGGAATTGGTGTCCCAGAATCAGGCAGCTTTCATCAAGGGCCGTTCGATGGCGGAGCACAGTCTACTTGCACATGAGATGGTGCGAGAGTTCAGCAAACCTGGGGGATGAAGGCTTGTGTGAAGCTAGACCTACGGAAAGCCTATGATACGGTCAACCGGGACTTCCTGTGTCACTTGATGCTCGCCATGGGGTTCGACGAGAGGTGAGTTGCGAGGGTGAGGGAGTGCATTTGCTCCCCTACTTTCTCAGTCCTCATCCAGGGCACTCTACATGGCTACTTCAGGAGCAACAGGGGGCTGAGGCAGGGTGACCCCCTCTCACCGTACTTGTTTACCTTGGTGATGAAGTATTTCACATGCATGATTAACACGGCGGTGCATAGCAGGAGGATCGTCCCCTTTTTCAGGTTGGTGAGACCGGTGGTTTCTCATCTGATTTATGCTGACGACTTATTGGTGCTCCTCCAGCCTTCCATGCGGGGCATGAGAGCGCTCTCAGACATTATGGAGGAGTCCGGGAGGCTATCTAGACTTCTCAGTTAAATAGGGAGAAAAGCAGAGTCTACTTCAGTTCCCGATGCACGCTTAAGGAGGAGAGAGCCTTCGCTCTGGGAGTGGAAAAAGGCGAGCTCCCAGTGAAATACTTGGGGGTCCCGCTGACGGTCAACTACGCCAGAGAGCAGGATTGTCACAGCTTGGTGGATTTTGCTCAGAGGAGAGTTGAAGGCTGGCAGGCTGCGGGTCTATCATTTGGCGGACGGATTGAGTTGGTGAGATCGGTTATTGCTGACGTCACGATGTTCTGGCTCCCGTCTATCTAGATTCCGACGGCCACTATTTGGAAAATGGAGTCCATCTGTGCTGACTTCATTTGGAGGGGGATTCATGCGATTGCTTGGGACCAGCTATGTCGTCCTCGGGAGGAAGGTGGAGTGGGGCTGCGGCCTCTACATGCGGTTAGGAAGGCAGCTGGTGTGAAGATGGCCTGGAGATTCATCAATGGGGGGTCGCTTTGGACGGAGTGGATGGCGAACAGATACCTAAGGCGGACAAACTTCTGAGCCTGCAGGATAGACAATAAGTCACTTTTAAGGCCATCCTGAGGAGTAGGCCGGTGCTTAAGACCGCTATCTGCAGGAACATGAAAGATGGGTCGACACTGATCTCTGGCTTGATCCTTGGTTGGGTTCCAGATCCTTGCTAGAGATATTGGGAGGACAGCTGGACAGAGAGGCGGACAGGGGGCTCACATGCAGTCGGATCATCAGAGATGGGATATGTAGGCCAGAAGGTTATCCTTATACAGCTCAGCTAGCCGAGGAGATACGTCAAATTACTATTGACGATAGCCAGCATGAGGACTCTGGAGCTGGGCCGGCCCAGGTTCGGGTAGAGGGTCAGGACTATTCTGCTTTCGTAGCTGCTATGACATGGTACGGACTCACCACGACCGGGCTGAGGAGGTGGACTTCATTTGGGGTAAGGGGATTGCCCGAAAAATGCAACTGTGTGCCTACAGACTTCTGTGGGACAGATTGATGACTAGAGACAGACTCCTCAGGTTTGGGATGCAGATCTCAGATGCCAAGTGTGTGCTATGTAATGGGGTGGACGAATCTATGGGGCATCTCTTTTTTGATTGTCCGACGTCTTGGCACATTTGGACTGAGCAGTGCGTGCAGTTGAGAGGGGGAGTTGGTATGGATAGAGACATCAGGAGCATTCTTAGCTGGATACGAGAACACAGAGGCAGGGATCCGGGGTGGGCCAGAAGAGCCAGAGTTCGTCTCGTAGCTTCCGTTTGGCACATCTGGAAGGAACGGAACAGACGTATTTTTGAAGGCCTGACTACCCTTCCTATTGGAATTCTACATAACATAGAATTCGATGTATCAGTAATGGCCCCATAACATTAGAATTGGGTCATGAGAAGTTGTGATTTTAGTGTATTGTAATACCTTTACCGCTATGTGCGAGAAATAAAATTTACCCTTATTCCAATATATATATATATATATATATATATATATATATATATATATATATATATATATATATATATATATATATATATGAAGATATGCATTGTCATTTATCGAGAGATGTGCCCATGAGTTTACAAAGAAAAGAAGCTTATATTAATTACTATACTTTAGAGCTACATTCTAGAGGTATCCTACAAAAATATGAAACATACCTTTGCTTTCCAGTAATTATATACAGAGCGGAGAACCGCAAATCTAACGGAGTGGGTTTGCAGGGCCTGCAACAAGAGGCAAGTTTAGATTACAAAGGTGACTGAACAAAACCATTCAGTATACAGTTTCCAGTGTCCAAATACACAAGAAGTTCAGTAATATAAGAATGCACAAATAAAAGGAGGAGGATCTTTAACCAAGAGAGCTTTTCACTTCCATTCATCTATTTATATTTCTAGAATATGCAATTTAACATGGAAGTTAGAAGCGACTTCAAAACCACAGGTCAAAACATATTCATGGAGTTTTTTTTTTCCCTCCATGGACTGCTCCATGGGCACATCAACCTGAAAAACAAGGAATGCTATCATTGCCCATTAGGGGCTGACTTGTCTAAGTAAGAGGACCAGTTCTGAGATTATTTAACGACTAATTAATGACCAGGGGAGCACTCTCCTCCCAATAGAGGTTATTTGCTGGTTCAAATTCCAAATTCCTTATTATAGAACCTATGGCTCTCTGAGTGATTCAGCTTAGGGAGCTAGGGTCAGCCCCAACTCTCGGCACTTTTGTGAAGTCCTGGCAAGACCTTACTGTTACCAAGAGATCCTAACAAACAAATAAAGAGGGCCGACGCTGTCCTTAATCTCTATGATTTGTTAATAGTTCCTCCAGTATTTATTCCCCTAGTATTAAAGGAAATATAGCCACTAAACAGCAGAAATTTAAGACAGATAAAAAGAGAGTTTTTCATCCCCTCGTATTCTTCGTCAAGTCATTAAATGTCTTCTACATAGCCTGCCCTGCATGTAGCTTAACTGGGTTAACCATGTAAATCCTTGAAGCAATTGCATTAGATTTTCCAGTCTGCCATATATATATATATATATATATATATATATATATATATATATATATAATAATTAAGATCCTTTATAATTATTATTATTATTATATTTATATATTATTATTATTATTTATTTTTATTATTATTATTATTTAAAGATATATAAATATAATAATAATAATAATTATAAAGGATCTTAATTATTATTATTATTAATATATATATATATATATATATATAACAAACCATCCTATCTAATTATTTTCATAGGTATTTTAATAGAAAGCGAAGTCATAAATTTAATTCTAAAATCTAAAAAGAAAAGGAAAAGTGAGAATTGTAATGAGATGTGTCTCAAGTTTTTTGACAACCCATTGAATCATTCCATTTTGGGAAGATCCACCTACTTGGCTTCTTGTATTAAAACTTAAATGGGAGTTTTATATCTACACTCCAATGCAAGGTTCATAGTGTCGATATCAGAATCGGCCCCTTCCTATGAGTACGGTATCGGCAGTTTCATGTCAGAGTATCAGATTTTTTTGGTATCGGAAGGCAAGTAATTATTAAAATTTTAGAAAAAAAAAAATTTATACATTTAGACATAATTTTAAGTATTTTTATGTGTTGTTTATTAATAATTTTGAAATTGGATGAAATAATAGTCACCCTACTGATTGGTTTACCTGCAATAATTTTTTTTCATGCACATGCTTTTATACCCTTACTATGCTTTTATACCCTTGTTGATTGGTCATTTTCACTCAATTTTCTCTACCGAATTGACTTGGAAAGAGACCCCCAACGTTGGTATCGGTCAATATCGGTAGCAGCCAGTATCAGATCGGGACATGCCAAACAGTATCGGTATCGGCCATATCAGATCGGTATCACCCGATACTGCAAACTATTCAGTCCAATGATACTATCTTTTCGTACCATACAACCATATGGATGAAGATTCGGCTAAGATGTGCACATTCTTGGGAATAAAAAAGATCCGAACATGCAATCTTCAGGTCATGATCCAACTCTACCATGTTTCGTGTTGCTGTAGGTTGGTTGCGTCATTCACTCTTCCAAACCCGGAGAAGTAGGGTGCAACAACTTCACTTAATAGTTAATACATAGCAAGACATGACTAGATAATGTTATAAATATAGCACACACAAACTATTTCTTAGGTACCAATTGTTAAGAACGTCTGTAATTGAAGAAATACCCTAAATACTTCTCACGGACATTAGAAATCAACAAAAGAGAGTATTCTGACACAGATCAAGCTAACAACAAATATGATGTAGTTTTGTTTCTCGTAATTTACAAATTAGTTAGGTTTTACTTTTAGCACTTATTACTGATTTTCATTCTTTTAGACTGAATTTAGGGAATAATCTTAATCTAATTGTGGGGATATCCATGGACTTTGATTATTGGTTGCCTATCTCACCATCATAGAAATCTAGTTGGTCTAGAACTGGACTTAATCTCTACAGGGAACCCTCTAAAAGTTTGTTTGCTTCTATGGTAAGTCATAATAGTACTTGTATTCATGACCAGCCACTTCAGGAAGTCCAAGTAACAAGAACTGATTTTATTGCCTCTTTTGAACAGTCGGACCGACATGCAGAGGATTGTTTGACCTAATTGGTGTGCTAATATCTTTATCTCCTTAGCCCAATTGAATAGGTGACTTTGTGTCACAGGACTCCAACTGAAGCAAGACCCACCCAAGATTCAAAAGGATTTCCAATGGCTTAACAATGTGGCGCTGGAAGCTGCAGAAAACTATGCAGACTTCTGATTTAAGGGCGGTCCGCCTCTTTGGGTAAGACCGTTAGAGATTCATCTTCTCCATTCTTCCCTCTCAGTTCGACGATATTTTTCCTCCTCTTTAAATTTGTCTCGTCCAAATTTACCTTCCCATCCTCCTTTGATGTATCTTGTGATTCATATCAAGCCTTTATCACCAATCAACAATACTTCTATATATTATTCTACGGATTAACTCTTGTAGCTTAGTTTGTCAGTTAAACCATAGGATTCAGTGTACCTCAAATCATATATAGTTGCTGATCTTTTGGTTATTTAGTGCTTGAAATCAAATTTATTGATGAAAATATACTTATGTTCAATAGAAATAGCTCACAATCAGTTATTTAGCTGGACTAATCAGTCTAACCCTCAGTTATTAATAAAATCTTATGTCCGTATTCCGTAACAACGATATCTAGCAACTAAGGTTCACTTCAAAACATAAACGAGGTCACTGCATTACTACAATGCATAGCATAGTCTGCACATAGAGCAAGCAACAGTACTGGTAAAGAAAATGTTCTGCATGCCAGACATGTTGGTAGCAATTACTACAGCTACAGTAAGCATACAAATGAATACAATTAAAAGCGAGGCAGCACAAACCACAACATCAATGATAATCTAAGGCGTACCTCAGCTGCGGCATCGCATTGTAAATGAACAGGAACATCAACACCAAAAGTAGGCAGTATCCCTGCCCTTTCCCGGGTTTTATGATCCAAAACCTCCATATTAAACAAAAGAGCCTCGAACCTGCATTTATGATTATATGAGAAAGACCAATACAACGAAGCGAAGGGGGGAGAAAACCAAAATGGTAGAACCTAAAATTCTCCTTTTAATTCTTAATGTAAAAAATGTGACAACTGATGCAAAGAATGTACCTAAACAACTATAACACTGTTAATATTTAGCTAGAATATTTCCGTATAATAAATTTTCAAACCATACAATGTCAAACATTAATCTCAAAGCTAAAATTAGACTGTCCATAATTTAAAGCCAACATTCAAATGCACGAAACAATTACATTCCTGTAAAGGTGCATCATCATTGTAGGTATAAAGAAGATGAAAGTTTCAGGTTGCTAAAGAATCTAAAAAAAATATTATGCTGAATTAAGAGTTGCATACTATGTAATAACCTAAGACTGAAAAAATCTAATGGTCTTTTGTGCAGATGTCAAATCCACCAATGTACATAAATTATTTATAAAATGACTACAATATCCAGATGCACTAAAAAGTTTTAAAAAAAAGAGAAAATAAACAAGCTCCAAACTATAAACAATGCTTCCAAGACACTGTAAACAAAGAAGGAGAAGAAGGATGTTGGAAAGGAGTTCTTTATTTTTTCCGATAAAGAAGCCAATGGAGAAAGCTAGATGTCGGCTAATTGATCAAAAGCCCACACTTTTCCGGTGGATGTGACATAATTTACAAAGGGTGAATCATTTTAATCTGAAAATAAAGATACATGTTAAATGTCAATAGAGCAGCTAGATGTAGGCAAAATGATCAAAAGCCAGCTTTCCAAAAATGTTTCTTTTACTTCTATATCTTCAGCTTCGTGATATTATATCTGAAAATGAAAGATATTATGCTAGCATCATTAGAGGTAGCATTCAATTGAATCAGTGTGATTCACAAACCAGTGAAATCACAATGAAGAAAAGTGGACAATGTGCATATTGGAAATGAGAATGTTGAGATAGATATGTAGCAAGACAAGGAAAGATAAAGAAATGACCCCAATGTGGTAAGTGATAGTTAATTACGGAGAACAACATATCGTCCAATGGTTTGAAAATATGCAGCAAAAACGACTGAATACACATCGATGGGACTAAAGCTAATGGAGTTACTAGGATAGGAACCAAAAACGAGCTGGATTGAGGTAGCAAAAAGAGATACAGCATCTGTAAATGAAATAGAGCTGGCTGGAGACTTTTCATGTGTCCAACCACAATGGATAAAGCCTTCGTCGTCGTCGTCTTTGTATTTATAACCGACCACGAAAATGGATAAAAAGGCTTCTGTCATTGTTGTCCTAGCCAAAAAGAAAGATGTGGATTCAGGCTTCTATCATTTTTGGATGCACCAATAGGAATTCGCCAAACAGACATAAGTATATGCTTGATAACAAATCATATACTTATACAGAATACCACTTTGGCCACGTCCTTTTTGGACTTTTCTCTCGGATATATGTTCTCTTATGGGTCTAAGATCAGGTTGGTCCACATCTAGAATGGTCTGCCCTTGGTGAAGGAAATAAAACGTATATTCAACTCATTCATGAGATGGACTATAGGAAGCGGTGCTTTGGCATTAGCTTCAAGTTTAGTTTGGCAAGAAGCTAACTCTTAAGGACCAAGACAACTGCACTATCTTACCATTGGTCCTATCCAGCTTTACTGAACAGTGTAGGTTCAATTATGCCAGATTCCTACCAGAGAAATATGATGTTCAGGTCCTTGCATGAACCCATCACAAAAGCTATGGATAGCCTCTTGAATATTGGTCCAATCTCATATACATGAGTATATGTTATCCAACTGCACTTAAGACCACTATGTTTTTGCAATTTAGAATTCAAATGGAACATCGACGTCGTCATCTTCATCATTCTCATCAAGCCTTCTCTCTGTTAGAATGGGGTCTTCTATGGAGCAAACATAGCTCTACAAAAATTGACAATAGTTTTTATGAGCAACTGTCTACCTGACTCAACTGTCTATGTGGTGCCAAATTCATAACCAAGGTATGTAGGAGCAAGAGGGGATCTTGCCACAAAACCTAAGAGGCCAGTTGGTGGGTAAGCAGCCTAGCTTTTTGGTTATGCAGCTTGCTCATGCAACCAAGGAGAATCCATATGATGTAGAAGGAAATTAATCAACAATTCAACATTGACTAGAAGGGAAAACAAACCATTATAAGGTATGCAAAGGAAGTACCAATATACCAAATATTACTTATTCTAACACTATGCTAACTTAAAGAATTGACCTTCGTGACTGGAGGATACGCAAGATACCAATTTGAACTAAAAGGTTATCAGCTTCAGGGAGAGATACTATCAATCCATTATTCTTCCAACTTTTGACATTGTAACTCAACACATGGATTGTCTGATAACACAGCAAACCCAACATTATTTATCTTAGCCATTATTGTTTAGTTCAAATAACATGAAGATCCAATCAGGTCATCCCCAGCTTTGTAGATAATAAAACCACACCACCACCATATGCAAATCAGACATGTCATTGACCACCTTAGACAAATGCTTAAACTACTTGGAGATATCCCACACAATCATACTCCAACTTGAACTCATTATCGAAAAAACCACTTAGAAAACAACAAAGATATGTGCCATATTCCAACTCATATCTTAAGTCAACTTGGGAACCCTGATAAGACAGATCTTATACTTGCATGGTTGTGACACCACTATGCCACTCCATGCAATTGCCAAAATTAGGATCAGGGACAACTTCAACATAAAAGGTTGGCTTTGCCACCTTCGACCTAACTCATTTGTGAATTCATTCTTCTTTGAATAGTTTACAATGTGGAACTAAAATCACACGTAAACTCCTTAACTATAGTGTGATTGAAACTGGGTGATCCATCAACTGTAAGACACAAGTCAACATCCCTTCCCTCCAACCTCTACATACTGGATTAGAAGATGATGACTTAGCATGATGGTCCTGAGTGTCAGAATTCTGATATGTAAAGGGTTCTATATCACAAAAACTCTTGACACAGGATCCCCTTAGTAAAAGACCTAGTTGACAAATCATGCATCAAACCTTTTTAAATCAACAACGAACATGGCCTCTACTAATCTTCATAGGAGCTCTAAGAATACGATTATGTCTTTATGTTACACCTAAATATGTCAATTTTAGTTCTAGGTCCAGAAGCATTTCATTGATCTTTGCCATTTAACCCTTATGACGGGAAAAAAAAAAGGCAAACCCTAGCATTTAGATATTTATCAAGATTTTTTGCACAAAATGGATAGACAACTACATTTCAAACCAAAGACCAAACTTCAATTACCGACCAAACCTTTCGGTTCCTGTTTGTTGTAAATGTGGTCACAATTTAATCATAAATAAATTTGGGAATTAGAAAAAGTATGGCATGATAGTGATCTTTTATCAAACCAAGATTTATAAACTTGGTTATTCCGATATTCTATCCACGACAAGGAATGAAACATGAAAAATGGCCTCCCAAAGCAAATGATAAAGAAAACATTTTATATTTAGGGAAAGGGAATTATATAAAGCATAAATGATTAGCATTGGTTCATTAATGAAGAGTTCTAGTGTTACTTTTCAGGTGAAAGAACCCTCTTCTCATTGTTGAACTCTTGAAGCCAATCCTCGTCATCACTGTCAAGGTCATACTCAACAAACTCCCCAATCTCACCTCTGGCTGCATTGATGAAACAGTATCAAATAAATTAGCACACAAGCACAATAGATCCAGATAACAATCAGAAAAGAAGCTTGACAACCAACCTCCTCTGCCACGTAAATATGAGGTAGGTTGTGAAAAGGTACAGGTGTAATCCCTTTCATATGTATCCACGATATTATACTGTGGCGTAGGTATTTCGGATGGATTTTTCCTACTAAGGATTTGATGGACCTATAAGACATAACCATGTCAGACAAATCATTATTACCATCAACATGTGTGTGCAACTTGAGAATAGTCTCACTACACCACTATACCTACTAAGCATATATTTGCATGTAAAGACAAATATCCTCTACATAAATGCATTAGTTTTCCAAATTTAAAAAAGCATTATAAAGAAGATCGGTAGAATTGGAAAGCGTAGTGCTCAACGATCTCCTCCATAAGAGTACAATTTCTACTTTCTATGAAATCATGGAGGAAGGAAGGACTTAAAAAGGAAAAAATATGAAATGCCATTTAATTCCAGAGATCTATTGTGAGGAAAGATAAAATCATTATCAATGCCAAAAATAATGAAACGTACCAACTTTACCATAAATTGTTGAAAACTATAATAGCAGCCACTAGACATTAGTTTGAGGTTAGTAGGCTAAAATAATAATTAAGGAGGAATTTGAAAAGGAATGCATTTAATTTTCCAAATCTCATAAAGCGTTATAAAAAGTATTGGTGCAAGTCAAAGGCTTTGTTAGATCAAACATCTCCACAAGAATGCAATTTCCCGTCGCATGAAGTTGTGAAAGAAGCTATTACAAGGGAAGAGGAGAGCTCGAGATGCCCTTTAGTTCCATACTTGTGGACAATAAGACAACATATATGTTTCAAATGTAAATACAATGAAATTTACCAACCTTCCCATGAACTGTACATAAATTATAGTAGTATAGCTTATTAGACATTAGTTCGAGAAAGTAGGATAAGATCAAAAAAGTATCTAAAATGGTAAGTGAAATGTACAATTTGCCTGGCTACACAATGAGATGCCAACTTCGTCAATACAAGCATGTAACTTAGTATAACAGCTTGGTAACAGGGAGCCATTCTACATCCTATAATCTATGTACCTAGGGGTGGGCATTATTCGGTTTTGGACCGAAAACCGAACCGAACCAAAAAAGAGATTCGGTTCGGTTTCAAAAAAATCGGTTCAGTTTCAATTTTCAAAATACAAAAATTCCTTATTCGGTTTCGGTTTTGGGTTTCAGTTTCAGTCCAAAACCGAAAACCGAATAGTAATTATATAATTATGTAAATACCCTCGATTTAAAAATGTGCATATTTTAAAACAACAATTTCATGTATGTGTTTTGAATTCCAACTTTGATAATTTAACAACTAGTCCAACTTTGTGCGTAACTTTGAAATTTAAAAATGTGTGTATAAAAATTATAATTTCTAATGTAATTTAACCACAATCCCAACTTTGGGTCCGCCCCATTAATTTCAACCGAATAAACTGAATTTATTATTCGGTTCGCTTCGGTTTCGGTTTTGGCTAATTTAGCTCGGTTTCGGTTTTGAACTTTAGAATTTCGGTTTATTCGGTTTTGGCTAAAACCGAACGCTCACCCCTATATGTAGCCATCTCAAGTTAAGAACTACTATAAGTCCCTAATACAAAGTCTATTCCGTGCCACTATAAGGCTTAACAATAGAACAATAATTTGTCAGTTCAGCAGAGTTAGAGTATACCCTTAATGTCAATATTACTTGATTAGGCACTGGTAGACCACAAGCTACTCAAACCACAAAAACCTGGACAAAAGTCTTATAAAATTTCACACTATAATAACTATCTGGCCTATAGCTAAAGTTAACTAAATCTCTTATTCCTGCTCAATAGTATCCAATGCCAAAACAACCTGTCCAACAATAATAGATCATCTAAAAAACCCTAACTAGGCAAGCCAGCAAAGTGTAAAACAAATACCTCTGCAGAAAACAAAAACATTTCCATAGTATATTCATCGATAGTTAATTTCGTAAAACTAACACCTTCATTCGTAAATCATAGACAGTTTAACAACTATCTCACAAAACAAAATGAGCTCTGTTTTAGAACCTTCCAATAGATAGAATACTGAGGTCTATATCAATTGCTAGCATTAGTATATCAAACCTAGCAGGAGAATAAAGCTAACGCATTCATACATCAAGGATCTCTGCCTATGATTGCTTTAAATAGGCTTACGCTATGACTCACTACCATCATTTGTCAGACCCACAACACCAGAGATCTCATGTCACAAGAAGAGTTCAACAACAGAACCTTAACCAAACATCACAGTGGAGAATTTCGTGATTATAGCACTTGTGTAGTGTCTTCCACACATAACTATCAAATACCACAACATAGATCATTTATTACTATTAGTATAATTTTCGCTAGCTAATTTTAGGTTACACCCAAATCCTAATGCATCATATACCAATACAATCCCACGTCATGATACAGGCTATACAGCCTCAACAAGCTCAACTTTTAATCAAATCTCAGAATGGATAGCATAGTTACATGCTTATGTCACTTGTAGTAGTGAATAAACCAGGACAGGAGAGAGATGCTTCCACATTCAACCTCTAAGTAACTCTTTGAAAGAAAAAAGGCGTGGTTTTTTCTCGGTACAGAGGACTCTGTCGCACAATTGTCTTCAAATGCATTGTACCACATAAATATCCCAACTACAAATCTTGTTTAAATGACCCAACAAGAAAGTTGTACAGCTTCCCGTTCACAATGCACACCACTAAAATACGTAAATATAAATTGAGCAACAGATACAAAACCTCTATCCAACATATTCACAACGTAGCAAAACTAAAGTACTCGTCAAATTCCGTTCAGCATTACCTCATTGTCGGTCTCGGCAGAAAGTCGAAACAGCTGGGAGTTGCGGGTGGAAGCGCTAGCCTCATCGTCCTCAAACTCCTTTACCGATCGTATGATTGGGAGCTTCTTGTGGAAGTCGACGGGACGAGGCCTAAACGAAAGCCTACTCATATCTACTCATTCCTCATTCCGACACAACACTCGAATGCTCCATTCCGCAATTCAAAACAGCTCACTCTGCATGCAAGCAGAGACCACTAGTAACACTAAGCTTAACAAAAGCGAGAAAATGGCAAATTTTGGGGGAGCTGTCCACTGCCCAACGATGCCCTAGTTTTTGGAAAGTAACGAAAAACGGACCATTACAGCTCAAAATCCCAATTTTATTCCAAACCCCGCGTAGGAAGCTACGGGGGAGAAGGAAAGGAGGGACTTTCCCGCGCTAATTTGTGGGATCAGGGTTTCCGGGGATCTAAACTGGCTGGGGTCGAGGAATTAGGGTTTCGGGTGGCGTAGGGAAGTAAATATATTGAAAAAACAGGGACAAATTGGGGATAATTTCTACGGTTTTCCCGTCGATTTTGAGGGGTTTTATTTCTAGGGTTTTGAAAAGGGGGAAAAGGGAGGGAACGTAGGAGGAAAGGAGAGGAGAGAGGTGTTTGCTCGTCGGGGACTTATTTTTTATTTTCTTTCTTTCCGCTCTTCGATTGGAGATCAGGATGGACGGCTGTTATTAAATGTGGAGACTGGATGAACGGTCAGATGGCGGAGTGAGGCTCTTCTCTCTATGTATAAATTTTGGTTTTTTTGATGATTGTTGAGAATGAGAAAGAGAGTGCGGTTGGTGTTTTTGTCTTTTATAGGTTGATTTCATGAAGGTCCCATGCAAAGGCCAAAGGGACCTACTATTACTATTCATATATAGTGCAATCATGAAAGAGGGATCATGCATGGTCTTGTGCTAGTTCAAATTTGGTTGCATGATTTTATTTTTATTTTTTTTAACTTTTCATATTTTAACTCCATCCACTCGTATACTATTTACTTGATCAAGTGACAAATGTTATAAGCAATTGTAAAACACACTTTTTAAAGGGTGTTGTTATGGACACACCTAAAATATAATTATGTATTATTTTAAAAAATTTATCATTTAAATTTTAAATATATTCCAACATTAAATTTGACATTAATTTGTACATGCATTGAGGAAGGAGTGCAGGACGATATTTTAGGAGTGCAAATAATGTCAATGCAGAATCATATTTAAAATTTGAATGATATAAAATTAAAGATTAATGTATGATGACATTTAGGAGTGCCAATAACGACATCATTTATGTGTGTATGTGTGTGTTATCCGGTTATGATTTTTTTTTTAACCAACAATTTGTCTAGTAATGATTTTTTTATGATATTTGTTTGTTTAAGCGATAGAGTCAGCCTCATAGAAATAGATAAATATTATGGACAGTGTTAAAAGAAATAAAGAGATAATATGGCTAATAAAATTTTATAAATTTGTATAGGAGAAAAAAAACAACCAGAGTAAAAATGGAAAAAATAATTCTAAAAATAGGTTTGATTAAATTTGTGAAATAGAAATTTATAATTAAATAAGAAGTTTTCATTCTCTTGTTCATTTTATACCAACGTATTTAAAGTACTAGCTCCTAGATTAGTGAAAGTTAAAGATATTACACAACTATAAATTTGTGTACGTAATGGATTATGGATAGAAGTTATACTAGCTCCTATATTAGTGAAAGTTAAAGAAATTACACAACTATAAATTTGTGTACATAATGGATTATGGATAGAATTATATTTGTGAGCTAGTAGCACAAATTATTATATTATCATTGTTAAATAAGTGAGATAAATATTCCCAATGGACTCTTATGTAGGTTAAAATGCATTTATGATTTAACGTGGATAGATGTCACGTCCCAGAACCAGAATACTGAAGAGCGGAGGACAGACACAGCCAGCTACGTACAGTGAAGTGTAACACACCTCGATGTACGGTCACGGCTGTCTAGATGCATGAGGGTTTAACTACAAGCCAACAGTCACTTATGATCAAAAATAAACCTAGTGTCTCAATCTCAAACAAGCAAGCAAATGTAACAAGATGGTAGATCATCAAACATACAAAGTAAGGCATCTCATACATTACATATTCAGATGATCATGAAGCTAAGTCATACAAAATGCGAAGACTAGCAAGAGTTTAAGTCATACATGATCAACCCTAGGATTTGTCAATCATGTTACAGTCCTTAGGCAGACAGGAAAGTAAATCTAACACGAGCTAACACTTGCTCGACGGCTAAATGTCTCAAAAAAATAATTTACAATAGAGTGGAAGAGCAAAATAAAATCCACTCGTTGCCAGGGTTGCGTCTAGTATTCACCATCTGGCTGGGAGGCTGAAAGATCCTCGGGTTCTACTCCGAAATCTGGCCATACAAAACTAGCTGGGTCAGACCCCAGAAAGAGCAAGTGCCACAAGGTAGGCTTCACTTAAGAACTAAAACCAGCATATTAACACATAAATACATAATGATAACGAAAGACATGAGTTAGAGAAAACATGGTGACAAACGATAAGATAACTAAAGGACTATTCCAGTAACCAAGTTACAACCCGTAAACCAAAAAGAGACCGGAGTTATAACCCTTCACCTGAACAGAACTTAGTCTCTAACCAATTATCGATAAAGTAAAGCATAACAGTAATGTGCTGAAATAACCATGTACTGGTCTTGCCTAAGCAAGACTATACTAGACTCCATCCATCAATCACAGTCAAGCAATGAGTACGGCTTGATACTTTAACTAACTAGGGTTATCACAAGCTTAGTTACTAACAAGATGCATCAAGATATTCCAACTGTTGGCACAGTTAACAACATCTTCGTAGTCTAGTTTTTCTCTATATTTCAGATTGATAGTCTTTCAAAAGCTCTACTACATAAAGTCTGTCAATTCAAGCCAAGTCATCAAAGCCTTGAAGACTGAAGAAAAGACCAGCGATCCTTAAAGACGGCTCTCAATACTTTAAGTTATCGAGTCTGTACAAGGTCTAGGTCTTTCTGTAAACACTTAAGGTTGGATGACAAAACGAAAAGCTCTTCTATATTTTCAGTCAAAAATCAATGTCTAAAAGAACGGCATACCGACGGTATATCGTTTGTTGGCCACAAAACGTTCTGCGACAAATATCGGTATACCGATGGTATACTACGGCATACCGACGGTATACCGTTTTGTTAGCCACAAAACGTTATGTGAAAAATATCGGAATACCGACGGTATATTATGGCATACCGACGGTATATCGTTTTATGAGTCATAAAACGTTCTGTGACAAAACATCGGCATACCGACGGTACACTACGGCATACCGACGGTATATAGTTTTGTTAGCCACAAAATGTTCTGTGACGAACATCGGTATACCGACGGCATACCGCGACATACCGACGGTATACCGGTTCATCTAATTTAATTTTTGAATGGACGAATACCAGCATTAATTGCTAGCATTAAATGCTCCCAACGGATATAATTATTACCGTTACTGTTCAGAACGGCATACCGACGGCATGCCGATCCATACCGACGGTATATCGTTTGGACTATATTCAGGAGCATTAAATGCTACCTACTCTTGGTTTCTTTATAAATGGATGCATTCTCTCTCTTGAAGGCTCATCCACTTAAGCCATAATTTTCCCAACAACCAAGAGCTCCACCATTACTACTCTACCCAAGCTTTTAATTGTCATCCATTCCAAAAGTGCTAGAGTATTCAAGAGTTGTACTTTTCGATCTTCAAGTGTTAGAAGATCAACAGTTTTCTTCCTTTCCTTTTGAAGTTGGCGAGCCTTCGTAAGAAAACTCGTGTGTAAGAAGTTGGCGAGTTCTTCGGATCCAAACTCGTGTTGAAGTTGGCAAGTTCTTCGAATCCAAACTCGTGTGTACTATTTTACCAAATAATAGATTTAAGCCAGAGAGAGTTCCGGGACTGGATTGCCTTTAGGGAGGATACCAGGATACATCGCGTGTTTGATTTTCTTACTATCTCTTTTTAATTAAGTAATATAGCTTCTTGTGTTTAAATTATTTTATTTTCCTATTCACCCCTCTAGGGTTCTACAATTTGTATCAGAGCTTTGTTCTTTTGATTTGGATTTACACCCTTAGAGTGATCCATGACCACTAACCCTAGTATCAACACATTCCACAATGAGGGACACTCCACAAATAGACCTCCTATATTTGATGGAACCAACTATAACTATTGGAAGATTAGGATGAGCATTTATCTGAAATCCATAGATTTCGATTTATGGAATTGTGTGATAAATGGTTTTCCTACTCCTTCTGGAGTTATTGAGCATGTTGTGTCTGACACCCTTAGGGACAAATTCACCGAGAATGTCAAGAAGCTTGCTAGTCGAGATGCTAAGGCTATGAACGCTCTTTATTGTGCTCTAGATAGCAGTGAATTCAATAGAATCTCTACTTGCAAGACTTTCAATGAGATTTGGAAGTTGCTTGAAATCACACACGAGGGAACATCACAAGTAAAAGAATCAAAGATTAGTAGACTCACACAAGAATATGAATCTTTTAAGATAAAAATAAGATGAGTCTATTACTTGCATGTTTACTCATTTCGGTGATATTATTAACCCTCTTTTTTCTCTTGGTAAGGAATATCCTGCTCATGAAAAGATCAGAAAAATTTTCAGAGGATTGACTAAAGGATGGAGTCCTAAAGCTACCGCCATCATTGAAGGGAATGACCTGACAATCATGAACCTTGAGACCCTCATGGGGAAGCTTATGACTCATGAACTTAACATGAAAGATTAAGAGGAATCTTCCATACAAGAATAGGAGAAGAAGAAGGCCAAAGAGAAGGAGAAGTCTCTAGCTCTCAAAGTTACCAAGTCCTACTCAAAGGATAGCTCCGACAACAACGAGTCGGGTGATGATGAAGAAATAGCTCTCACAGCTAAGCATTTCCGAAAGTTACTCAAGTTCAACAAAGCCAACCGCTTTAGACGGGACAACGATGAAGATCCGGCGTGCTACGAATGCAGAAGAACCGGTCACATCAAGAGAGATTGCCCCATGACAAAAAAAGACTCAAGTAAGTATGAGAAGCCTAGCAAAGGAAGCTCCTCCTCCAGAAAATTTGCCAACACCAGTATTTGGTGTGAGAGCGATGCTAGTGATTCAGACAACGACAAATGTTTCAAATATAATACAAACGTTCGTCTCATGGCAACCGATGAGGTACTCGATGATCTCTCTTTAAATACTCTCACTTATGATGACTTGGAAAATGCTATTCTTGAACTACACGAAGAACACAAAGGTGTTAGAAATAAATACAAAAAATCTCTAAAAGAGGTTGATGCACTTCAACTAGAAGTAGAAAGACTCTCCAACATCATTATTGATGTAAAAGGGAAATCTCCTGCTTCTGACACTGATGAGATAGAGTCTTTGTGACTCAAGTTTCAAGAATCTCTAGTCACCATTAAGAAAAAGGATGATGAGATTCAATCCCTCAGAAGGGCTTATGATTTTGCTATGCATAAAGTGCAAGCTGCAAATAGAAGAGAATATGATACTTCTACCAAGTATAATGATCTTCTTGTGCAGAGTAAGAAACTAGGTGATAAGAACACTACTCGCACACATGCTCAAAGGCACTCCTACACTCATCACCCTACTAGTCACAACTCTTACATGAACAAGAACACTACACGCAAGACCTATCCTAACACAAGGAAATGACCCTTTGTTAAGAAGAACACCTCACACCATACCTTCTATTATCATCATCATCATAACACTCATAATAGAACTCCTTGCACTAAAGCTTCACATGTGCATAACACTCACACATTTTCTTCCAAATCTTCTATAATGTGCAACTTTTGTGGCTTGCTTGGACATACTTTTAATTATTGTTTGACAAGGAAATAAGTTGATATGAAAGTTTGTAAATAGGTTCCTAAGACTAACAATCAAGGACCCAAACAATCATGGGTACCAAAATGTTCATCTTCAACTTATGTTGTAGGTGAAGAATCCTTCTCATGCTAGAAGCAAGTGGATCCTTGATAGCGGTTGTTCACGGCACATGACTGGTGATGCTTCACTTTTTACAACGCTATCGATGAAGAAGGAAGGACATGTATCCTTCGGTAACAATCTAAAAGGCCATATCATAGAAAATGATAATATCAGTTCCCCTCTTTATCCTTGTATTAAGAATGTTTGTCTTGTTACAAATCTCAAACACAATCTTCTTAGTATTAGTCATCTTACGGATAATGGTTATAATATTAAGTTTGTTAAACTCAAATGCTTCATTACCGATAGCTCTAGTGGATCTACAGTTTATGAAGGCATTAGAGAAAACAACATCTATGTTCTATATCTTGTCGAAGGTACTAACAATGACAGGTGCTTAGTTGCAAAGAACGATAAAAGTTGGCTTTGGCACATGAGGCTCGGACACGCCAACATGGATACCATTTCCCGTCTTGCAACTAAGAAGCTTGTACGAGGACTTCCAAGTATCCCTTTCAAAAAGGATATGGTGTGTGAAGAAGGTAAGAAAAGTAAGTTGACCAAGTCATCCTTCAAATCCATCAACTCTGTGAGTACCACTAGACCACTTCAACTTATTCATATGGATTTATTTGGTCCTAGTAGAGTAGCTAGTCTTGGAGGAAAACTCTATGCTTTTGTTTTGGTTGATGATTTTTCGAGATTTACTTGGGTTATTTTTCTTGCTTGTAAAAGTGATACTTTTTGTGAATTTGTTTTATTTTGTAAACGTGTTCAAAATAAGAAAGGCTTTTCTATTAACAAGATTAGAAGTGATCATGGAGGAGAATTTGACAATGTCGATTTTAAAAGATTTTGTGAAAAGAATGGTTTTGGTCATGATTTTGCTTGCCCTCGAACTCCTCAACAAATGGTGCTATGGAGAGAAAGAATAGAACCCTTGGTGATATGGCCCGGGTTATGTTAAACCAATATAAGCTCCCCCAATATTTTTGGGCGAAAGTCGTAAACACGGCATGTCATGTTATAAATAGGGTCTTGATTAGACCTATTTCTAAAAAGACTCCTTATGAGCTTTGGTTTGACAAAATTCTCTCTATTGAGTATTTTAAAGTTTTTGGATGCAAATATTTTATTTTGAATACCAAGGACAACCTAGGCAAGTTTGAAGAAAAAACTTATGAATGTATTTTCCTTGGCTACTCAATACATAGTAAAGGTTTTCGTGTCTTTAATAAAAGAAGTCTTATTGTCGAAGAGTCAATTAATGTCTCTTTTGATGAACTTAACTCTTTTACATCCTCCTCATCCGATGATATTGATGACATCTCTTTTGGTTTGGAGAACTCTTCTATTGGAGATGCTCGTCCTTCTTCATCTAACAATAAAATTGTGACCCCTCCAACAAAAGATTCTCCACCACTCGAGCCTCCTCAAGAGGATCTCCCAAAGGAATGGAGATTTGTCCCTAATCATCCTAAGGAGCTTATCATTGGGGATCCTTCTTCCCGTGTAAGCACTAGATCCTCCACTCGTGATCTTTGTACAAATGTGGCTTTTATTTTCCAAATAGAGCCTAAAAATATTAATGATGCTTTTCATGATGAATTTTGGATGATAGCGATGCAAGAAGAGCTAAATCAATTTGAGCGAAACAAGGTTTGGGAACTTGTCCCTAAACCTAACAACCACCCCATTATTGAAACTAAATGGTGTTTCGCAATAAACTTAATGAAGATGGATTAGTGACTCGTAACAAAGCCCGATTGGTTGCTCAAGGCTATAACCAAGAGGAAGGCATTGACTACGATGAAACCTATGCTCCGGTTGCTCGTCTTGAATCTATTTGTATGCTATGTGCTTTTGCTTGCTTTAATGATTTTAAACTCTTTCAAATGGATATTAAAAGTGCTTTTCTAAATGGTATTATTAAAGAGGAAGTTTATGTTAAACAACCTCCTAGCTTTGAAGATTTTCAATTTTCTCATCATGTTTTCAAACTACACAAAGCCCTTTATGGCCTCAAACAAGCTCCTCGTGCTTGGTATGAACGCCTTAGTTCCTTTCTTATTTCACACAATTTTTCTAAGGGCAAAGTCGACATCACACTTTTCATCAAATCTCTTAATGGCACACTTTTATTAGTATAAATTTATGTCGATGACATTATTTTTGGTTCTACTAACAATACACTCTGTGTAAAATTTACTAAAGTAATGCAGGATGAATTTGAAATGAGCATGATGGACAAACTATCATTCTTTTTGGGCTTGTAAATCAAACAAGGCCCCAAAGGAACCTTCATCAATCAAGCAAAATATACAAAGGATCTCCTCAAGCGCTTTGAACTTGACTCATCCAAATCAATGAGGACTCCTATGGCAACAAAAGCTTGACAATGATGAAGATGGTACTTCGATCGATATTCGTAAGTATCGAGGTATGATCGGTAGCTTACTTTATCTAACTGCTAGCCGACCTGATATCATGTATAGTGTATGTCTTTGTGCACGATACCAAGCAAATCCAAAGGAATCGCACTTATGTGCTGTAAAGCGTATTTTTCGATATCTCAAAGGCACCATTAATATGGTCTTTGGTATCCGAAATCTTCATCCTTTGAGCTTCACGGCTTCTCGGATGCAGATTTTGTCGGATGCAAAATTGACCGAAAAAGTACTAGCGGCACATGTCAATTCCTTGAGAAATCCTTGGTATCATGGTTTAGTAAGAAACAAAACTTTGTTGCTCTTTCAACCACTGAGGCTGAGTATATAGCAGTCGGATGCTGTTGTGCACAAATTCTTTGGATGTCACAAACACTTGTAGACTATGAAATTTCTTCTACTTGTACCTCTATTAAATGTGATAATAATAGCTCGATAAATCTCATGAAAAACCCGATTTGTTACTCCCGTACGAAGCATATTGAGATTAAACACCATTTTCTTCGTGACCATCAACAAAAGGGGGACATCCGCCTTGATTTTATTGACACTACTTATCAGTTAGCCGATATTTTCACCAAACCACTCCCGGAGGATCGTTTTGTTTTTCTTTGCCAAGAATTAGGCATCATTTATTTTGACACTTAGCTCATCTCCAACGGCACACCGACGGTATACGGCGGCATACCGACGGCATGCCGATTTTTTGTTCAGAATTATGTTCTGTGCCAAAAATTAGTATACCGTCGGCATACGTCGGTATACCGACGGTATGCCGTTTGAGGCGGACAGCTGCTGTCAAATCTGCATCGAGCCCCACCATCTCTTCCACTATTCCTTTTCCTCTTCCCTCATTAACTACCCATCAAATCACCCTCTATCTCTCATTAACTACCCATCTAATCTCCTCCTCTTCCCCATAACCTTCCATCCCATCCCACCCCTTCTACTACTTTTATTAACTACATTCATCATTACTTTTTTTTCAACACTCCCCCCTATTTACTCCCTCCATCACTCTTCCTCATTTTTCAAAAACCCCTTCCTCTTTCCAATCTTCCTTTATAAACTCAACCTTCTTCTTCTTCCTCCTCTTCACGCTTCATCTCTTCTCCTTCACACCTCTCCATCCATCCATGGCAATCCATAAACGTCCTCGCTCCTCCTCCACCACTACAAATCTGTTCACCCCGTGCCTCTCCCTCATGGCTATGATCAGAAAATCTTCACCTTAGCCATGGCTGCCGATGCTTGGTTCCAGCATTTTGCCAACCATAACGTCTACAAGGGCCGCGCCATCAACTGGAATATTTTCTCCGGCCATCTCTCCCTCTTTGAGTCAGTCGGTCTCTCATGCCTTCTTCGGCGTCCTGCCCGCGGGGAAGCAATCACTTATTATGGCGCCTTTATCACCCTTATCCTGGAGGCAAAGAACGTGGATCTCTCCCTCTGCCAGTCGGACGACGTACCATCCTACCTTGCTATCTCTCGTTCCATCTTTGGTGCTTCCACGTCTCGTGCATCTTCCTCCCAAGAACCGTCGGTCGCTGCTCCTGCTGCACCCTCTTCTACTTCTCCTACATTCGGGCATTTCATACCGCTGATCCAGCAGCATTTTGACATGCGCATGGCTCAGACGGAGGAGCAGATGAGGGCCAACACTCGCGACATTGGGCACCTTATCCAGAGCCGCTTCCATTACCAGGCCTATTTCATTCAGCGCACTCTCCAGGACCGAAATGCCTATCTGGATCTCAACCTTCAGGATCCCTTATACCAAGGCTCCCGCTTCTCTGACCCCAACGCCTACGGATTTATGTACCCGGACGACATGGATCCTTTCGATGCATTTTACCGTGCTCAGGGTGGGGACGACGATAATCCGACGGATGAGTAGTTTGCGGCCTCATGTTGTTGATGGTGGTAGAATAAATGGTTGTCATTTTAGTGTGTGTCCTTTGCGGTCCTTCGGGGACCAGTAGTTTGTTTTAATGTTGTGTGAAGTCCTACGTGGACTATTACTCATGTTTTGCTGTTGTCTTGATCACTCTCATGGAGGAGAGTTTTATCTTTGTTTTATGTAGTGTCAAGCATGTACAAACTTTTCCATTCTAATATATGCATGCTTTTGTCTATCATACTGTTTTCCCTATTTATTGCTATAATTTTTTTTACTTATTTTCCATCTTTGACTAAGTGACAAAGGGGGAGAAAACGTATTGAGGGGGAGTTGTCTACCTACGGGGGAGTCACTCCCTGAAGATGCTATCTCTCTATTTTGTCAATTATCAAAATGGGGGAGATTGTTGGCACAGTTTATTTTGATAACATTAACAGCATCTTCGTAGTCTAGTTTTTCTCTGTATTTCAGATTGATAGTATTTCAAAAGCTCTACTACATAAAGTCTGTCCATTCAAGCCAAGTCATCAAAGCCTTGAAGACTGAAGAAAAGACCAACGATCCTTAAATACGACTCTCAACACTTCAAGTTATCGAGTCTGTACAAGGTCTAGATCTTTCTGTAAACACTTAAGGTTGGATGACAAAACGAAAAGCTCTTCTATTTTCAGTCAAAAATCAATGTCTAAAACAACGGCATACCGACGGTATAATACGGCATACCGACGGTATACCATTTTGTTAGCCATAAAATATTCTGCGACAAATATCGGCATACCGACGGTATACTACGGCATACCGACGGTATACTACGGCATACCGACGGTATACCGTTTTGTTAGCCACAAAACGTTCTGTAAAAAATATCGGAATACCGACAGTATACTACGGCATACCGACGGTATACCGTTTTGTGAGTCATAAAACATTATGTGACAAAACATCGGCATACCGACGGTACACTACGGCATACCATTTTGTTAGCCACAAAATATTCTGTGACGAATATCGGTATACCGACGACATACCGTGACATACCGACGGTATACCGGTTCATCTAATTTAATTTTTGAATGGACGAATACTAGCATCTAGCATTAAATGCTCCCAACGGATATAATTATTACTGTTACTGTTCAGAACGGCATACCGACGGCATGCCAGTCCAAACCGACGGTATGCCATTTGGGCTATATTCAGGAGCATTAAATGCTACCTACTCTTCGTTTCTTTATAAATGGATGCCTTCTCTCTCTTGAAGGCTCATCCACTTAAGCCATAAATTTCCCAACAACCAAGAGCTCCACCATTACTACTCTACCCAAGCTTTTAATTGTCATCCATTCCAAAAGTGCTAGAGTATTCAAGAGTTGTACTTTTCGATCTTCAAGTGTTAGAAGATCAACAGTTCTCTTCCTTTCCTTTTGAAGTTGGCGAGCCTTCGTAAGAAAACTCGTGTGTAAGAAGTTGGCGAGTTCTTCGGATCCAAACTCGTGTTGAAGTTGGCGAGTTCTTCGGATCCAAACTCGTGTGTACTATTTTACCAAATAGTATATTTAAGCCGGAGAGAGTTCCGGGACTGGATTGCCTCTAGGAAGGATACCAGGATACATCGCGTGTTTGATTTTCTTACTCTCTCTTTTTAATTAAGTAATATAGCTTTTTGTGTTTAAATTATTTTATTTTCCTATTCACCCTCCCTCTAGGGTTCTACACCAATAGCCACAAGCCCTGCAGTCTTAATCCAGGTTATCCGGTCACAAGTTGAGAGAGTTGGATTAGGTGACTTGGGGGTGCAGCACATGACAGTGTGCTGGAAATGTGCCCTACTCGACGGCAGGCTACAAGTCCAATTAGAGCACCCAGATAACGGGACTGTCTGTAGCTGGAAAATCTCTTCATGGACTACTTGATCAATATAGTCACTATCCTAGTCAGATTCAGTACGAATCCCTGACCGTGAAAATCAGGAATTCATGTCCTAGACATGATGCAAGACGAGACACGTATCTTGTACCGATACAATCAAGAGAAATCATCCACGGTGTCAAGACGAAAGTTACATGTTACTTGTCTAAATTACATGTCATGTGATGTTACTTATCAAGTCAAGAGTGCATCTTGACTGCGTCACAACGGACTACCATCAAGAATTATCATGTCAAGTTACTGGTCAAGAGTGCACCACAATGGGTCACTATCAAGAGTTATCATGTAAAGTCGTATTGTCATGTCGTGTTCATGTAAGTGCACTACGATGAATTACTATCAAGGAGTTGTTTAGAGAGTGTACGTGCCACACCAAGATTGTGTTTAGAGCTCAGAGTACATGTGCAATATGGAAAATAACATTATAGGACTTAGTCAAGTAAAGGGTATAAACAAAGTCACGATTCACACTAAGGACCATGGGGTGTCATGAAGAGCATGCACCCAAAAATGAATGTGCTGAGAGTAGCATGCGCCCAAGGCTATTCGCCTAAGGGCATGCGCCCACATGAGTGAGGTAGGGTGTATGGTCTATGCGCCCACATACATGAATGAGGCAGGGGGTGTCATGGAGAGACAATAGTTTCGGGAAGGCATGTGCCTGGAGCTATGCGCCCACATGAGTGTGCCTGCACATATGCGCCCAAAGGGTGGAGTCAGGGTGTCTTGGAGAAAGTCAACAGACTCACTCTAGGACAAGTGTAACTCCACTTTTCCCATTTTTAGTGGAATTTAATTTTTTTTAATAATAATACTTTATTTCTTTTTCTTATAAATATATACTTTATGAATATTTTGGAGGGAAAGAAATTTGGAGCAGGAATATTTTTTTAAAATTCAAAAGTTGGTTACAACTAATTTAAGTGGTCGCCATTTTTTTAAATCTCCTAAATAACCTTTTTAACTAATTTTCGAACAGTTTTGTAATAAGTGAAAAGGGTGAGGGCTGGGTTGTAAAAAGACCAATCGGTAGAGGGGCTTAAATGCTTAATAGCCATCCTCTTTTTATTCGAACAGGAGAGAGAGAATTCTTATTCTTTCATTCTTTCTCCTCTCTGAATTCTCGAGGAGCTCTCCCTGTTCTCCCTAATCTCTCTGTGAAGCAAACCCTAGCCCAGAGGCGGTGGCGACAGTGAGGCGGTGGCGACAGCAAGACGGTGGCGACGACGATCTTCTCCTCTCCGGCAGCACCCACTTTAGTAGGAAGACTTCGTCTTCGCGGCTACAGCGTTTAGGCGAACCCTAGTTTTCTCCGACGAGTGCGTCTCCGCCAGTAGCGTGAGTGACAGTCAGATTTCTTCTCCGACGCTCTCCTTTGCAAATCGACTTCAGTTTGGTGAGTTTGCTTGGTCTATTCCTTTTGATTTCGAAAATCCGAGGAGATGAGTTGTCCAAATTTCTAACGGTTCTTCTCCTTCCTGGATCGATTGGATTTTTGGTGGCGTGGTCGATTAACAAAGCTCTAGGTCGATCGATTGTCCTCGACCGACACTCTCGGCCACAGTGATTTCGATTCCTCTGTAGGTATGGTTGTTCTCTTCATATTTTCTGAATTGTTGTAACAAGTTGCCGAAGGATTTTGATTGAGTTGTGGGGCTTTGTTCAGATCTGACGATCGAGTTGATCGGTCATTTGAGAAGATCAAGTCCTGTTCGAATTGGAGCATCGAACTCAGTCTTGGTAAGTTAATCATTCCTTTCTAAATTTTGAAGTTACTGCTGTTGATCGAGAACTTTGTATTATGGATTTTAGATCCTCTGTTTATGATCAATCCTTGCTAGTTTGAATTGAAGGGTTGGTTGTCTGTTAACACTAACCATTGTTATGCAATTGTTGTTGTAAGTGCTACACAGGATTGTTGATTCGTGCCCAATCCTAGCTAGACTTATCAAAATTTGAACCCAGGTAATGCTTACCTCTTGTTTCAGCTTTATACATACTCGATTGTAATGTGTTTGTGTTGTTATTTCTGTGCTTTCTATGGTGATCGTGAGTTCGTGATGATCGTGAGTTCGTGTCACTTGAGTGTGTCCGGGCCTGGGTGCGTGTCCTTCCTGTTCGTGTCCTTCCTGTGCGTGTCCTTCATGTTCGTATCCGAGTATGGGAAAGAGAGACTGGACCAGTTCAGTAGGAGGTGTTGATGGATCGGGCTATTTTTGCAATGGAGATTGTTAATCTTTTAGCTTTATTTTTACTAAATTATTTGATTGATACTAATATTGCAGTAGAATGTAAATATTTTGCTAAGTTATGTATATTTTGTGGATCCTGAGATGTTGAGTATACCTAATTAGTACCTGAAGGTTGTGTTCATTTCTTGAATGGCTTAAGTATGATGGGAAGCTTGATTGGTTTGAAGGTTACATTTAAATATATATTTTTACACCTTTGATTGTGTTTTGGTTGGGTTTCAAATAAGATGAGTATGAAATGGTGGACACAGGTTACTTGTGGGGATGGACCCAATTTGGAAATTCAATGTGTTTTGGTCTTTTGATTGTTGGTGCAGGCAACTTTTATGATTCAGCTGATGCTCTATTTGCTAGCTCAAAATCATGGAGCCTAGTTCATATGAACTGTACAAAATTAGGTCTTGGGTTTATTGCCAAGAGTTAAGGGTTTGGATTTTGCTGAAGCTTGGTTTAAAACTTTCTGTGGTGGAGGTTTTAACTCAAAGCAACTTGAAGTATTTATATTGCAAATCTTATGATTAAATAAACCCAAACAAAAGGGACTATACACTATTTTATGGTTATATTTATAAATTGTACTACATATTTGTCATTAATTAGAACAAATATGGTGAATTTATATTTAATCCAACCAATAGAGTCAAATGTATTAATTAATAAGTTTAATCTAGAATAACTAAGAAGAGATATGGGTAAGAATAGAAATAACTTGTTTAGCCATTAACCAACTTGTAAATCATTGTTAAAAACATGAGGACATCCAGCTTCATTCATTACCCGTACTTTTCCGGAGCAAGGCAAGTACTTTTCTACGGTCTTGTGCATTTACATATCTTGTACTATTCTTGTGACACATCATGACACAATATACTTGTAACGCCCCAGAACCAGAATACTGGAGAGCGGGGGCGGACATATCCAGCTACGTATATTGAAGTGCAACCCACCTCGCTATATAGTCACGGCTGTCTAGATACATGAGGGTTTAACTACAAGCAATCAGTCTCTTATGGTCATGAACAAGCCTATAGTCTCAATCTCAAGCAAGTAATAACAGTTACAAGATGTCAGAGCATCAAATATACAATAGTAAGGCGTCCCATACATTACGTACTTGGATGATCATGAAGCTAGTCATCCATAATGTGAAGACTAGCAAGAGTTTCAGTTATACATGATCAACCCTAGGATTTGTTCATCATGCTACAGCCTGTAGGCAGACAGTAAGTAAAGTGCAATCGAGCTAACACATGCTCGTCGGCTAAACGCCTCAAAAGAATATTTTTACAATAGAGTGGGGGAGCAAAATAAAACCCACTCGTTGTCAGGGTTACGTATGGTGGTCACCATCTGGCTGGAAGGTAGGGAGATCCTCTAGAGCCGCTCCGGTATCTGGCCATACAAAACCAGCTGGGTTAGATCCCAGAAAGAGCAAGTGCCACAAAGGAGGCTTCACTTAAGAACTAAACCAGCAACTAGCACAAAACATAATTATATAATAAAAGACTGGAAATATAAAAAATTATGATGATATATGATAGGATAACCATGGGACTATTCAGATAACCAAGTTACAACCCGTAAACCAAACAAGGACCGGGGTTGTAACCCTTCATCTGAACGGAACTTGATTTTCCACCATTTATCGATAAAGTAAGCACAAGCATTCAGGTCATGCTAACGATCTTGTACATGATCAGGACAAGACTAGACTGGGTTAGACTCCATCCAATCAATCACGGCCACGCAATGAGTACGGCTTGATACTTTAACTAACTAGGGTTATGACAGGCTTAATTACTAGCAAGATGCAATAAGATTGTTCCACAGCCACAAGCCATGCAGACCATCCAGGCTATCCGGACGCAATTTAGGGGTTGAATTCATGTGGGTACATTGTCCAAAGAACACATGTACCCTTAGGTAGCTTGAAGAGTGCAACACATGACAGTGTGCTGGAAATGTGCCCTACTCGACGGCAGGCTACAGATCCCATGATAGGGCACCCAGATAACGGAATTGCCTGTAGCTGGGAAATCTCTTCATGACTAATGGATTATTCTAGTTATTAGCCTTAGTCAGTTTAAGTAGGTACCCCTGACCATGGTACTCAGGGGTCCCTATCCTAGACATGATGCAAGACGATACTGGTTCACTTGTACAAACACAATCGTCTACGGTGTCCAGGCCATTCATTCTTGTCATGTCATGCCAGCCGTCGCAACAGCTTTCAATAGTTTCCATCAGGCTTACTTGTCATGTCTCGTCATGTCACGTCATGTCAGTTACTTGCCATACCATGCCATGTACAATTATCATTCCAGTCATATTAAATAAATTCGTGATTATCAAGTTCATAAAAAAAGGCGTAAGGATATAAAAGGGTAATGGTGTACGCCATAGGGACTCAAAGTCCCTACGCGAGCAAGACTACGCTAGGCCTAAGAGACCCCGAGCGTAAAACAGCTCTACGCGGGCAAGACATAAGGCTAGGCAGCTCTACGCGAGCAAGAGAGCAGGTGGGTGGGATTCTACGCGAGCAAGCGCTTTACGCTAGCAAAGCCGCATGCGGGCGAGACCTACGCGAGCAAACGCTCTACGCAAGCGGAGCTCTACGCGAGCAAGCACTCCACCCAAGCGGAGTAGCCCTTGCATAGAGTTCGAATGAACTCGGCGTAGAAGCGAATACGCTGGCACGCAAATGCGTGTGCGTAAAGGGTAATTAATATGCAGGCACGTAAAACGTATACGTAAAAACTAAATACTACGCTAGCACGTAAGAATTGTAGGACCGATTGTAGGAACGAGTTGTAAAGCGCAATACTCTAGAGGGGGTGAATAGAGTAGGCAGCAGAAATTAACTATTTAAAAAATTTAGTAACAAGATCACAGATATATATCACAGATATATAAATGAAAAGTAGAGAGTAGAGAACAAACGCAAACACAAGGATGTATACTGGTTTCCCTCTTATGAGGACTAGTCCAGTCGGAAGAACTCTAGCTTCCAGTTGAATCCTCTATGGAAAATCACCACAAGTTTTCATCCGAAGTTCTTGTAACTTCTACAACGCGAGCTTTAATCCGAAGTACTCGACCAACTTCAATTGTGAAGTGTCTAACTTCAATCAAGCCTCTGATTACAACCACTCTGAAACTTCTAGACCATACCGCACTGGCAAATCGACTAGAGGATTGTAACTGGCTTGGGATTTGAAAATGAATAGCTCAGAATACTTTGGAAGAAGTAGTAGGCTTATAGAGAAGAGATATGAAAGTGAATAAGTGTATGAGTGAATTGAAATGATCGAAATCCTTCTCTATTTATAGTTTTTCCAAAGGCAGAATTTGACAGAATTCGGGCAGAATTCGGACAGAACTCGATGAGAAAATCTCGTTGGGATCCGTAACTGCAGGAAGACCAAGTTCAAAAAACAATGTTCACTAACCGAACTCTGGCCGAACTCTGGCCGAATTCGGGCCGAGTTCTGCTAGGGTTATGTCAGGATTTTTGTAAATTGGTTTTAGGCTTTTTGAAAAGTCAAACATTTAGGAAGTAGTTTGGGCTTTTGTAAGTGGGCTTGTTTTCAAAATGAAAGGGTATTTTGAAAACGTTTCTTGGGTAGCCTATTTGTCAGTATGATGCAGTGTACATCGTATTCCTAGACTCAATAAATATGAAAACATTGATGAAATAGGAAAACTAAGAGCCCTTTGATGACGCCTTTCTTCAAATATTTGAGGAGACTTGAAGATGCCTTTTTCCTTGACAGCGGAACCCCCGATGCGAGGCCCCGGATAGGTCGTTAGGCGGTTCAGAGAAATCTTCTTGTGTAACGTCGTCTTTGGCCCATCAATAAGTCTCTATTGCATGTCCTGGTTTGACAAAGCTTGATCATGCTTACAGCATGTCTACAAGTACATGTTAGACAAATAAAACAATATAATACAAGCTTATGTAGCTCAACAATATTGATATAGTGAACATTGAGGAAAATGCTAACATTAGGACAATGCTAAGTTTAAGTAGTAACAAAATAGTGATTACATGAATATTAGTGATGTCAATATGTTAAACTTAATTGATTAGCCATATTCAAAAATATGATTAATTATTGGGCTAACAAGAACGTGTGCATAAAACTGCATCTTCTCCCCAAGGCCGGTACAAGCAGGCGTAAAAGCTCAAGAAAGCCTCATCTCGGTCGAGTCTCGGTGAAATCTAGCCATTCAAGAGCCAAACTTGCGTAAAAATCGAAATTCCCACCACATGGAACTCCCCATTTCGAAAACAACCAAGTCCAGTAGATCAAAACCATGAAGATCAATAATACTAAAACTCAGATCTACATGAAATGAGCCGAAATTAAAAATGCTAAGTACTAAAGTGTCTTAGAATCTCGTGAGGAAGACAATGGAACAACAAAATTTGAGTTCCTCCATGAAACAAGTTGCACTTGCCTACTGCGGGTGGTCGGTGGAGAAATGAAAAAGGAAGAAGTAGTAATGGGAAATGAATAAGGAGAGAGAAGGATTATTGGGTTAATAAATGGGGATGGTGGTAGGTAGGGGTTTGCATACTAACTCAAACCAAACCCAACCAGACCGAACCCAACCGAACCCGAACCAAGCAATTGAAATGCCAAAATAAACCATGCAATGAGACACACAATATGAGTCAAAATACGTACACGTATACCAAAAATACATAATACGACCTACGGGCGTTACAACTCTACCCACCTTAAAAGAATTCCGTCCTCGAAATTTAATTAAGAGGCTAGAGAGGTCAAGCAAGCTACACTAATCACAGGCAAGATATAACTAAGCAATCAATCAAACAATCAATCATGCAAGCAAGAAATCGAAGGCATGAGGCATAAGGAAAACATTATACCTCACGAGTCAAACAGGTCGGGATATCGCGATCGGATGTCATCCTCACGCTCCCACATTGACTCACCCAAAGAGTGATGTCCCCAAGCAACCCGGACTAACTTTATAGTCTTGTTCTTGAGTATCTTTTCTCTTTGGTCCAATATGGATACGGGTCTCTCCTCATATGAAAGGTGGGTACCAATAACCAATTCCGAATGATCAAGGACATGACTCAGATCCGGGATATACCGTCGCAATTGGGATACATGGAAGACATCATGTACCTCATGCAACGACGGCGGAGCGCGAGACGATAGGACACATCTTCCACTCGCTCTAGAATATCGAATGGCCCGATATACCTAGGACTAAGCTTTTCCCGTACGCCGAAACGAATGACGCCACGGGTAGGCGAGATCCTAAGGAATACATAGTCGCCGACGAAAAATTCAAGGGAGCGCCGATGAGAATCGGCCCAATGGCGCTGGCGATCTTGTACGACGCGAAGATGATTTCTGACTTTTCTGACCACCTCAACTGTCTGAATAATTATTTTCGGACCGAGCATCTGCCTCTCTCCAACATCGTCCCATGCTAGCAGGGATCTGCACTTCCTACCATACAGTGCCTCGAACGGTGCCATCTGGATACTGGCTTGGAAACTGTTGTTGTACGAGAACTCCACCAGGTGCAGGTGATCTTCCCATGAACCACCAAAGTTGAGTGTACAAGATCTTAACATATCTTCTAAGGTTCGTATGGTACGCTCTGACTGACCATCTGTCTGCGGATGATAAACTGAGCTGAACTGGAGGTGAGTTTCCAAACTCTCTTGCAGACTACCGCCAAAAGTGCGACATAAATCTTGAATCTCTGTCCGAGGTAATACTGACTGGTACACCATGAAATCTGACGATCTGCCTGAGGTACATCTCTACTAGCTGAGCCGTCGACTGACCAACTCTGAACGGAAGAAAGTGAGCCACCTTCGTGAGCCTGTCTATAATAACCCAAATAGCATCTCTATTGGCCGGGGACCTAGGTAATCCAGTTACGAAATCCATGATTATGCTCCCACTTCCATTCTGGGATCGACAAAGGTTGAAGAAGTCCAGCCGGTCTCTGATGTTCGCTTTAACTTGTTGGCAAACCAAACACCGAGAGACAAATCGGGCTATCTCCCTCTTCATACCATTCCACCAAAAATGCTGCCGGATATCGTGATACATCTTTGTACCGTCCGGATGAATCAAATACTGAGAACTGTGAGCTTCTGCCATGACTTCCTGCCTGATATCTCCACTGAGTACACAAAGAAGCCTTCCATGTCGAAGTGTACCATCCTCATGGACACATAACTCTGGTCTTCGTCCTACCTCACACTCTGCTCTTAGTCGCTGAAGCTTGGAATCTGTTGACTGAGCTAACCTGATCCTATCAACTATACTGGACTGAACTTGCAGACTGGCCATCAATGCTACATTGGTAGAAAGGACAACTTCTATACCATCTTCTGAAGATCTGCTAATAACTCTGGTTGTGCTGTTAGAAAATAAACTCCAGCTCTCCTGCTCAATGCATCTGCAATAACGTTGGCCTTTCCAGGATGATACTGCAGGTTGATATCATAATCCACAAGCAGCTCTAGCCATCTCCTCTGACGCATATTAAGATCCTTCTGGGTGAACACATACTTCAAGCTCTTGTGGTCGGTGAAAATCTCTACCCTATTCCCATACAAGTAGTGTCTCCAAAGCTTAAGTGCAAACACTACTGCTGCCAGTTCCAAGTCGTGGTCGGGTAATTTCTCTCATAATTACGAAGTTGACGTGATGCATAAGCTATTACATTCCCATGCTGCATCAAACACACATCCCAAACCTTGGCCTGAAGCATCACAATACACTGAGAATCCCCCGGTCCCATCTGGAAGCGTGAGAATGGGTGCCATCATCAAGCCTCGCTTCAACTTCTCAAAAGATTCCTGACATTCTGCGGACCAAGCAAATTGCACATCCTTACTGGTCAACTGGGTCATAGGCGCTGAAATTCGTACAAAGTCCGAAATAAATTACCGGTAGTAGCCGGCCAAGCCAAAAAAACTATAAACTTCTGCAATGGTACTGGGTACTGGCCATGTCTCAATGGCCACTATTTTCTGGGGATCTACTTCTACTCCTCCTCTGGTGATGATATGACCCAAGTATGAAATGCGATCGAGCCAGAACTCACATTTACTGAACTTCGCATACAACTGGTACTCTCTGAGAATCTGGAGGACAACTCTGAGATGCTGCTCATGCTCTACTTCACTCTTGCTGTAGACCAGGATGTCATCTATGAACATAATCACAAACTGATCCAAATAAGGCATGAAGATATGATTCATGAGGTCCATGAATACAGCCGTGCATTGGTTGCTCCAAATGGCATAACAAGGAACTCCCAATGTCCATATCTAGATCTGAAAGCCGTCTTCGGGATGTCCTACTTTCTAACTCTGATCTGATGGTATCCTGACCGCAAGTCAATCTTCGAAAATATGGACGCCCCTTTGAGTTGATCAAACAAGTCATCTATCCTCGGAAGAGGGTATTTATTCTTGATTGTCACTGAGTTCAAGGTACGATAGTCAACACATAATCTGGATGTACCATCCTTCTTTTTCACAAGAAGCATCAAGGCTCCCAAGGCGATCCACTAGCACGGATGAATCCCTTGGTCCTGAGTTCTTCAATCATCTTATACAAAATCTCCAATTCTGACGGTGCCATCCGGTAGACTCTCTCTGACACTTGGGCTGACTCGGGGATCAAGTCTATGGTGAACTCGATCTCTCTCTCTGGTAGCATACCTGGAAGCTCTTTGGGGAAGACATCAAAAACTCTTCTACAATTCGGGGAAACTGGACTGCCGCTGCAACTGCCATCGGAAATGCTGGAGGAGAAGGCTCTATTCCGCCTCGAAAAATGAAAACTCTGGCTCACCAAGAATACTAAAATAATCTTACCGATATGGAAATCTATTCTAGCATACTGGTCCCTCAACCAATCCATCCCTAAGACCATATCATAGTCGGCCATCGAGAATTCTATCAACCTAGCGGGGAACTCTCTATCGCTAACTACGATCCGACACGAGAAAAATACTCTATCTACTCCCACAAGTCCGTTACTAGTAAGTATATTGAGCCTTACTGATAATGACTCGGGCTCCAGCCCTATCCGTGTCGCAAATCGTGCAGACATAAATGAATGCGATGCACCAGAATCAAATAATGCTGATGCTGGAAAGGAGTTGACGAGAATAGTACCTGCCACTACCTCACCTGATGCTAACTCCTCCTCCACGGTCAAAGCCATCACTTGACCGTGCCCTCGGGGTGCTGGTCCCCTCTGCTGGAAACCTCTCTGGCGGTTCTGGGTCTGAGCTTGGACTTGTGCATACTGTTGGGGGTTCTGCTGCTGAAATACTTGGGCCTGAGGCGGCAAGGGTCTCGAAACGGGTACTGCTGCTGCTGCTGAACTGGTACTGGGGCTGGCCCCCTAATCGAGGGACTAGAAAAGGTTGATGAAGATGAACTCCCCTTATTCGGCATTACCCAACCCTATGGTCCGGTGCCCCACAAACCAAGTACAAATCATGTGCTCTGCGATATTCTGACACCACGTGCCCTGACTTCCCATAATGAGTGTAACCTATTGCAGAAGACTGCTTCTGCTGATGCTGGGGATATACCGGGGTCGAATGCTGAATTGACGCAACGAAAGCCGCCCGCCTAGGAGCTCCAATGGTCAAAGCCCTGGCTGCCGGGTTGGTGCTGAAGACTGGTTCATCTGGCCGTGAGACCGCTTCCGACTTCCGGTCCGGTCCATAATCCTCTAGGAGGTATACTCATGCCTCCTAGCTGCTCTCAATACTGCATCAAAAGTCTGATGCTTGAACTGCTCCCGTCAGCAAAATCTCCAGGTGCAGTCCTTGCTGGAACCGCTGAGCTCTGTCGAACTCGGTCGCCACCAAGGTGGGAGCAAATCGACTAAGCCTGGAGAACTCGGTCGCATATCCATCGTCTGTCCTACCATCTGCTTCAAATTGGTGAACCTCGTCTGTAGATCGTACCGAGCTACAGCATCAAAATACTTGGTCTGGAATCTCTCACGGAATACTGTCCATATAATAGGTGCTCTTAATCCAATGGCTTGTGCCGCCCACCAGCTGCGGGCTAGATCCAATAACTGTAGGCGTACCACGTCCACCTTCTCATCTTCTGGGGTCCTGGCTGCTTCTAGAATAACCTCAGTATCCTGCAGCCAAGCATCTGCAGCTATAGCATCTTCGCTACCATCGAAGAAGGGAGGGTTCAAATGCTTGAAGCTGTTGGCCGTACTGTTACCTTGATGACCACCTCTGTTCAAGGCATCTTGTACTGTCTGGTGCTGTAGGTCCTAAAAATCAAGTTGTACCCACCAACAAAGCAATAAAAATCAAATTGTACATCCTTCAAATGAACTGCGCAGGAGACAGATTGCGCAACGACTCAACTGCGTAAGCTGAACTGCGCACTCATCCAAGTGCGCTAGCTTACATGGCCTCGTCATCATTATCTGATAGAAAATTAGATCTTCTGACAGCTGACATCCCGAAGATGAGAAAACTGTTCATTTCTCGTGCAACACAGCGCTCGAAGACAGCTTTACAGCCAGCGCAGTCTACCATCCCACTCGAAGCGCAATTCAATCCTAGCGCAATCCAAAGCCACGCAGTCTGAAGTTAGCGCAGTTCATGTGGCGCAATCCATCAACAACTAAATTTTGTATGTGGCATACATGCCATCAATTGCTCACCACGTGACAACTGTCTGTACACGATCATGCGCATTTCAATCAAACAATGTCATGTGTCTCATACAGTTGGCCCACGATCAAGTAACTGCCAGCGCAGTTCACTGCTTACGCAGTCTAATGTCTACGCAATCCATCCCGCGCAATCCAGAATAACTAAAAATTAGTTATTTCCAGAACTCTATAAATAGAGTTTCAAGTCCTTCCTAGAGGGATCAGATAGAGATCAGAAAAATCAGAATCAAGAGCAGAGAGATCAGGAGTTCTTGCCCAAGTGCTGCTGCTTTCTTCAGAGGCTACTGCCTTCAACTTCAGAGGCTATCGTCTTCAAAGTTCACATCGTCCAAGGGATAAAGCAATCGTCTTCAGATCGGATTCCTATAGTTGTACTTTCTCAGAATTCTATTGTAATCTTCTTACAAAGTTTGTGAAATAAAGAAACACTTTTGTTTTTGCAAACAAAATGGCGACTCTGCTGGGGACGACTTTCTCCCTCCGACGAGGAAGTGACAACTCAATATGACGTTGCGTCTATCGAAAAGATGCAGAAGACGCTGGTTGTAAAGGTCAACCAGACGCCTACGAAGCCATGATCAACTCCAGGACCACTCCTCGCATTACACAACTTCTGCCACGAGCAAAGTGCGCCCAGTGTGGGTCCCCAAACTGCTATGCAGTCTACTGTCTCTGCTTCCAAGACTGCTGTGCAGTCTGTTGTCTCTGCTCTCAAATCTGTTGTGTATCTGCTGCTACTACCTCACTACTACTTACTACTGCATTATTACTGCCCATTGCACAGTATACTGTTGCCAGTGCACAAACCACTTCCTATGCTGCTCTGTCAAAGTGCAAGACTCCTCTTCCTCTGGCCAGTTGGCTGCAACTCTTTCTGCGTAATCCACCACTCCAGCAACCAGAGTGCAACTCAAACACTCTGTGGCCAGAACTCCTGCTGCACAAACCACAGTGTCTGTGGCCAAAAGGTCATCTGTCAAAGTTTCTATGCGCAATCAACCCCTGTACAAACTGTTCCAGTGCAGTCTAAGAGGGACAGCCCTTTGGCTAAATTTCCTTCTTCTCACAGCAAGGGGAAAAACTCTGCTCCTCTTTCCAAGCACCCTGTTGCTCCAGCGCAATCTATTGGAGGTAGTCTGCTGACTATTCCTCCTCCTCCTCCTCAGAACAAAGGAAAAGGCCCGTTGGTCTTTTCTTCCTCATTCCATACTTGGAAGACAACAGAGGAAACGCTCTTTAGCTAACCCTTCTTCACAAAACAAGAAAAGTCCTTTGGTCTTTTCTCAGTCTTCCCCGGTTTTTACCTCGGAAGATCAATCTGAAAGTGCCTCGGTACCAATCAGTACTAGAATTCTCTCAAACAAGAGTTCTTCGCTCCCTGTCAAAGGGAATGTATTGATCAAAGAGGTATTCCTACTCCGGTAGCAGAATTCCAAGATCTTCCAACTCTCCAGATATCCCGTTCAAAGCAAGGCAAATTACTGGTGTCTCAGACAGAAACCCCTGGGGGTGAGTTTGCTGATTTGCGGGATTATCTCAATAGACCTCGGTCTACACCTACTTCGACGAAATGCAAGCAGCCAATGCCGAAGATGAACCCGCATCAGAGGCAAGTTTCCAGGATAAAAAATCCTGACACCTATGCTAATGAAGTGAGCACTTCTTTGTACACTTAAGGGATGAAACATCTGAAGAACCGGAACCACGTTCCGAATATTGTCAAAGAACATATCCCTCAAACTTCTTCTCGTCCCGGCATTATTCCCGATCTCCGAGAGCACCTCAGGCAAAAGTGGGACAACATCTCAACATCTCCAGTTCAACCACTCGAGCACCATTGTAATCATAAGGTTGTCATCCAGTGCTGTTGCCAGGCAACAAAGCGATCTGTCTTTGATCATTTGAATTTTGCAACTTCGGAACCAATGTCGGAAGATGAAGACAAAATGTTGTATGCTTCCGTCAACATGGCTTCTCGAGACACTGGGGGTAGAAAGTGCTCCAAACATGGCAAGCCTCGCCGGCCCAGTCAAAGATATCTGGATTTACTCCAAGAATCTTCTGAAGGGGTATTTTGACATACCTAATCCCGAAGCCGAGACACAATCGGTCAAAGGAATCTTCTCCAAGATCCTTCTGGTCGCTGCTCTGTTTCTCATTCAGGGGATGATTCCTTCTCTGACTATGATGCATACAGCGAAAGCTCTGAACAAACAGTGTCTTCTACTGTACCTAGAGAAGTGACAGCTTATGTTGTCATTGAAGACCCAGATGCTTCTAGTTTGGCTAATCAAGAACAACGAATAGCTGTACTGGAGGACAAACTGAAGACCATGGATGAAATGGTCGCAAGTATGCATTCTATCATCGTGGCCCAACATACAGTACCACCGACTGTACCTGCTGTAAATCCTGAGATCATAGCATCGTCGGTACCTGTCAATGCAGGGCTGGGGGTAGTATCTCTTCAAGTACCTCCTGTACAAATTCAACCCACACCCAGTCAGTCAGGTGCTGGGGATAGTGCTTACCACGCTATTCCTCCTCCTAACACTATAATCCAGCCTACTCCTTCTTCATCATCGGAGGATGCTAATGAAGCTGTCAAGCTCTTGCGCACTCAATTCGAGGCCTTTAAAGAGAAGGACAACTTACAGAGATTGGGGATCAAACAACCCTATCCAGTTGAATGGAAGGAAGTCCCGTTCCCTCCAAAGTACAAGATTTCCATAATTTTACTGTTTGACGGCAGTACTTCCCCGAGCCAGTTCATTAACCACTTTGAGGTAATGACCATTCAACTTCAGCCAAATGACGCTCTTCTTACCAGAGTATTGTCGGCTGTTTAGCCGGCATAGCATACGATTGGTACAGAAGCTTTCCCGATGGCTGTATCACCTCCTTCTCAGGTCTCAAACAAATCTTTTTGGAGCGATTTTATGAAGGAATCAACGACATGACCATGTCAGCCCTCAACAAAATCAAACAAAGACACAATGAAACCGCTGAGAGTTTTATTGAAAGATTCCGTCGAGAAGCCTTAAAGATGCCTCCTGGGACTCCGGCTGTTGTTACCATAGATACTTGCAGGGCAAATCTTTTGCCTATTATCAGCATGTGGACGGGGTCAACTCAGTTTCAAGACTGGCCATCATTCTTTGTCAATGCTAAAGCGGCTGAAGTTAGCGCTGACAAGTTCAAGCAATTGGGGGTACAAATGTCTAACCCCGATCGGGATGAACACCCGACATCCAATAGCGGTAATCGCCAGAACAACCGCAAGAACAAAGAAACCTTGAATATCAATCTCAAGAGCAAAGAATCTTTGGCGGTCAACGTGGCTCCACCCACGTCTACTTCTACTCCTTCTGCTCCTCCACCAAGGGAACCTCGTCCAAAAGTGGAGTACTCCTTTGACGAGAATGACACCGTGAGTATCTTTGATTGCTTAATCAAAAGCAATAAGCTCCAACTCCCAGACCCGAAGAAGCCTGATGAGGTCGGTAAGACCGTTCATCCTAAATATTGTGTCTATCACAGGTTTATTGGGCATCCCACTCGAGCATGTTACGTGCTCAAAGGCAAAATTCAAGAGCTCGTCAATGCTGGTGTTGTCACCCTTCAACAAGATGAGAAGACTGTTACCGCGAATATGGTCTCAGTACAGTTCGGTAACTTCCCTCCATAGATGGTACAATATGGTGTCATCCCTATCCCCAAGGCTACTCTCGAAATCGAGAATCTTCCTCCTCCATGAAGTAAAGGTCTCATCCCCTTATCTCTTAATAATGGTGAGATTATGTGGATTCACCCTGATCTTGCTTCAGAGTTTGAAGTTTTCTCTTCCTCTAAGAAGAAAGATCGCTCCAAGGACAAGACGAAGACTTGCAATATGGTGTCTTTTGACCCCATAGTTGAAGAGGAAATCCTGCTGGACACCAGGTCAGGGAAAGCCTACCTACGGGAAGTTCCCGAAACTCAGGAGAATCCTGCTTCTTCTGAGTCTGCTCCAGTGCAACCTGTTTCCACTGAGGACATCCCTTCTGCATCTTCACCGGTTGTAGAACCTACTCCTTACAAGCCGACGGCAGCTGCTGACAAAGGAAAACAACAAGTCCGCTTCGACAAACCTTTGAAGAAGTCATCTCCTTCTGGACTTGAGAAGCCGTACAACTTTGATATATTGGCTCAACTAGCCAATACACTGGCCAGGCTGTCAATCTTCGAGCTCTTGCGCCTCTCCAAAGAGACTCGAGAAACTTTGAGTGAAGCTCTAATGCAGGCAGAAACCTGTCTAACCCTTCTAAAGAAGCCGAAAGCAGAACCGGTCTCTTGTCTCCATTGTCACAGTGTATTGGAGTTAATCCCAAACATCACCTTCACACAAGATGATATGTTGCTGGAGGACCATAGACATGACCGTCCTCTATACTATACAGGATATGTCGACTCGATGAAAGTCGATCGTATTCTGATAGATCCAGGGTCAGCTCTCAGCATCATGCCAAAGACGATGCTGGATGCACTGAAGATCCCAGTGCATAGTCTTTCTGGCACAATCACCACTATCTTGGGGTTTAACCAGGGACGAAGTGAGCCTCTGGGCAAGATTCGCCTAAAACTCCAAATAGGCAATCTTCGCACAAAGGTGACCTTCTACATCATAGACAACCATGGTTGTTCCTATAATGCTCTTCTGGGGAGACCATTCCTACATAAGCACAACATTGTTCCTTCAACTCTCTATCAATGTTTCAAATACGTTGATGACAAAGGAGAGGTTCAAAAGGAGGTTGCAGATCTTTACCCTTTCAAAGGCGTTGAAGCATATTGCAACGACGCTCGCATGTACAAAGAAGAGTTCATGAAAGTGGTATTAGCCATGGACACTGAAGAAAAACAAGAAGCAGTGCCCAATCACACCCTCATCATACCTGTCAAAGGGCGCGTTTCTCATCCTCAGTCCTCCAAACCACTGGCTATTCACTTGCCAGTCCGGAAGCAACCAACTGATGATGGTCAAGATCAAAGGGAGCTTATCTCTTCTGAGCCACTTGTTATCGACTTACGTCGTAATAAGGACAAAAAGCAGCTCACCTCTTATGAGCCACTTGTTGTTGATTTATCTCGCAACAAGGATAAAAGGGAGCTCACCTCCTCTGAGCCACTTGTTATTGACTTTCGTCGTAACAAGCCTCCTCCACGTTCTTCTTCTCCCCCTCTTGTAATCAATCTGACCAAGCCTGCTAAGGCTAAAGGTCCTGTTGTAAATACAAATGTACAAATCAATAAAAAAGCATCTACTTTCCAGTATACTGATGTCATTTACCATGCTAAGTGCTATTTGGATATATTAGATAGCTTTCAGTCATTTATAATGGGAGTTGTACAGTCTCTTCAAACGGAGGTCTTGCTCGAACACCCAGACAATTCATACTTTGTTGTTCCTTCTCGAAAGAAAGGCGAAAGTCCAATACTTTTTAGAAAAGGACCAGAACAAAAATTCAGCTACACGGATGATAGCAATAATAACGATACGGGACGTCTCCAGCTTCGTCGTTATAGTCAACAATCAAAAGATATCATCCGAAAGATGGGTTATGACTTCAATAATGGCCTTAACTATGGTAAGGGTAGACGAACTCCTATCCGTACGGCTGTTCCAAAAGGAAGATCAGAGATGTACTACAGCAGGACAAAAAGAGGTCTCAGATATGCTTTACCTCCAGTCTTCTCCTCAGTAGTCTCCGAATTCGATAGTGAAGAGCGCTCTAACTCTTCCGATTCCAGATCATAGGACTCTGTCACCAGCATTGGTCAAGTTCATCGGCTGATCGTATCTTCTAACATGGTCTCCGCCGAACTTCCAAATATGACGAGGATATAGAAGAAAATCTTGAAACAGATCCTTGGGCTCAATGAATGGACACCCAATGGGAACTCTGATTTGAACAACGAGAACCACCTAACGAAGATCAATTGGTTCAAGTTGACGTAGGAGAAAGCGGGTCACCTCGTTCGATATTCATCAGCAAAATCTTCCAGAGGCAGATAAGCAAGAATTAGTTCTTCTTATTCGAGAATACATTGATGTCTTCGCCTGGAGTTATGAAGACATGCCAGGTTTAGATCCCAAAGTTGCTACTCATAAACTGAATATCTTGCCTAATGCAAAACCAGTTAAACAGCAACAACGACGCTTCAAGCCTGAAATGATGGACGCAATCGACGATGAAGTCAATAAGCTCATAGCTTGTGGATTCATTCGAGAAGAACAACATTCTGATTGGGTAGCCAACGTTGTTCCAGTCCTGAAGAAAAATGGCAAAGTGCGAGTTTGCATCGACTTCCGGGATCTTAATGATGCCTGTCCAAAAGATGAATTTCCTCTCCCTATCATGGACGTCATGATTGACAACACCTGTGGGTTCGAGCGAATATCCTTCATGGATGGATTCTCTAGGTACAATCAGATTCGGATGAATCCTGAAGATGAAAAACACACCTCTTTCCGCACTCATCGCGGAGTCTATTGCTATACCGTGATGCCATTTGGTCTCAAGAACCCTGGTGCCACTTATCAACGAGCCATGAGTACCATCTTTTGAGATCATCTGCGCAAGACTGTCGAATGCTATGTTGACGATATCGCCGTCAAGAGTCATCTGAAGGAAGATCACATCCAAGACCTGAGAACTATCTTCAATCTCATGCGCCAACATCAACTCAAAATGAATCCCACCAAGTCATTCTTGGGTATCTCTAGTGGCAAATTTCTCGGCTTCGTCATTACTTCTAAAGGTATACACGTGGATCCCGAGAAGATCAAAACCATTCAAGAGATACATCCTCCACGCAACCTAAAAGAGCTACATGGATTCCAAGGTCGACTTGCGTACATCAGGAGGTTCATTTCGAATCTGTCTGGATGCTGCAGACCATTTACTCAACTAATGAAGAAGGGTGTATCTTTTGTTTGGACCGAAGAATCTCAACGAGCATTCAAAGACATAAAGCGGTATCTCATGAACCCACCAGTCTTGGTGCCACCAATCTCAGGCATACCATTCTTAATGTACGTCCGTGCTATGGATCATTCATTGGGTGCTTTACTTGCCCAGAAGAACAAAGAAGGCCATGAATAAGTCATCTACTATCTCAGTCGTACTATGATTGGGGCTAAACACCGTTATAGTCTGGTTGAGAAAGAAGCCTAGCTCTTATGTTTGCTGTTCAAAAGACGAGGCATTACATCATTGGACAAACCATTCATGTCATTTTCCGAGTTAATCCTCTTCGGGTATTGATGAAGAAGCCTAGCACACTCAATTCACGACTGGCTACATGGGCTAATCTGCTAGCCCAATATGACATAGTACATGTTCCAAAAAATTTGTTGAAGGTCAAGCGCTGGCTGACTTTTTAGCGGCTCATCCTGTTCTAAAGACATCCAAACTCTATGATGAAATTCCAGACGAGACATTGGAATCAAATATGATCTCTGAAGAATTTCCTACCTGGCATCTGTTCTTCGACGGTGCGTCCAGGATTGGACCAAATGGTGCCATCGTCGCAGGAGTTAGAGTTGTTCTTGTTTCTCCAGATGGGTCAACTATCCAAAGAGCCTACTCCCTAGATGAGCCCTGTTCCAACAACGTAGCAGAGTACAATGCTCTACTCATTGGCCTTCAATTAGCTAAACAACTGGACGTCGAATATCTTGAATTCTATGGCGACTCCAAGCTGGTTGTTAACCAGGTTAGAGGAACCTATGAACTTCGCCATCAAGATCTAGTGCCTTATCATGAAGTGGCAATTAGCATGGCTACATCATTCAAAGCCTTCTTCATCGAATATGTTCGTCGAGCTTGCAATACTGAAGCAGATACTTTGGCCAATCTTGCAGCAGTCCTAGCCATCCCTATTAAAAGACAGCAGGTGGTGGTTATCTCTAACCGGGAATTGTTTTACATCGAAAAAAATCGTAACATTAAGTTCAGCAATCTTGCTGAAGCCAATGTTATCGATGAAGATTGGAGAGCTCCTTTTATTGACTTTGCAGTTCATGACATACTCCCCGAAGATCCTAAGGAGGCTACGAGTATTCGCCGACGATCTCTCCGATTCTACTACAATCAGACCACCAAGACTCTCTATCGGCGGACTTATGACGGTCTTCTTTTGCGCTATCTTGCTGGTGATAAAGCAAAGCAAGTATTGCACGAAGCTCATGATGGTGTCTGCGGAGCACATCAACCTGGTCCTAAGCTACAGGATCGCATCTGATGAATGGGTTACTACTGGCCCTCTATGGTATCCGATGCCATCGAATATGCAAGGAAATGTCAAGCCTGTCAAATCCACACAGACTTTATCCATCAACCGTCGGAATTCCTGCATCCGACTGCTGCTTCTTGGCCTTTCGAAGCTTGGGGCATGGATGTCATAGGTCCTATTAACCCTCCTTCTTCTAAGGGACATCGGTTCATATTAGCAATAACCGACTACTTCTTCAAGTGGGTTGAAGCTATACCTTTGGCTGAAGTCAAAACCAGCAGTGTCATCAACTTCGTCAAACATCATGTCATCTATAGATTTGGTGTACCTCGACGAATCATTCACGACAATGGACCTCAGTTCATCAGTCAAAAGTTTACCAGATTCTGTGACGATCATCGGATTGACAATGTCGCTTCGACAGCTTACCATCCTGTTGCTAATGGCTTGGCCGAAGCCTTCAACAAAACTATCATCAAGCTCCTCAAGAAGTTTGTGTCTACTAACAAACAGAACTGGAGTGAAAAGCTTGGCGAATGTCTTTGGGCCTACCGTACTACGGTCCGCAACCCCACAGGCTATACACCCTTCTCTCTGGTGTATGGTTGTGAAGCAGTTCTTCATTTTGAACTTCAAATCCCATCCTTAAGGATTGCTATTGCCAATGAGCTTACTACAGAGAACAACGATCTTCTTCGACTTCAAGAGTTGGAGGCGCTTGACGAGAAGCGGCTATTAGCTCAGCAACACATCGAGTTGTATCAAGCTCGCATATCGAAGACTTTCAATCACAAAGTTAAAGTCAGAGCCTTTCAGAAAGGAGAGCTCGTTCTAACAGTCAGACGTCCCATGACTATGACTTACATGAGCAAGGGAAAATTTGATGCAAAGTGGGAAGGTCCATATATCGTGAGCAAAGTCTTCTCAAATGGAGCTTATCAACTCACAGAATTGGATGGTCGAGTTGCAATGATGCCTATCAATGGCAAATTCCTTAAGAAATACTATGCATGAATGTAAAAGAAATTGTTTGTAAATATCATCAGACAAGTTCATAAATAAAATTCAAATTTTATTTTATCACGAATGATAGTACATAATATCAAGAAAGATCACTATCATCCTTCTCAACATTGGGACGCGGGCCACTACCGTCCTTATTAAAGACATAGTCGGCAAAAGAGCCGAGAACATCCTTGCTCGAACCTACCAGGAACTTGCAAGCAGCCATCCTCATGGCCTCTTCTTCCTCCGTCGTCCCTGGTTCAAGTAGAAAGTCCAAGATGTCCCTTGGTGGCTTGGGTACAGACGAACCTTCGCCCGCTTCAGTCTGCTTCGGCTGGTTGGGTTCAGCAGGACGTTCCTCAGTGCCCGCTTCAACCTTCGGGGCGATCTTAGCCTTCTTGGATGCATCTCCAGACAGCATCTTTTTGGAAAGTAAAGGTGATCATTCCATCTAGATTTCTGTCCTATTTATAGGCAGAGATTCCTGAAACAATAAAGCGACGCGTCCTTCGCAACATTCATTACATTCATCCGACGGTCTATCCGTTCATTACATCATCCGACGGTTCATCCGTTCATTCGACGGTTCGTCCGTTCATTACATCATCCGACGGTTCATCCGTTCATTCGACGGTTCGTCCGTTCATTCATTTCATCCGACGGTTCATCCGTTCATTACATTTATTCGACGGTTTATTACATTTATTCGACGGTTCATCCGTTCATTCGACGGTTTATCCGTTCATCCTGACGATTCATTTCGTTCATTCATCAATTCATCCACATCAGCAACTTGTCACGTATTTATTTCTGTGATCAAGTTGTCTACTGAAATAATCATATTCAACAAATTATATTCTGCCATGTCCACATTACCTCTGAGCAGATATAATGAATATAATTATTTTCTAAAAATTAAGAAATATATCATGTCCTGCACCTCTGAATATATTTTCTATCGCTATTATTTATATCTGAATAAGATATGCAATAAATAGTAGAGCCACAAAGAAAATGTCTTTTATTGATCAAAATCAAAAGGCATTACATATCACAAAATAGAAGATACAAAAGGTCTTTCTATTCCACTGGCGGGGTCATCAAGTTAGTCATCTGCTGCTTCAATGTTTGTAGTCGCTCCTCACGAGAGTCCATCACTCGCCTCCTAGCTTCCTCCATTCCAGACTTATCATTAAAAGTCGGCAAGGTCACTAAACGGCGGGAGATTTCAGCCTGATGAGTTGTGACATACTCATTTCTTTCCTGAGTCAGAACGTCTAGTTGCTGAACGGCAGTTTGATGTTGTGTGACCTCATCTTCCAGAGTAAGCTGAACAAGTCTCAATTCTTCTTGAAGACGGGCAAACTCTTCTTGGAGACGGGCAGATTTTGCTTTCAACTCAGCAACTTTCTTTTCCTTCTCTCCAGCAGCAGAGCTGGCTATCTCCATTTGTGAATCATACTCTGAAGTCTTGGCAGTATAAGTGTCCAAGAACACCTGGAAATCAACTTTTGCAATTGCAACCTCTTAAGACATCCTCTCAAACTCTGCCTGTACCAAGGACTCCACTTCCCCCCGATTAAGATCTTTGTAGATCTTAACCGATGCCTCCAGCTCATCCAATATGTGTTCAAAAAAAATAGCTTGAGCTTCGTCTCCTTGACCTCGGATGGCATTGATCAGATGAGAGGTTGGACCTCTAACAGTGGTGAAATCAACAACTCTATTACCCTATCTACTAAGGGTCCCAACGAATTAAAGAAAAGGTTGGTGAAGGAGCTAATGATAAATTTATTGGTAGCTATAGCACCCGGTGTAGCAGCTACTCCATTGACGATGAAGCAGCAGGTGCCTGTATAGATGGACGTTCAGCCTCTGACACATGAGTGGAGGGCTCTTTAAATAAGGGAGCTAAGGTAGAGCTGGCAGCTCCTCCCAGATGTTCCTCTGCAAAATCAAATGAATCTTATTATTTTTCTGCCATTAGCAACTATCGAGAAGGATCAAAAGTAAAGGCAATCTTACCATGGCTGGGTCCAGTGACAATTCTGTCATCCGCTGGCACAGGTTCCAACCAAGCAGAAGTAGCCTCAGACATTACTGCCTGGCTACTACCCACTTCGGAGCCACCCGAAAAATGTTGGCTACCACTAGCTATCACCGTTATTGGCACTATGTCAGTGCAAGTGGAAGGAATTGGGGATGATTCAATTTCTGCATGGATTAAAAATAGAGATGTCAGCCATTTAATCTATGAAAAGAAGATAGATAATTTCATTCGATACCTTTGGGATTAGCAGTAGTAGTTTCCTCAGGTGCTACTTCCTTACCTGCAATCTTTTCTGGAGACACATGCACCTCAACATCCTCTTCAGGATTCAGTGTGTCATCAATAGCTTCGGGGGATATATGGACATCAGCGTCCTCTTCTAGATTTTGAGTATCATCAACAGCCTCTGTTGATGTATCTTCATTACTGTCTTCTGGCGCTTCTTCGCTGTCACTTGCGACGACCGGATCGACATCATCCTGCAGGCCGAAGTCGCAATCATTCAATGCATCGATCATTAATCGATCTTCTTCTTCACGGAGTGTTCCTAGTGTAGCAGGCAGCTGGGTAGTTTCCACTGCAAGTGAAGGAGATCGCAAAATTTTATGCTCCCTCTCCATAATGTCTTCCCTGGGCTCTACAGCCTCATCCCTTTGCTCTGGACTAGAAGTTTCCTGCCTGGGCTCAGGGCCAGGTGTAGGAGATGACACTGTGATTCCAGCAACAGCATTAGCCACGACAGATGACAAAAATTGTCTCGAAGGAGTGACTACCCTCTTTCTTCTGATTTTCTTTTTGTGTAGAGGTCTCTCTGGACTCTCTACATCTACCACATCGACCTGTCTCTGAAGAAAGGTCGGTGTAGTCGCTTCTTCTCTCTGGGTCGACTCGGCCAATTGCCGAGATTGCGACCTGGTGGTGACCTTCTCTGATGATTCCAAGATAAGCTTCTTCTTAGCAACCGGAGAAGAAGGTTCGTCTATCCTCCTCTTTCTCTCATTGGCTGGAGATTTGACAACTTTTAAAGAAATTCGTAGTGGCTCGTTGACTTCCTCAGGGAAGTTAGCTTCCCTTGAAGCTTCCAACGGGGCATCCACCGGCTCATGCTCCTCGTCATTACCTGGAGCTGATATAACAGTTGCTCCCTTCTTCAATCGCGTTGCTGTCACGAAGCTATCTACGAGGCTGAAGTTCTCGGCAAACGTATTCGCTGATGTGTAAAAAAACGAATATGTGTATAACATCCGAGGACCGTGATTGCTCTTTGTCGGCATCGAGAACATTGTTCTCGTGTCTCGAGCGTTATCATAAGCCCAAGCCCGGGCGCTATCAATCAGATAACCTTTTCCTTGCAGACAAGTTATAGTATTGTCTACGTGGAATTGGTCATAGCCGAATTGCCACGCAAAACGGCTGGGAAGATAGGGTTCCAAGTAACATTCATCTTCAAATCTGTATACCAGGTATGACGGCCGAATTGTCTTCAGCCAATCAAACACTGCACGACCTAAAGGCTGCCTCCCAAGATCAACCAGATTTGTAGACATATATTCATAGCCAGTTGGAGGGGAAACAAAGTAGAAATTCCATCCCTTCCTGAGATTCAGAGCACGTCTGCAATCTCTCAGACTAGTGTATATCCATCTACTCTTGGAGAATCTCCGTAAATAGCTACCGCTGACCGCCCCCATATCAGGGTTCATCAATGAAGGATAGTGCAGAAGTAACCATCCGAACAAATAAGTGTAGGGTAGCTCCACCCGAGAAAAGTTCCCTTTCTCGCCTTTTCCTTTCAGCATCGAATCGACATAAAGACGAAGACCAGCGTTCACTCTGCAGGTCATCGCCGACAGCAGATCCATCCGATAGCCAAAGACTAAGCGGACGGCAGCAAAGAGCACACCGTGATGGAAGCGATCGACGGTGCTGGCTCCAGGGACGACAAATCGTCGAAGCCAGTAGGTGAAGAAACCCGCCAGCTGGGCTTTCTTTGACATGGGTCTATAGCCCATCCTCATGAAACTTTCAATAACATCTCCTGTCTTGAAACGAGGATATTGAAGTTCATCATCGACCCTGATGTCCATCTTTTTGTTCTCCTCCATCAATCTTATCACCTTACTTTGGCTAAGTGGTCTAAAGAGGTTAGGGTTGCACTTATCGTGCTCCTTAGTCTTCTTCTCCATGATGTGGTTAAGAAAGAGATAGGGCAACCACTTTGTCGTGTAACAAGTGCCAGAGGAGCCACTCTTGTAATACAAGGAGCAGATCTTATAGTGGCACATTAGTTCTTCAAAAACGGCCACCATATCAGCATTCTCCAGACGAAGTCGGTCCAACTCATCATTTGTTGGAACAAATTCTTCATAGGGGAGTTCCCCCATTGGCAAGCTCGAGATATACTTCATCTCATGAAGAGCTAGTCCAATCTCTCCACAGGGTGTCATGAAAGTCCCTGTCCTGAAGTTGTACCTCTCCGCCAAAGCGAGGAAAAGATGAGGGTTGGGGTGGAAGCCGTATACGGTAGAGTATACCGGCTGGTACAGCTCAATCTCCTTGAGCTTATCTTCGAATTGAACCAATATCCAATTGGCTATGCAGTTCCATCTTTTATTATCTGGATTCACCATACCTGTCAATCGGATGTCCTGGTCTGGGTATCTTCCCTTAACCTTTGCAAACTCGTTTGCGAAGATTGGTGTTCTAACTGGCAGTAGCAGGAAGGAGTTCTCTGGCGGAATGCAGCCGGGCTTCAATCCTCTGAGCAGAGAGCTGTGACGCTCAGAGGAGCTGTAGAACATATCCTTATTGTTCGGCCCTTTCTTCACACAAATGCTCCCTGTTCTGGCTTGCTGGAGAGGAGTGATATCCCAGTCCATCCTTCTGGGATAGCTCGCATGAGCATAGCGAGATAAAGGAAGACACCTGGAAATTTCAGATAAAAGTATCTTTTTTTCGGCTCTCTGAAAGAGTCTCTGTTCAACTCGAGGTCTCAGCTGAGAACTCTTATCAAAAGCCTCACCAAACAGAAACAGGGGTTTCTTATGAATAACAACATCAACAGTTTGCTGAGGCTGCCCATTCATCAGACTCATCAAAGTTTTATTATCTTGTGCTATTAAGATGGCTTGACGGGACGATGGCAGAGCATACTGAGGATATGTTACATGGGACAGATCCTCCTTAAACTCAGGTTCAGCTAGGGTCCCTGTAAAGACTTCATAATTCGGGTCTTTCCTGATATTAACTGCATCAAACAGAAAGACAGAATTCAGTACATGCCAAATCAAAGAGTCTGTTCAAAAAGATCAGCAAAGTGCACAAGCATCAGATTGCGCTAGGTGTATAGCATCAGATTGCGCTAACACAACCTACATGCGCAAACTATCCAGTTGCGCCAAAGCATCCACTTGCGCAAGTCATTAGATTGCGCTGAACAACTTACGCAAAGCATCAGTTTGCGCTGGACAGACTTGCGCAAATCGGTAGATTGCGCTGCACATTTGCCAGCGCTTACCAACCGATTGCGCAAAAGGATAGTTTTCATAAAAATGAAAACTATTGTGTGTGTGCAGCCAAAACCCTAAACAGGGCGGCGTAATACAACCAAATCTCTAAAAAGAGATAGGTTTGAAGGTTCAACAATGTCGAAGAACCCTAAAAAGGGTTTTTGATCGATCGTCTACCTTGTAGCGCAGGATGACCAACTTCGTGACGAGAAATACGACGGAGAAGAAAGAGAAGAGTCGGAGTGGGCTCAGGAGTTTTCTCTCTCGATCAAATTGGAAATAAGTAAAGAATGACAGAAGGAAGAATGAGAACTATTTATAGTTTTTCGAAAGTAACAGTCGCCTCAGATTGCGCCGAAGAAATAGGAGCTGATTCCTCCGAATGCGCAGACAAGGCAATACTTGCGCAACTTGATTTTAAAATCAAAATTCAAAGTATTTCGAAACTTAAAATATTTTCAAATTTTAAAAACTTTGAAGGGGGTCTTGTAGGTCCTAAAAATCAAGTTGCATCCATCAACAAAGTAATACAAATCAAATTGTGCATCCTTCAAATGAACTACGCAGGAGACAGATTGCGCAACGACTCAACTGCGTACTCATCCAAGTGCGCTAGCTGACGTGGCCTCGTCATCATTATCTGATAGAATATCAGATCTTCTGACAGCTGACAGCCCAAAAAACGAGGAAACTATTCGTTTTTCGTACAGCACAGCGCTCGAGGACAGGTGTACAGCTAGCACAGTCTACCAGCCCACTCGAAGCGCAATTCGGTCCTAGCGCAATCCAAAGCCAGTGCAGTATGAAGTTAGCGCAGTTCATGTGGCACAATCCATCAACAACTGACATTTTATACGTGGCATACATGCCATCAATTTCTCACCAAGTGGCAACTGTCTGTACACGATCATGCACATTTCAATCAAACAATGCTATGTGTCCCATACAGTTGGCCCACGATCAAGTAACTGCCAGCGCAGTTCACTGCTTGTGCAGTCCAATGTCTGTGCAATCCATCCTGCGCAATCCAGAATAACTAAAAATTAGTTATTTCCAGAACTCTATAAATAGAGTTTCAAGTCCTTCCTAGGGGGATCAGATAGAGATCAGAAAAATCAGAATCAAGAGCAGAGAGATCAAGAGTTCTTGCCCAAGTGATGCTGCTTTCTTCAGAGGCTACTGCCTTCAACTTCAGAGGCTATCATCTTCAAAGTTCATATCGTCCAAGGGATAAAGCGATCGTCTTCAGATCGGATTCCTATAGTTGTACTTTCTCAGAATTCTATTGTAATCTTCTTACAAAGTTTGTGAAATAAAAAAACACTTTTGTTTTTACAAACAGGTGTAATACATCACCTCGACGATCCTGTGATGCAAGCAACTCCCTGATGAGTCCGACCAAGACTCCCTTATCCTGCCTCACAGGCTGGGCTGGCTGTACTGGAGGTTCTGGATCTCTGGGAAGCATGACTCGGGAAGCTACTCCTGAGTGCTGAACTTGATCCTCTTGTTGTGGGAGTACTCGTTGAGCTCCTTCCGGTTGATTGGCAGGTCCAGGAACACTGCCGCTGAAGAAGACGACACAGGGAACAATAAGGAAGGACTAGGACGGATCAAAGATACAAGTATGTGATCAGGTCAAGATTTCAGAGATTTAGAGGATACGAGCAGATATCAAGGATGAGTGTTGATTGAGACATCTATTCGATAAACCCTTACATATCTTGATTCACAAGACCTGCATGGGCTACCACATAAACCATGTAACGCCTCAGAACCAGAATACTGGAGAGCGGGGGCGGACATAGCCAGCTATGTATATTGAAGTACAACCCACCTCGCTATACGGTCACGGCTGTCTAGATACATGAGGGTTTAACTACAGGCCATCAGTCTCTTATGGTCATGAACAAGCCTATAGTCTCAATCTCAAGCAAGTAATAACAGTTACAAGATGTCAGAGCATCAAATATACAATAGTAAGGCGTCCCATCCAATACATACTTGGATGATCATGAAGCTAGTCATCCATAATGTGAAGACTAACAAGAGTTTCAGTCATACATGATCAACCCTAGGATTTGTTCATTATGGTACAACCCGTAGGTAGACAGTAAGTAAAGTGCAATCGAGCTAACACGTGCTCGCCGGCTAAACACCTCAAAAGTTGGTTCCCACAAATCTAAAATCTCATATACGCACTAAAAACTCAGATTTTATAAGCTAATTTACTGGAAATCAAAATTTCATGTTTAAACTCAAAATCGAATGTAAAGAAAAACCCATTTTTCACACAACGACCCAAAATGAGAAATACACCAAACGAACCCGCGAAACTCGGCATACACGTTGGTCTCAACCCACGTGATGCGCTCGTATACTCTCGAGTTCAAAATCGTGTCCGTGTCGTATCCACAGAATGCGTATCAGAAATTCCCGATACCGCGTGATAACGCGTGCTTGTGCGGGCGTTCCAGCTCGATTGAGCGTCGCACACACAACGAAATGCCCCATGCTCGTGCACGTAGCTGAAGGGTCCTGGGGTAGGTCTAGGACACGGAATCACAGCAACACGTCGCGCCGAGGCGACGCAAGCAGCCCCGCACCTGCGTGCGGCCCGCTGCGCCTGCGCGCGCCCGTGCGCCCTCGTTCGCGCGGTTCCGCCTCCGTGGCTCGCTCGTCGGGCCACGCCATGACTCGGGGTTGGTCCCTCGGGTAGTCTAGGTATAGGTAGACATGTCCCAGGTCCTGGAATTGGTCTTCGTTGCGTCGTGTGCGTGCACGAAGTCCGTCTTAGCGACAAAAATTAGCCTGAATGAATAGTACGGCTGAGCGGTGCACGTCAAATTTTTCCGCGCTCGCTCAACGAAAAGTTATGAAATTTTACGAGCATGGGGGTAGAGGTTGCCCCCACGTTCTTAAGAAATTTCACACTAAAATATGGTTTGTGCATCGAGATACAATGCACAGAAGGCAGGGCACGCACGACCTCGTGCACGGGATCCGTGCACGTGCGTCCGATGCCCGAAACGCTGTTGTAACGTCATCAAAATCAAATCCGTCTTCACAAAAGTTTATCAAAATGATATTATATAAACATCTATGAAGACATAATCGAAAAATAGCAACTTTCTATCCTAAGCGGCATTTCGTCGAACACGTGCCGTAAAGGTCCGACACGTGTCCGATACCGCCATCAAACGAAGTCAAAATCCAACCAAACTTTGTGGTCAAGTCTAAGGAAGCTATATGGATGCAAAAAGGAAAGAAATTCCAGATTTACTATGGTAGATTAGGGTTTACCTATTGAGTGTCAAAAACTCAATAAATGGAGCCCTTCGGTTATTGTTTCGGCTGATTTTCCTCAAGCAAAAGCCTCCGTCTCCTCGTTAGAAATGCTTCAGCAGATCCTCCTCTCCTCGACGAGTGCAACGGAGTTCGTTTGGGAAGAAACGGACTCCGGATAAAGGAAAAATGAGTTTTGGAGAAGGGGATCTATTAGGATTTCACTTGTGGAGGCTAAAACTCACAAATAAAAGGAAGATGGAAGGGGTACTGCTGTTGGGAGGCCAGGAATATGTCTCTAGGGTTAGAGTTTCACTTGGACCAACTCATTCTTAAGTAAGAATAAGGCCCAAGTCAAAAAGGCTAGCATGAAAAAGGCTAAAAAAATCAATTAAAGTCTTAAAATAAACTCAAGCCTAAAAGAAATTCTAAAAATAAAAAATAATAATTCTAATGCATGGTTAGGCTCCTATACAATGTCCTCACAGGTTAAACCAGTTGCTAGCACAACACAAGTCAACATATCTAGAAAATCACAAAAAGACAAAAATAGCTAAAAAGACTAAAATACCCTTCTATGAAAAAGTGGATGCTACAAGTCTACCCCCCTTAAAATAATTTCGTCCTCAAAATTAAATACAAAAATGCATGATTAAGAAAGGACAAAACCATACCTAATGACTGGAAAAGATAGGGGTATCGTTCGCGCATCTCATCCTCTCTCTCCCAGGTGGACTCTCCTGGAGAGTGATGCTTCCAAGCTACGCGAACTAAGGGTATCGACTGGTTCCGCAACACCTTCTTCCGTCGGTCCAGAATCTCCACAGGCTGCTCTGGATAATTGAGAGTAGGGCCTACCTCAATCTCGAAATGGTCCGGTACATGGCTAGGATCTGCCACATACCGTCTCAACTGCGATACGTGAAATACATTATGGATACCCGCTAAAGAAGAGGGCAAATCCAGTCTGTATGACACATCACCGACCCTTTCGCTGACAACGAAAGGTCCGATATAGCGTGGGCTAAGCTACCCTCCTCCAACGAAACGAATAGTGCCTCGAGTCGGTAAAATCCTCAAGAATACCATATCTCCAACCTAGCACAAGCATGGTCTCAATTAACTAAAAACAATCACACAATCAACAAAAACACAAACAACAAGATTCTAATCCTAAGTCTAAGCTATACCTCAAACTGCAAAGGTCTCCGGCGGCTGTCGGCCCAATGCCGCTGTCTGTCCTGTGCCATGCGAAGTCGATCCCTGATGAGCTTTACCTTCTCAGCTGCGTCAACAACCATCTCAGGTCCCAATAAAGCTCGCTCTCCAACATCATCCCAAGATAAGGGAGTACGACATCTACGCCCATACAACGCCTCGAATGATGACCTACCAATGCTGGCCTGGTAACTGTTGTTGTATTTAAACTCTACCAAGTGAAGGTGATCCTTCCATGATCCTCCAAAATCTAGAACACAAGTTTGCAGCATGTCCTCGAGAGTCTGAATAGTCCTCTCTGACAGTCCGTCCGTTTGAGTGTGGTATGCAGTACTGAATTTGAGCTGAGTGCCCAAACTAGTCTACAGACTGTAACTCCACTTCCCGATTTTTTTAGAAAATAAAAGTTTTGATTTTAAAATAGAAATTGATTTGAGTTTCAATTAAAGGTCAATTTTTAATTATTTTAATTAATAAATATGAGGGTTGATATTTTAGAGGGAAATAATTTGGAGCAATTTTTGAAATTTGAAAAGTTGTTACAACCAACTTGTGGTCCCCTCAAAAATTTTCTCCAATTTTAACTGATTTTTTTATCATTTATGTAATATTCGAAAAGGGGAAGGGTTCTTTTATAAAATTTTCTGAGTGGAGGAGGTGTTTTGCAAATTGTTTATTTCGGGGGGCTTATTTGTAAAATTCCCATAACTTCTTTTAAAAAAACCTGAACGAAGAGAGAGAGAACAGAATCATTATATTTTTTTCTCTGCTCTGCGTTCCTAATTTTTCTCGAAGCCCCAAACCCTAGATTGGCGGCGACTCCGACGAGTGATGATGGCGACTTTGACGACGATGGCGGCGTCCATCGATTCTTCGGCAACTGAACCATATGAGGCGGCTGTACGTGGCTTTTTCGGCGTCAGCGGCGGCGACCAGGCGGCTGAACGGTGGTTTCCCTCGATGGCGATGGTGATGGCGACGATGATCGGCCCCTCCTCTCGCAGCGACAGCTGGATCCATATCTTCGTCGAGCAGTGTACGGTTTCCAACTCCTCGCATGACCGCTTTCGGCGACTCCGGCGACTAGACGAGCTTCATCTTCCTCGATGGCGACTATTTGAGGCAGCCATGGCAACCACCGCCTCGCTAGCGTCTATTTTGGGAGTTTCCCTCTCCGGCAACGCGAACCTCGGCGGCTCGCAACCATTCCAGCGACGGCCTTCATGGCAGCTCGTCGATCGGATGGCTATGGCGACGGAGGTGGCTAATTTCTCAGTCGGCGGTGCGACGATCTCCTCCGTGTGATCGAGTTCTTCCGATCTAATAGATCTACTTTCGGCGAGTTTTTTGGGCAACGTTCTTGACGACGTGGTGAGCCTCGATCCCAAATTTTAATTCAAATTTAGAATTATATCTGTTGTGTCTTGATGAATCGATCGGTGTCATTGCTTCTTTCATGGTTTGGGGATTGGATCGGGTGACTGGTCGGAGAGACAATTGTTGGTCGAGTTCCAGTAGACAGATCAGGATTGAACCAATTTAGAGTATCAGATCAGTTTAGGACACGAAGAAGCCGTGTCGAATCTTCTTGGGATGCGTCATTGTTGCAGATCGGTTTCCTCTAACTCAGTTAACAATTTATATTTTATGTCAAGTAGCGATTATAGAAATGTAGTTGATAAATATGTGTTGAACAGGTTAGGATCGTAGGGGTTTTCTTTGGTGGCTGTGTCCTTATGTGCATGTCCAAGCCAGTTCGTGTCTACCTGCGTGTCTATGTGGACTAGGAGTCGGTTGGATTGGGAGTTAGCGAGTGTAGGGCTTTCCATTCTGAATTTATTGGGTTGTATGATTTTCATTTTGTCAATTGTTCTGTATAATTTTATTTTATAATTTGGTTTGTATAATTCCATTTTATCAATTGGTTTGTATAATTCTCTGGGTTGAGATTTATGGTCGGAGTTGTCTATGGGTTGTATAAGTCTTGCTGGGGGTTGGGCCCTATTTGTACTCGACTTAGTTGCTGAGCCTGGGTGTAGATGAGTTTTGAGCAAGATGATGGAATGGTTGGGTGGTTTGTAAAGTTACAAAGTTGAGTTCTTCATCTAGTTGTTGGCTTGGCATTGGGTTATTGGTTTGGGCTATGGCTATGTGTGGTAGAGTTGATGTGTGTGCGTGTCCGGGATGAGGGTCGGCAGGGCCTTACCTATTCAACTACTAACTGTTGTGTAAATTTTGTATTCATTTGATTTAAACTTGTTGTATAATTTCTCATTTCTTGGATTAGGCCAGCAGTAAATTATTTTTTAATTCTGTAGTTACATATAGTTCTGTCTAATTTCTTATAAATATTTTTGTTGGAATTAATTATGAAGTCTGGATTTGAGTTACTCTTGTACCTTCTTCTAAATTCTGGGTTTCAAATGGAAAGAGGATAGTCATTGGATTCAAATGGGTGTTGGAGTGGTCGTAGAATAGTGGAGTCAGAATCAAGTTGGAGATCCTTCTGAGTTAACTGAGAATTTTTCTTGGAACTTCAATTTTGGTTGTAGATTTATTTTTCTCTAAACGATTTTCTAATGATGTGTAGTTTCTGTTATTTTGAGAGTTTGAATCTAGTTTAGTCTTTGTGTCTTTGCTATTTTATTTAAATGAAAAACTGAAGCTGGGGGGGGGGGGGGGTTCACTTGGAAGTTTATCATATGGGCTACTCTTAAATTTTGATAAGAGTTAGCAGTTACGATCAGAACTAAATCTGTTGAAGCTCACTTATTTCTTTTTCCTTCCTTGCTGTGTGTATGAGAGTGACATGGGATGGCTAAAAGTTATGTTGAGCCTGGAGCATGGTCTTATTTCTAAACTATTGATAATCTATCAGTGTTGGTTTTGGTAACTTAGTATGATAAGTAGCAGGGATACTCATGGTTGTGTGGGTTGTTGAGGTAAATCCTGGAATGGTGTAGTCACAACCAAGTTTCAATTTGAAGTGGAATTGTTTGATGACTGTTTTGGATTCAGACATTTGATTTCGTAATCTAGGACTGAATTGGATTTCCTATGAGAGGATTGGGCTATTCTCTTAGTTAAGTATTTTTCTGAGTAGCTAGATGGGTTTGCTACCAACCAATACATAGATACCTGCTAGAATAGTTAACGTTCATGTTACTTTACAATTTAAGCTTGGTTATTGGATAAAAAATAGTAATTAGGATTTATTAGAGATTAACCAACTTGTATCCATTAATCAGGTGGATACACAGATCAGCTTCATTACCCGTACTTTCCTGGAGCAAGGCAAGTACATTTTATGGTCTTGTGCATTTCATTATATCCTGTGCTTTCTTGATTGACACATTACAACACGTCATGTACTTTCTGGTGCTCATGTTCCTTGTTCTTATTACTTGTACCTGGGGTGGGGAAATATACTATTTATGTGACCAAACCCAAGAAACAACTCAGGTGTGTTTAGCTTAGACCCCGCATCGTGCACGCGGGTCCTAAGCCGTACCATTCATGTGCTTTCATGTGCTTACCCCTAGCCGGTCGCATACTTAGCTATATTTCAAATATTGTACACACATATTCAGGAGATATATCATGTACTTAGTTCTTGTGATTCCTGAGATACCATGTTCTTTCATGTTCTTATATTTCATGTACTTTCATGTTCTTACATACCATGTTCTTTCATGTGCTTACACACCATGTTCTTTTATGTACTTTACATACCATGTTCCCTTATACTTTCATATCATGATGTCTTGTTTATTACCTAGAACTGTACTTTGCTCCGCTCCTGACTGGATAAGTTGCAGGTATACTTGCAGGATTTATCATTCTACCTTATGGGCCAGAGCCCGTGATCTTAGCTGAGCAGGATGGTTCATGACTTAGCTTGAGGTTTCAGGTTTAGACTGTTAGCTTTACTCTTAGATATCGTCTTTATAATTTATGTACATTTCATTCTTGATGACACGTACATTTACATACATAGAATTGTGGATTATGGTGATCATTATGGGATACGTTTTTAGATGTTGTGATTATATATTTTCATATTTATCTGGTAGATTTCCCTAGTTTGGTTACAAGCTTACTTTGTTGTGTCTAACGACAAAGGCTGGACGTGTCCGACTCGTGTTCGATTATTCGGGAGCGGGTCATGACATGTTTTTAGTGGTGGCCCATGCAGGTCTATCCTAATGGTACCTAGGTCTTAGCGTACTATTGGGGGACTTGATTACACTAGAGAAACTTGATCACAGCATAGGAAAAATCGAAAAAATAAGGGTATATCAGGTATATCAAGGTATTTTGATATTCTATAAACACTTGTTGTATTTAGGTCTAGGTTATTTTAACAGTTTTCTGTTTTACAGATAGTTCAAAAGCATGAGACACCAGAACTGTTGATCCACCTATATTTGAAGGTTTCGAGCTTCCACTACCTTCTATCGCCACTACTATCCCCATGGGTAGTACGCAGTTGACGGAGACATTTCAAGAGTTTCTTGATAACCAGAAGGAGCATGCCATCCTTTTCGAGCCAGACTTGTGGATATACTCTCCGAGCCAGAAAAGACTTCTGATTTCCAGACTCTCAGACACTTGGAATTTTCTAACACCGAGCGCATATCTTGCTCCAGGGAGCAGATCGAGAACCTGGAGTCACCACTGAAGATCATCCAAGTTTCTGAGGACCCGACTTCTCTGAAGATTAGAGCCACCAGCCAGGAGATCAAGAATGTAGCACAGACAATGAAACGAGACATAAAGTTGAAGCTCATGAAGGACATGAAGACTTATGACGGGGATGACAACTACTGTGGATCCACAAAGCGTCATCAGACTAGACAGTGTTTTTTCAATCGCATCATCAGATTCAGACAATGACCAATTGTGCTTTCTGCCGTCATTCAGACATCGCTTCAAGGAGTGCCACAAAAGACGGAGGCTATGCTTGTTCTACGGATCATCTGTCCATCAAGCCAAAGATTGTCCGGAGATCGTTGATCGTACTGTCCAAGAACAAGCACGAGGAGCATTGGACTACAGAAGGACTCGCCTCTCCAAATTCAGCAATCACGTGGAGCACTACCGCATGGACCAGTCTATGACAGAACATTTGAAGAAGGTTGAAGGGATTCCAGTCCCGGGAGGAAATACTGAAGACAGATTGAAGACAAAAGATTTCTTTTGCATGGTTGGGAAAACCATGTATCTGATTAGCAATCCAGTCTCTCCTTAAAATCCTCTTAGCATCTAGACCATTTCTTGGAACTTCTTGTTTTCTATTTTAGAATCTTGGTTGGTATTCAAAACTTAATTCGAGATATTGTTTCCTATTCGTTGATTGATACTCCTCCATCCATTCTTCATAACCTTGCTCTTTTCAAGATTCTACTCAGGAATTTTGTTTCCTATTCAGGACTAGTTACAATTTGTAAATTTTGTTTTCTTTCGAAGTTCAGTTTTCTATTTGGGGCTTGTTGGAATTTGATTTTTATTCAATACTTGTTTCTATTCATCATTCAAGACAACGTTCGAAAACTTCGAATTCGACCTGTTCCCTATGTGAGATTTTGTTTCCTACATGGCTTGTTTTCTATTTGAAAATTGTTCCGTTCACAACTTTGCTTCGATCTTGTTCCTTATTTGAGGTATCGCTTGTTCTATGGATATTGTTTTATTCACCCCTTGATTCTTTTTCCTACTCGTACCATTCGAGATTTTTAAGATCATGTTCCTTATTTCGAGACTTTGTTTTGTTCGTGATTTTGTCTCCTATTCAAGATTTACCAGACTTTGAATTTCAGTTCCTACTCGCGACTCGTTGAGACCGTGTTTCCTATTCAAAATCTTGTTTTCTCGTTGAGATTTTTTCTATTCGAAAATTTGTTCCTTATTCACGACTTTGTTAATACTTGACTTTCTATTGGAGAATTCATTTTCAATTCAAGTTTTGCTCGAGATTTCATTGTTATTCGAGATTTTATTGAAACTTGTACGGAATTTTATTTATTTTGAAACTTGTCTCCTATCTAATACCTTGCCTCAGTTCATCTTCGAGACTCTGTTATCCTTTCGGGATAATGTCCCGTATATGAAATCTTGTTACCATTCCAGATATCAGTTGAAATTCCGTTATAATTTGAAACTTCGCTCCCTGTCTGAAATTTTAAATCTCCCTGGTTGCCCTCTTATACTCACTGAAGGGATCCCTTATCGTCTCTTAGTACCTAATAAACTCTTGTATTCTAACAGTCAGGTAACTTCACCATTTCCGTGACTTGGACTCTTGAAACTCATTTTGAACTCCTTGGAACTCTTTTGAAATTCCTAGAGATAAAGTCGAGAGGCTATTCGATGACCTACTATGGCATGACAGTTGCGCGCTGCAGCCATTAGCTGGATTATGGAGACTGAGGGTTCACTGCAGCCAGTAGCGCACTGGCGAGGCAGGAACTCTAAGTTGAAATGATTTCAGACAATCATAGGTTTTTCGAGTACTGTCGAGACTTGTCAAATCTTCATATTTTGATCTCTTGAGTTGCTTGTGAATAATTGTTTGAAAATGGATAAGGTTGACATAATATTCTGTAACATATTGATGTTTGAGCCACGGAGCCGAAAGTCCACTACAGCCAGACCTATACTGGCGGGGTAGGGATCTAAGCAAAGTGATTTCAAATACCTGTATGTTCTCGGGTATCATGAAAATTATATTTCTTTTTCATATGATTATTGGTTTTCGAAAATAACATATCCATGCACGTCCATTCCGATTTGATACTGTATCTCCTGAGTATTTCGTACGTTCCTCAAGTCAACCCTTGCTAATTACCTTCTAGTATTGTATCGTTAGATCATTGATTTTCTCAAATTATACATTGCCAGATTTTGATTCCATACTTCGTTTGTGTCTTGTCTAAATTTTGATCTTAAATCATGTCTGTCTGACCATGATTTTTCTATCTTGTGCTAGCCCACTTGTGTTAAACTATCAATTTTGATCGTACTTAATAGTTGTCTTCATGATTTTGCTCCTCTAAGTTGTAATTGAAATTCCTTCCACTTCGTGACTATTTGATCCTCGATCCTTGTCAAAGCGTGATATCCCAAACTTCTTGTGTGTAATTATAGTAATTGGTCTCAAGGCTCAAGGTGTCACAGAGTTGTACTGGATCGACAGAAGCACTGGGCAGACAGCAGCAGACAACCACTGTAGTTCGCGGTTGGAGATAGAGTGTTCCTGAAGATCTCGCCGACTAGGGGAGTCATCAGATTTGGCAGAGGCGGGAAGCTCAGTCCGAGATTCATCGGGTCTTTCGACGTGACGGCACAAATTGGCGAGGTGGCATATCGACTAGCGTTTCCAGCCAGCTTGGATGGAATGTACGATGCTTTCCACGTGTTCCAGCTTCGACGCTACATTCCGGATTCGAGCCATGTGGTAGACTTTTCGGAGGTAGAAGTGGGTCCGAGCTTGACCTATGAGGAGAAGCCAGTGGAGATCCTTGATCGGAGGGAGAAGCGCTTGCGGAACCAGACTATTCTACTTGTCCGCATTATGTGGGGACACCACTCTTCGGGAGAGTTCACATGGGAGCGCGAGGACGAGATGCGAAGCGCTATCCCAGTTTGTTTGTTTGAGTGTACTGTGATATTGAGAATTTTTAAATACAATAAACAAATTGTGTTGAACCTTCTTGAGATTTACTTTGAAATTGTTTTGTTGTCTCTCGAATTTCGAGGACGAAATTTTTTTAAGGAGGGGAGATTTGTAACTCCACTTCCCGATTTTTTTAGAAAATAAAAGTTTTGATTTTAAAATAGAAATTGATTTGAGTTTCAATTAAAGGTTAATTTTTAATTATTTTAATTAATAAATATGAGGGTTGATATTTTAGAGGGAAATAATTTGGAGCAATTTTTCAAATTTGAAAAGTTGTTACAACCAACTTGTGGTCCCCTCAAAATTTTTCTCCAATTTTAACTGATTTTTTAATCATTTATGTAATATTCGAAAAGGGGGAGGGTTCTTTTATAAAATTTTCTGAGTGGAGGGGGTGTTTTGCAATTGTTTATTTCGGGGGTGCTTATTTGTAAAATTCCCATCCCTTCTTTTAAAAAAACCTGAACGAAGAGAGAGAACAGAATCATTATATTTTTTCCTCTGCTCTTCGTTTCCAATTTTTTTCGAAGCCCCAAACCCTAGATTGGCGGCGACTCCGATGAGTGATGGTGGCGACTCCGACGACGATGGCGGCGTCCATCGATTCTTCGACAACTGAACCATATGAGGCGGCTGTGCGTGGCTTTTCCGGCATCAACGGCGGCGACCAGGCGGCTGAACGGTGGTTTCCCTCGATGGCGATGGTGATGGCGACGATGATCGGCCCCTCCTCTTGCAGCGGCAGCTGGATCCAGATCTTCGTCGAGCAGTGTACGGTTTCCAACTCCTCGTACGACCGCTTCCGGCGACTCCGGCGACTAGGCGAGCTTCATCTTCCTCGATGGCGACTATTCGAGGCAGCCATGGCGACCACCGCCTCGCTGGTGTCTATTTTGGAAGTCTCCCTCTCCGGCAACGCGAACCTCGGCGGCTCGCAACCATTCCAGCGACGGCCTTCACGGCAGCTCGTCGATCGAATGGCTATGGCGACGGAGGTGGCTAATTTCTCAGTCGGCGACGCGACGATCTCCTCCGTGTGATCGAGTTTTTCCGATCTAATAGATCTACTTCCGGCGAGTTCCTTGGGCAGCGTTCTTGACGACGTTGTGAGCCTCGATCCCAAATTTTAATTCAAATTTAGAATTATATCTGTTGTGTCTTGATGAATCGATCGGTGTCATTGCTTCTTTCATGGTTTGGGGATTGGATCGGGTGACCGGTCGAAGAGACAATTGTTGGTCGAGTTCCAGTAGACAGATCAGGATTGAACCAATTTAGAGTATCAGATCAGTTTAGGACACGAAGAAGCCGTGTCGAATCTTCTTGGGACGCGTCATTGCTGCGGATCGGTTTCCTCTAACTCAGGTAACAATTTATATTTTATGTCGAGTAGCGATTGTAGGAATGTAGTTGATAAATATGTGTTGAACAGGTTAGGATCGTAGGGGTTTTCTTTGGTGGCTGTGTCCTTATGTGCATGTCCAAGCTAGTTCATGTCTACCTGCGTGTCTATGTGGACTAGGAGTCGGTTGGATTGGGAGTTAGCGTGTGCAGGGCTTTCCATTCTGAATTTATTGGGTTGTATGATTTTCATTTTGTCAATTGTTTTGTATAATTTCATTTTATAATTTGGTTTGTATAATTCCATTTTATCAATTGGTTTGTATAATTCTCTGGGTTGAGATTTATGGTCGGAGTTGTCTGTGGGTTGTATAAGTCTTGCTGGGGGTTGGGCCCTATTTGTACTCGACTTAGTTGATGAGCCTGGGTGTAGAGGAGTTTTGAGCAAGATGATGGAATGGTTGGGTGGTTTGTAAAGTTACAAAGTTGAGTTCTGCATCTAGTTGTTGGCTTGGCATTGGGTTATTGGTTTGGGCTATGGCTATGTGTGGTAGAGTTGATGTGTGTGCGTGTCCGGGATGAGGGTCGGCAGGGCCTTACCTATTCAACTACTAACTGTTGTGTAAATTTTGTATTCATTTGATTTAAACTTGTTGTATAATTTCTCATTTCTTAGATTAGGCCAGCAGTAAATTATTGTTTAATTCTGTAGTTACATATAGTTCTGTCTAATTTTTTGTAAATATTTTTGTTGGAATTAATTATGAAGTCTGGATTTGAGTTACTCCTGTACCTTCTTCTAAATTCTGGGTTTCAAATGGAAAGAGGATAGTCATTGGATTCAAATGGGTGTTGGAGTGGTCGTAGAATGGTGGAGTCAGAATCAAGTTGGAGATCCTTCTGAGTTAACTGAGAATTTTTCTTAGAACTTCAATTTTGGTTGTAGATTTATTTTTCTCTAAACGATTTTCTAATGATGTATAGTTTCTGTTATTTTGAGAGTTTGAATCTAGTTTAGTCTTTGTGCCTTTGCTATTTTATTTTAATGAAAAACTGAAGCTGGGGGGGTTCACTTGGAAGTTTATCATATGGGCTACTCTTAAATTTTGATAAGAGTTAGCATTTATGATCAGAATTAAATCTGTTGAAGCTCACTTATTTCTTTTTCCTTCCTTGCTGTGTGTATGAGAGTGACATGGGATGGCTAAAAGTTATGTTGAGCCTGGAGCATGGTCTTATTTCTAAACTATTGATAATCTATCAGTGTTGGTTTTGGTAACTTAGTATGATAAGTAGCAGGGATACTCATGGTTGTGTGGGTTGTTGAGGTAAATCCTGGAATGGTGTAGTCACAACCAAGTTTCAATTTGAAGTGGAATTGTTTAATGACTGTTTTGGATTCAGACATTTGATTTCGTAATCTAGGACTGAATTGGATTTCCTATGAGAGGATTGGGTTATTCTCTTAGTTAAGTTATTTTCTGAGTAGCTAGATGGGTTTGCTACCAACCAATACATAGATACCTGCTAGAATAGTTAACGTTCATATAACTTTACAATTTAAGCTTGGTTATTGGATAAAAACCAGTAATTAGGATTTATTAGAGATTAACCAACTTGTATCCATTAATCAGGTGCATACACAGATCAGCTTCATTACCCGTACTTTCTTGGAGCAAGGCAAGTACATTCTATGGTCTTGTGCATTTCATTATATCCTGTGCTTTCTTGATTGACACATTACAACACGTCATGTACTTTCTGGTGCTCATGTTCCTTGTTCTTATTACTTGTACCTGGGGTGGGGAAATATACTATTTATGTGACCAAATCCAAGAAACAACTCATGTGTGTTTAGCTTAGACCCCGCATCGTGCACGCGGGTCCTAAGCCGTACCATTCATGTGCTTTCATGTGCTTACCCCTAGCCGGTCACATACTTAGTTATATTTCAAATATTATACACACATATTCAGGAGATATATCATGTACTTAGTTCTTGTGATTCCTGAGATACCATGTTCTTTCATGTTCTTACATTTTATGTACTTTTATGTTCTTACATACCATGTTCTTTCATGTGCTTACACACCATGTTCTTTCCTGTACTTTACATACCATGTTCCCTTATACTTTCATATCATGATGTCTTGTTCATTACCTAGAACTGTACTTTGCTCCGCTCCTGACTGGATAAGTTGCAGGTATACTTGCAGGATTTATCATTCTACCTTATGGGCCAGAGCCCGTGATCTTAGCTGAGCAGGATGGTTCATGACTTAGCTTGAGGTTTCAGGTTTAGACTGTTAGCTTTACTCTTAGATATTGTCTTTAGAATTCATGTACATTTCATTCTTGATGACTCGTACATTTACATACATAGAATTGTGGATTATGGTGATCATTATGGGATACGTTTTTAGATGCTGTGATTGTATATTTTCATGTTTATCTGGTAGATTTCCCTAGTTTGGTACAGCTTACTTTGTTGTGTCTAACGACAAAGGCTAGACATGTCCGACTCGTGTCCGATTATTCGGGAGCGGATCGTGACACAGACTCCATCAGAAATGAAGCTATGGGAAGCACCCGAATCAAATAATGCGAATACGAGAAAATAGTCGATAAGAACAGAACCTGCTATCAGATCGCCTACTGCCTCGGTATCCTTCGCTGCCATGGCAAAAGCTCGCCCCTGCTGGCCTCATCTAGTCTGCTACTGGTGCTGAACAAACTTATGCTGCTGAGTCGGCAAGGGTCCCCTCTGCTGCTCTACTGGAGCCTTGGTTCCTGCTCCCTGTCCCTTACGCCCGAAAGCCTCAGGACACTCCCTCAACTGATGCTCCGATGAACCACAGAGTAGGCACTTGCCTAGCCCCTTCCTGTACTCACCCCACCTGTGCCCTGTCTTCTTACAGAAGTCACAAGTGGTGGCCTGCTGCTGTCTCGGTGCCTGCTGACCCTGTCTCTGCTGTGCCTGCTGGAATGGCCTCTGCTGCTGGAAGGACCTCTGCTGATGCTGCTGAAAATAGGGCTTCTTGGTCTGTCCTCCACTGCCACCGGTCACATGTGAATCACGACCTCTTTTCTGCTTTAGCTCCAGATCATCCTCTGCTGCCATGGCTCCCATCAAAATCTTCTTAAATGTAGCATTCCTGTTGCTCTTGGTTAAGGACTTGACTTCCTTAACCAAGCCCTTCCTGAATCTCTTAGCCTTCGCTGTCTCGCTAAGGCCCTCCACAAAACTGCCTAGGCGGTAGAACTCCCCGGCGTACTCCTCTACAGTCTGTAGTGCCCCGTCCCGCAAAGTCAATCGGAGGAATCGAAACACCGACGGCGTTCGAACTTGGCCTTACAACGGCGACTCGAAGACATCGCTCAGGTAGGGGAGTTTCGGTGAACTCACTTCATCTTAGCCTTCACTTAATAACTCGCTTGTTTTCAACTTGCACAAGTAGGCTAATCTAAAAGCTACGAACTTACATAGCTAAGGGAGTAATCCCGACCCGTCGAAATGTCTTAGAACATGGAAAATGGTCCCACGATCTTCATAGAAGTCGGCTCAGCGTGCTTTCAAATGACACTCGATCCTTCGATCCCGTGGCTTGGGAGAAGGAAGTTGGCTTAAGTTGTTAAGTTGCCCTGACACTTGAAATAGCCTAAGTCATAGGCGTCGCCCGCGTAAATGCTCGATAAAGCATGCACGTTTCCACTGCACAAGGCTTGGCATAGCCTTGGCTCGTCCCTCGGGTTAAGTTGTAGGCTTGAGTAAGTTAGGCAAAGTTATGCCGATCGACCTAAGTCTTCTAAGTGCCATCCCGCTCGTTCTGCGGTTGTCAAGTCAAATAGTCCCACGATCTCACGGGCCGTCATATAACATATGACTTGGGCGATAGCGCCGCGTAAGACGTAAGTCAGTCAAAGGCACGAGCCACGGTTGGCACGATGTAAAGTTAGCCACGGTCCATGGCACTTAAGGAATACGTTTTGTTCAAGTTAAGTTGGAAGGCTACGTAGTAGTCGTCCCCTCGAGTTCAAAGAAGTTCGAGGCGGTCCCTCGGTTGGGAGTCTCGCATTCCTATCCATGTTAAGAAGTTCGAGGCGGTCCCTCGGTTGGGAGTCTCGCGGTCCCGAGGCACGTTATGCCAAGTTTTATTCAGAGCACGAGTTGCTAAGTATAGTTCCGATCGTACCAACAAGTAGGCCATGCATTTATGTGAGTCTAGATGTCTCGTAGGTGCGTGGTCATTGGACACCTTGTCGACAAGGATTTCTGCCTAGACTGGTTATACGCCGGGGTACCGGACCCAGTCGTCCTAGGAGGTAGACGTTATAGCAGCGCATGCTTTTATTGCGTGGGTAGTCGGGGGCTTTCAACGGGGCTCGCTACCTGCGCTAAAGGACCCGCCGCCTACCCGAGCTATGTCCGCGATGGCTTGTCATGCCAGTGGCCTTCATATAGATAATTGGCGTGCTAAGCGACGAATCCGCATGCACGGTGTCGGTCGTAACAAAGAAAGTGTGAGCACGGTATGCGTTGAATGGTGAAATGTGTGCTCGGTTGCACCCAAAGTATTGTAAAGCCTACGATTCGGCTATACGTAAAGACACGTACTTCGGTACGAGATATGGCATCGTACTTGAGTTCTCAACACCGGTTCCACAAGTTTGGTTAGTCGTTGCGCGTTAAGTCGAGAAGGGCCGTAAGGTGAGTTTGGATAAGTCAGGTTATGCTGCGAGGCACGGCCTCGATGTTTGAGGCACGGGCAAGTAGTTGACACGACCTAGTCGTTACGTCCAAGAGTATGGTACGAAAGACAAGTAAGAGTCGGTACGTTGACAATGCAAGCACGAGAAAGGTCTAGAGGCAAAGTATGGATACGTTATTAGTGCAAGGCACGGAGATGGTCCATAGTCACTAAGTAGGCCGAGCGTCGGTCCTAAAATCGATCCTAAGGCAAGACTAGAAAGACAATCGTAAAGGGGCTTGTATCACACAAAGTAAAATAAATGTGTCGGTTTTGTATGGTTGGGCGAGGAGCTCACTCTACCAGTACTGTTGAGTACTGACAACCACACAGTTTCTATGTGCAGGCACAGGTAGAAGCTCGTGGCGCGGAGCTCGTTTGGATGCGTCGAGGCACGGAGTTCCTTGGCGATTCGAAGCGTACGGCCGCATAGAATCGAAGACTTATACGGGACATAATGTATGGACATCGCCTTCCGAAGCTTCCGCTGGATTCAAGTATTGAGAGAGAGCAGAGTGAATTATAATGTGAGACGAGTGAATTTGAGCGATTGTAATCTCGTCCTTGCGCCCACAATGTAACCGTTGTTTCGATATCAATAAAGATCATCTTTTGAATAACTTGTGTTTTGTTCTAAATTTTCGCCGCATTTTCAATGTCTCTGCTTGGGACTTCTGTGCGACGACCCCGTCGCCGCCGCTGTAATCGGCCGTTATGGAACACGCCTTGCACGAGCGCAATCTAGGCTCGTGCGGCATCACGCCTTAGCGAGGACGATCGATCCTACGGGAGCGGGGCGTGACATAATGGTATCAGAGTATGGCTTTACGTCCTTGGACTACCGATTGAATTCTTTAACTCTGTTGTTCCGCAAACTCTGATTGTGCTTCCGCAACGTGGTATCGTTGGTGCGCTCTCTCTCAAACGTCCCTCGGCATGTCCATACAATAAGTCTAATATTTTCGAAAGCTCGTACAATCGTTCAATCGAACGCATCGATAGGTGATGGCCTTTGGGCCGAACGGTGCCGACCTTGAGTTGATAGAAAATGCGTGCAAAGTTAGCAAGTGCGTTGCGTGCTTGAGCGACCTTACGCAAACAATAGCGAATGAGCATACGAGATCGAAGTATAGTTCGAACGGGATGGTTATGCGGCACAACTTAGTCCGCGTATCGCGCACCTCGACCTTTTGGTGCAAACGAGTCGCGAGCAATATTAAGTATCGCTCAGTCGAGAACGGGGATACACTTAGAGTGTATATCGATAGAAGCGCTATTGGACTAATGCTTAGGCGTACACGGAAGATTGTTTTGGATTTTGAGGAATAGTGCGAACGACTTAGTGCGTCAATGCGACGTGAACAATTACGCTTGGGATTTGTCGAACAAATCTGAAACATGTCTTAGCGAATAACACGAACGTGATTTGGTTTAGATTGGATGACTCAAATCCCGAGTGGTGTAAGGTCCGTCTTGGAAATCATTCGAGCGAAAGATTGAGGATTGTACGAGTATGAAACGCAAAAACGATTGAGTAGGTGAAATCGAATCGAGAAAATTCATACGGATAGTATACGAAAAGTTAGCACGACAGGTAGATAGCATGCATGAAAGGTTTGACTTTGAAGTTACGCAAACGACTCTGAGGATTGAAATCGATGTGCTTGATGGTTTGAGTTGCATGGGATGATGCGAATTGAGGAAATATATAGTCGATGACTTAAGATAGACGGATGAACGATACGTGATTTCGGATTTGAACGAATTGATCTTATAAACGATTCGAGGGATAATGATCGAACTTGCAATTGAATGTCAAGGAGATTATCCACTCGGACGATAGCATCATTCGCACGACTCAGAATTCGTTGCAAACGAAGATTGTCAGGTTACGTATATCGTCGATGATATTGAGGCGTATCAAAGACGATATGCGATAACTCGGGGGTAATCTGATTCGGTGAATGACGATCGCACAAGTGTTATCGTTCCAAATGGATGCAATACTTAGGACTTTGGTTGAGACGAATGTTGGATAAAAGTGATCGTGTTTTGATGGTTGCGTTGATAACCACAACGTCGACGGTCTTGTCTTGCGCGAGCGCTACTCTAGCCTCGCACATGCGTTGCGTCTGATTTGGGGCGATCGTTCCGCGTGAGCGCTGACATGGTGATTCATGTCGCGGGAATAATCGAACTCAGAAAATTAGGATGCGGCAACTTTGATTGTCCTGACTTGTTGGTTTGATGCGAAGGCAAATTCGAGGATGTTAGGACTTGCGATTGATATTCGAATAAAACTTGAGGATTGAGTAGGTCCAATCCGTGCATCGAGAATGAATTAGTCTGGACTCAAACAAGAGTTACGCCCCGATGAGAATGATTATTCTGCGGGTGCGTTGCATGGTGATTCATGAACCACCGTAGATAATCGGACTCGCATGAGATCGGAGCACAACATATTGTTAAGTCGGACGACCTTGTGATCGATTACGTGAATTAGAATAGATGATTTCGAAAATGTGAATTATGGTTTAGAGATGAATCGTGTTGTAGCGTGCATGATTTGAAAGGATCGACAGACGGATTACGTCGAACTTGTTCGAAGAGATAAACTATACGAAATGGCTTGATGAACGAACGATGTTGATATAACGTAAAATTGGTTAGAACGTGAGTTATCGTAGGAGGGCTTTACCGAACGACTCGTACCCCGTGCGACGGATATTGGAATGTGCGTAGGAAATCGATGCTCGATGTTTAGAAATCGGAGTGATGCGAGCTTGGGTAGAAAACCCCGTACCATCGATTTGGTTTGACCCTAGGATGGGGTCAGTGTTGATATCGTTGTTTGGGAACTATGATTCCAGTACTGACGAAAAGACATAGCCTAGCGGTTAGGCAGACGTTCGAGCGCGAAGCGATATGTGTTACGGAGGCACCACTCACAAGTCTCGGCTGACATGCACGTATATCAGGGACGCCCGAATTATGTGCACGATCCAACTCGAGTGGTGATGGCGGATTCTCTATCACGAGGCTTGGCTAAAATGCATGTATTTTGGGGACGCATAGAATATGTGCACGATCCAACTAAGTGATACGTTGAATCAAGTGAGACTTGAGGAACGGAAAAGTGTCAAGGATTTTGAAATCGTGAGTTTCGAAGAAATGTTAACGGTAACGCGATTATTGAATTGAGACGAGTTCGAATGTTGGTTGATCGGTTGGTGTGCCTTACGACTAAGTTAGCGATAAGCGCGAGCGTGGCTCGAAATCGAAGAAACGCGTAGGCGGAGTGTATACGATTAAGTCTTGGCCATAGAAATGGTAGGATGGTTTGCCTTCAGGAAAGTCTCGAGGACGAGACTTGTTCTGAGTGGTGTATGTTGTAGTGCCCCATCCCGCAAAGTCAATCGGAGGAATCGAAACGCCGACGGAGTTTGGACTTGGCCTTACAACGGCGAATCGAAAACATCGCTCAGGTGGGGGAGTTTCGGTGAACTCACTTCATCTTAGCCTTCACTTAATAACTCGCTTGTTTTCAACTTGCACAAGTAGGCTAATCTAAAAGCTACGAACTTACATAGCTAAGGGAGTAATCCCGACCCGTCGGAATGTCTTAGAACATGGAAAATGGTCCCACGGTCTTCATAGAAGTCGGCTCAGCGTGCTTTCAAATGACACTCGATCCTTCGATCCCGTGGCTTGGGAGAAGGAAGTTGGCTTAAGTTGTTAAGTTGCCCTGACACTTGAAATAGCCTAAGTCATAGGCGTCGTCCACATAAATGCTCAATAAAGCATGCACGTTTCCACTGCGCAAGGCTTGGCATGCCTTGGCTCGTCCCTCGGGTTAAGTTGTAGGCTTGAGTAAGTTAGGCAAAGTTATGCCGATCGACCTAAGTCATCTAAGTGCCATCCCGCTCGTTCTGCGGTTGTCAAGTCAAATAGTCCCACGATCTCACGGGCCCGTCATATAACATATGACTTGGGCGATAGCGCCGCGTAAGACGTAAGTCAGTCAATGGCACGAGCCACGGTTGGCACGATGTAAAGTTAGCAACGGTCCATGGCACTTAAGGAATACGTTTTGTTCAAGTTAAGTTGGAAGGCTACGTAGTAGTCGTCCCCTCGAGTTCAAAGAAGTTCGAGGCGGTCCCTCGGTTGGGAGTCTCGCGTTCCTATCCACGTTAAGAAGTTCGAGGCGGTCCCTCGGTTGGGAGTCTCGCGGTCCCGAGGCACGTTATGCCAAGTTTGATTCAGAGCACGAGTTGCTAAGTATAGTTTCGGTCGTACCAATAAGTAGGCCATGCATTTACGTGAGTCTAGATGTCTCGTAGGTGCGTGGTCATTGGACCCCTTGTCGACAAGGATTTCTGCCTAGACTGGTTATATGTCGGGGCACCGGACCCAGTCGTCCTAGGAGGTAGACGTTATAGCAGCGCATGCTTTTATTGCGTGGGTAGTCGAGGGCTTTCAACGGGGCTCGCTACCTGCACTGTAGGACCCGCCGCCTACCCGAGCTATGTCCGCGATGGCTTGTCATGCCAGTGGCCTTCATATAGATAATTGGCGTGCTAAGCGGCAAATTCGCATGCACGGTGTCGGTCGTAACAAAGAAAGTGTGAGCACGGTATGCGTTGAATGGTGAAATGTGTGCTCGGTTGCACCCAAAGTAATGTAAAGCCTACGATTCGGCTATAGGTAAAGACACGTGCTTCGGCACGAGATATAGCGTCGTACTTGAGTTCTCAACACCGGTTCCACAAGTTTGGTTAGTCATTACGCGTTAAGTCGAGAAGGGCCGTAAGGTGAGTTTGGATAAGTCAGGTTATGCTGCGAGGCACGGCCTCGATGTTTGAGGCACGGGCAAGTAGTTGACACGACCTAGTCGTTACGTCCAAGAGTATGGTACGAAAGACAAGTAAGAGTCGGTACGCTGACAATGCAAGCACGAGAAAGGTCTAGAGGCAAAGTATGGGTACGTTATTAGTACAAGGCACGGAGATGGCCCATAGTCACTAAATAGGCCGAGCGTCGGTCCTAAAATCGATCCTAAGGCAAGACTAGAAAGACAATCGTAAAGGGGCTTGTATCACAAAGTAAAATAAACGTGTCAGTTTTGTATGGGTGGGCGAGGAGCTTACTCCACCAGTACAGTTGAGTACTGACAACCACACAGTTTCCATGTGCAGGCACAGGTAGAAGCTCGTGGCGCGGAGCTCGCTTGGATGCGTCGAGGCACGGAGTTCCTTGGCGATTCGAAGCGTATGGCCGCATAGAATCGAAGACTTATACGGGACATAATGTATAGACATCGCCTTCCGAAGCTTCCGCTGGATTCAAGTATTGAGAGAGAGCAGAGTAAATTATAATGTGAGACGAGTGAATTTGAGCGATTGTAATCTCGTCCTTGCGCCCCCAATGTTACCGTTGTTTCGATATCAATAAAGATCATCTTTTGAATAACTTGTGTTTTGTTCTAAATTTTTGCTGCATTTTCAATGTCTCTGTTTGGGACTTCTGTGCGACGACCCCGTCGCCGCCGCTGTAATCGGCCGTTATGGAATACGCCTTGCACGAGCGCAATCTAGGCTCGTGCGGCATCATGCCTTAGCGAGGACGATCGATCCTACGGGAGCGGGGCGTGACACAGTCTGGTTCTTCTGAACCAGGTTCTCAAACTGCGTCTCCAACGCGCCAAGTGCAGTATCGGGAAAGAACTTCTCCTTGAAAAGCTTCTTAAAAGCCTCCCAAGTTTTCCCCGTAGTACCAACCCTGGGGTCGATCTGGTACCAAGTGCGGGCAAGGTCCTGCATCATGCTGCCCGCTGCTTCCACCTGGAGTCTAGCCGGTATCTCTGCAAGACGAAAAATCTCTTCTATGTGTTCGATCCAGCCATCCGCGTAAAGGATACCCTCCGTACCCTTGAAGTCCCACGGCCTCATCTTCTGAAAATCCTGAACACCTGGAGTCCTCGGCTGGTATGGCTCGATCTGCCCTTCTTAGGGTTGGGCAGTCACCTTCTCCACTGCCACCATCGCTAACTGGTGGGCATTATCAATGCCCTGCCTCATGTCCTCTGCCTGGCGTTGCTGCATCTCCATCATCTGTTGTATGAAAGCAAAACACTGCACCATATCAACTGTCCCTTGGGGAGGTGGTGGCAGCATCCCCTGAACTCCTAGGGTAGTCCTCGAAGCTGGTGGAGGAGCACCCCCAAAAGTTACAGACGGGCCCACCTGAGCTGGAACAAGAGGTACTGTGGTCCTTGGTGTATGCTGAGTCTGACGAGAAGTAGCAGACCTCTCAGTGGTATCCCTAAGACCAGAGCGATGCGATCGTGTCTCCACCATCCTGAAGACAGATCAAACAAGGAATCAATTACTAAAAAAGAAGCGAAATTATCAAAGGAGGACACTTGTTTTTCAAAAGGAGACAATTAACAGCAAGAATTGATAAGAGTTTTCCTAATGTGATTGAGTACCTTAACTTATATCTTAGATCCTAATGTAGGCTGTAATGATACTCTAATTCGAGTACCATCACGAAATTACACTAGTTATGATTGGACCTGCATGGGCCACCACTAAAAATGTGTCACGACCCATGCAGTGCCCCATCCCGCTCAGTCAATCGGAGGAATCGAAACGCCGACGGCGTTCGGCCTTAGCCTTGCAACGGCTGCTGGAAGACATCGCTCGGTCGAGGCGACCGCTCGCTCAGGTGGGGTAGTTTCGGTGAACTTGCCTCTTCTTTGCCTTCACATAATAATACGTATGTTTTCAACTTGCACAAGTAGGCTTAATAATAAAAGAGATGAATCCACATAGCAAAAGGGAATAATCCCGACGGGTCAAAATGAGTTAGAACATGGAAAAAGGTCCAACGGTCGGCTTAGAGTTGGTGTACGGCGTGCTTTGAAAATGACACTCGGTCCTTCGTCCCGTGGCTTGGGAGAAAGAATGTTGGTCTTCGGTACAAAAGCTAAGAGTTAGCCTAAGTCATAGGCGTCGCCCACATAAACGCTTGATAAAGCGTGCACAGTTCCATTGCGCAAGGCCCTGCATAGCCTTTGCTCGTCCCTTGGGTTAAGTTGTAAGCTTGAGTGAGTAAGGCAAAGTTATACCGGTCGACCTAAGTCATTCCAAGTGCTGTCCCGCTCATTCTGCGGTTGTCAAGTTAAATAGTCCCACGATCCCAAGGCCCGTCATAGGAGGTAGGGCTTGGGCGACAGCGTTGCATAGAGTTCAAATTGGCTTAAGGCACGATGCACGGACTTAGTGTTTAAGACAAGGACTATAAGTGATTCAAAGTGAGTTTTGAGAAAAGGATATCAAATAGGCATTCATGAGTTGAACCAAATGATAGGGTAACAAGGAAGGAAATGCTAGCGACCGTGGGTCGTCGAGGGGTCTCAAGGAAAGAATGCTCGCGACCGTGGGTCGTCGAGGGGTCTCAAGAATAGAAGTCTTGGTTTTGGTAGAGGAATGACTGTGTGAGACGTCAGTTTGTGTCGAGTCTTGCATGGTCATTTGACAACTTGTCGACAAGGGCGATGAACCCTCGAGCGGTAACCCTGGGCCATGGGGCCGACTCGGCCTAGGAGGGAACATGGTATAGTCGAACTGGGAGTACGCTCCCGCTCAGGTTAGTCAGGGACTTTCAGCGGGGATCGCTACCTTGCGCTGAAAGGATCTCGAATAACAAAACTATACGTCAAGGTATAGCTTGTGATGCTAGTGGCCAAGTTCATATAGATGTCGACAAAATAGCGGCTAACCGCATGTATGTCTTTGGATTGAGTTGAGTTGAAGGTGTGTACAGTTAGAACACAAAGTTTGGGCCTAAGATTGGATTTCAACATAGGCGTCATGCTTCGGCACGAGATGTGGCGTCAAGTTTTGAGTTGTCGGCATATAAGTTGCTTAAGTTGGTTGAGTTGTTTGAGTTTAAGTCGGGAAACCGCCGCAAGGCAAAGTTAGTTGAGTGACACTAACATTCACAAGTCTTGATTGGGTTAGTTGGTGATCAAAGTAGCAAGGGCTGCGAGACGGCGATATGGTTGAGTCGCACATAGTTGCGAGGCACGGCACAAAGGATTTGAAGCACGGTCACACGGAAATGGAGCATCATCGTGAAGTTACGTCTTTGATTTTAAGCCGTAAGGCAATCACAACTCGATAGGTTAACGTTGTTGGCACAGGAAGGGTCTTGAGGCAAGGTATGAGTTAACGTTGTCGTTGAAAGCATGAGATGGTCTAAAGACACAAAATAAGCAAGGCATCGGTCATAAAATTGATCCTAAGGCAAGACTAGAAAGACAATTGATAAGAAGGGACTATGTTGCACAAAGTAAAATAACGTGCGGGTTTTGTATGGGTGGGCGAGGAGCTCATTCCACCAGTACAGTTGAGTACTGACACCCACATAGTTTACATGTGCAGGCACAGGTAGAAGCTCGTGGCACGGAGCTCGCTTGGATGCGTCGAGGCACGGAGTTCCTTGGCGATTCGAAGCGTGCGGCCGCTTGGAGTAAAGACTTATACAGGACATAATGTATGGACATCGCCTTTCGAAGTTTTCGCTGGACTCAAGACTTGTATTGAGAGATGAGAGAGAGCTGAGTGAACTTGTAAAATGTGAGAAGAGTAAGCTTGAGTGATTGTAATATTGGCCTTGTGCCCCCAATGTAACCGTTGTTTCAATATCAATAAAGAGCTTCTTTGAATAACTTGTGTTTGTTCTTAATTTTTGCTGCTATTATTCAATGTCTCTGCTTGGGACTTCTGTGCGACGACCCCCTCGCAGCCGCTGTAATCGACCGTTATGGAACCCGCCTTGCACGAGCGCAATCTAGGCTCGTGTGGCATCACACTTTAGCGAGGACGATCGCTCCTACGGGAGCGGGGCGTGACATAATGGTATCAGAACACGGCTTTACGTCCTTGGACTATCGATTGAATTCTTTAACTCCGTTGTTTCCTTAAACTCTGAATTGTTGCTTCCGCAAAGTTGATATCGTTGGTGCGCTCTCTCTCAAATGTCCCACGGGATGTCCATACAATAAGTCTATCTATTTTAAAAAACGTAGGAGAACAGTTTTTTTGTCAAAAAAAAAGAGAAGATGGTTCGCGTAAGCACGGTTGGCTAAGTCGGGCTGGGCATATACACCAAGGATTGTGTCGACCTTAGCAAAGTCGAGTGCGGGATTCGTAATGTCGAGCTAGAATGAGTTGAACTCGATTCAGTAAATGTGGGATTACTGTCGATAGGTATTCTATCGAGCGACGGTATCGTCGATGCGATATAGATGAGCATGCTTGGAATTCGAGGAATGGTTCGAACAAAAAATTTGAAGAAGTCGATTTTGATTCGAATGATAAGTTGAGGATTTGTTGAATGACCTCATCCCTGAGTGGTGTATGCGATAGCCTCAGGGATGTCGATCGATCGATTGAGGATGCGGGGTGTCGGTGAGTCTATCAGCAAGCGTCGCATATATTCAAAGCCTTAGATCGAGTACGATTGAGTGAGTTGTTGTCTTGAAGTTTGATAAGTGGATTCGAACAACTTAGAAATTGATGCGCACGGAACGTGCACGGGACCGAGGATTGTGCGAAGTATGAAACGCGAAAACGATTGAGTAGGTAAAATCAAAGTGAGGAAAAGTTAAGGTGTACGAATGAATGACTTGATCGAGGAAAGATGTACGGATCGTATACGAAAGTTAGCATGATCGGAAGATAGCGTGCATGAAAAGTTTGAGTTTTGAAGTTACGCAATGACTCTAAGTATTGGATTGAATGTTGCTCGATGATTTGAGTTAGCAAGGAATGATGCAAATTGAGGAAGTTACGTTGGACGATGACTTAAGATAGACGGATGAACAATACGTGAATTTGGGTTTAAGGAATTTGATGTTGGGAATGATTCGAGGGATAATGATCAAACTTGAATTTGAATGCCGAGGAGATTATCCAGTCTGACGATAGCATTATTCGCACGACTCGAAATTTGGTTGCAACGGAAGATCGTCAGGTTACGCATTTCGTCGATGGTATTGAGGTGTATCAAAGATCGATATACGATAACTCGGGGGTACTCTGATTCGGCAAAAGACGATCGTGCAAGTGTTATTGTTCGGTTGGATACGATACTTAGAATTTTGATCGAGATGAATGTTGGATGAAAATGATCGTGTCTTGATGGTTACGTTGATAGCCACAACGTCGACGATCTTGTCTTGCGCGAGCGCAACTCCAGCCTCGCATATGTGTCGCATCAAATTTTAGGGCGATTGTTCTGCATGAGCGCTGACATGGTGATTCATGTCGCGGAAATAATCGAACTCGGAAAATCAGGATACGGCAACTTTGATTGTCTCGACTTGTCGGTTTGATGCGAAGGAAAGTTTAAGGATGTTAGGACTTACGATTGATGAATGAAATAAACTTGAGGATTGAGTAGGTCCAATCTGCGCATCGAGAATGAATTAGTCTAGACTTGAACAAGAGTTACGTTCCGATGAGAATAATTATCCCGTGGGAGCGTGCATGGTGATTCATGCCCACCGTGGATAATCTGACTCGCGTGAGATCGGGGCGCAACGTATTGTTAAGTTAGACGACCTCATGATCGAATACGTGAATTGGGATGAATGACTTAGGGAGTATGAAATGTGAATTATGGTTTAGCGATGAACTATGTCATAGCGTGCTTGACTTGGAAGGAATGATAGGCGAACTATATCAAACGTGTTCGGAGAGATAGACTATGCGAAATGGCTTGTTGGACGAGCGATACTGAGACGTTAAAGATTTGGTTGAGTGAAATTATCATAGGATGACTTTGCTGAACGACTCGGACCCCGTGCGACGAATATTGGGATGTGCGTAGGGAATCGATGCTAGATGTTTAGAAATCGGAGTGATGCGAGCTTGGGTAGAAAATACCGTACTATCAACTTGGTTTGACCTTAGGATGGGGTCAGTGTTGAATATCGTTGTTTGGGAACTATGATCCAATACTGACGGAAAGACATAGCCTAGCGGTTAGGCAGACATTCCGGTGCGGAGCGATAGGAATGGTGAAGGCACCACTCATGAGGCTCGGTTGACATGCATGTATATCAAGGACGCTTGAATGCGTGCATGATCCGACTCGAGTGGTGATGGCGGGATTCGCTATCACGAGGCTTGGTTGAAATGCATGTATTTTGGGGACGCCTAAGATATGTGCACGATCCATACTAAGTGATACGTTGAATTCAAGTAAGATTTAAGGAACGAGGAAGTATCGAGGATCTTGAGATCGTAAGTTTTGAAGAAATGATTGAGGGTAGCACGAGTGTGGCTCGGATTTGAGTAAGGCATAGGAGAATTGTGTGCGAGAGTTCTTGAATGTTGAGTAAAGTGATAAGGCGATAAGTGTACTCAGTTAGTTTCGAGGACAAAACTTTTTCTGATTGGTGTATGATGTAGTGCCCCGTCCCGCTCAGTCAATCGGAGGAATCGAAATGCCGACGGCGTTCGGCCTTAGCCTTGCAACGGCTGCTGGAAGACATCGCTCGGTCGAGGCGACCGCTCACTCAGGTGGGGTAGTTTCGGTGAACTTGCCTCATCTTTGCCTTCACATAATAATACGCATGTTTTCAACTTGCACAAGTAGGTTTAATAATAAAAGAGATGAATCCACATAGCAAAAGGAAATAATCCCGACGGGTCAAAATGAGTTAAAACATGGAAAAAGGTCCAACGGTCGGCTTAGAGTTGGTGCACGGCGTGCTTTGAAAATGACACTCGGTCCTTCGTCCCGTGGCTTGAGAGGAGGAATATTGGTCTTCGGTGCAAAAGCTAAGAGTTAGCCTAAGTCATAGGCGTCGCCCACATAAACGCTCGATAAAGCGTGTACGGTTCCATTACGCAAGGCCCTGCATAGCCTTTGCTCGTCCCTTGGGTTAAGTTGTAGGCTTGAGTGAGTAAGGCAAAGTTATGCCGGTCGACCTAAGTCATTCCAAGTGCTGTCCCGCTCATTCTGCGGTTGTCAAGTTAAATAGTCCCACGATCCCAAGGCCCGTCATAGGAGGTAGGGCTTGGGCGACAGCGTCGTATAGAGTTTAAATTGGCTTAAGGCACGATGCACGGACTTAGTGTTTAAGGCAAGAACTATAAGTGATTCAAAGTAAGTTTTGAGAAAAGGATATCAAATAGGCATTCATGAGTTTAACCAAATGATAGGGTAACAAGGAAGGAAATGCTCGCGACCGTGGGTCGTCGAGGGGTCTCAAGGAAGGAATGCTCGCGACCGTGGGTCGTCGAGGGGTCTCATGGATAGAAGTCTTGGTTTTGGTAGAGGAATGACTGTGTGAGACGTCAGTTTGTGTCGAGTCTTGCATGGTCATTTGACAACTTGTCGACAAGGGCGATGAACCCTCGAGCGGTAGCCCTGGGCCATGGGGCCGACTCGGCCTAGGAGGGAACAGTGTATAGTCGAGCTGGGAGTACGCTCCCGCTCTAGTTAGTCAGGGACTTTCAGCGGGGATCGCTACCTTACGCGGAAAGGATCTCGAATAACAAAACTATACGTCAAGGTATAGCTTGTGATGCTAGTGGCCAAGTTCATATAGATATCGGCAAAATAGCGGCTAACCGTATGTATGCCTTTGGATTGAGTTGAGTTGAAGGTGTGTACAGTTAGAACACAAAGTTTGGGCCTAAGATTGGGTTTCAACATAGGCGTCGTGCTTCGGCACGAGATGTGGCATCAAGTTTTGAGTTGTCGGCATATAAGTTGCTTAAGTTGGTTGAGTTGTTTGAGTTTAAGTCGGGAAACCGCCGCAAGGCAAAGTTAGTTGAGTGACACTAACATTCACAAGTCTTGATTGGGTCAGTTGGTGATCAAAGTAGCAAGGGCCGCGAGGCGGCGATATGGTTGAGTCGCACATAGTTGCGAGGCACGGCACAAAAGATTTGAAGCACGGTCACACGGAAATGGAGCATCATCGCGTAGTTACGTCTCTGATTTTAAGCCATAAGGCAATCACGACTCGATAGGTTAACGTTGTTGGCACATGAAGGGTCTTGAGGCAAGGTATGAGTTAACGTTGTCGTTGCAAGCACGAGATGGTCTAAAGACACAAAATAAGCAAGGCGTCGGTCATAAAACTGATCCTACGGCAAGACTAGAAAGACAATTGATAAGAAGGGACTTTGTTGTACAAAGTTAAATAACGTGCGGGTTTTGTATGAGTGGGCGAAGAACTCATTCCACCAGTACAGTTGAGTACTGACACCCACATAGTTTACATGTGCATTTACAGGTAGAAGCTCGTGGCGCGGAGCTCGCTTGGATGCGTCGAGGCACGGAGTTCCTTGGCGATTCGAAGCGTGCGGCCGCTTGGAGTAAAGACTTATACAGGACATAATGTATGGACATCGCCTTTCGAAGTTTCCGCTGGACTCAAGACTTGTATTGAGAGATGAGAGAGAGCTGAGTGAACTTGTAAAATGTGAGAAGAGTGAGCTTGAGTGATTGTAATATTAGCCTTGTGCCCCCAATGTATCCGTTGTTTCAATATCAATAAAGAGCTTCTTTGAATAACTTGTGTTTGTTCTTAATTTCTGCTGCTATTATTCAATGTCTCTGCTTGGGACTTCTGTGCGACGACCCCGTCGCAGTCGCTGTAATCGGCCGTTATGGAACCCGCCTTGTACGAGCGCAATCTAGGCTTGTGCGACATCATGCCTTAGCGAGGACGATCGCTACTACGGGAGTGGGGCGTGACTACCCGCACCCAGTGAAAGGGCACGAGAAGTGAATACGCCCAGCCTACGCCGCAGTGTCGGCGGTAGAACGCTGTCCTGAGCCACAATATCTAACATAGTCTAGAATAAGCTCCGAATGGAGAGTAATAATAAGTAACTCAATCACAACACTAAGATGGAATAGAAGAGTAAATCTCAAAAGAGTCACAGATATAAATAAAAGTATAAGTGTAAACCACCAGGATAAATCTCTAGTACAACTCATAATGTCTCAAATAGAAAGACAAATAAAATACTAAGTCACAGCTAGACTATTGACAAGTCCTCAGCGACTGCTGGATCCTCCTGAGGGTCCACGTCACCAGTGTCATCTAAGCCAATGCCATAATAAGTAGGGCAGAACTCTTCATCATCACCTGTAAAAATTTTAACATGCCCAATCAGGACAGAACGAGCATATATCTCTCACAACAGTTCATATCAGGATTGGACATATAAAGCAAGCTATAGAAAACTATACATGAATCGCTGTAAAGAAAATCAACAAGGAAGATACTATAAGATGAGATATAATATGATAAATGGAGAAATATAACCATCTACGTGATTTAGAGTATGAATTGGTTATGTAAACGGTTTGGGTTGCACATGGATAAACTATAGAGTTGCACATGGATACCTACTGGGGATAATGATCACATAACCAACTACACTCTCCCCTGCCCCCAATCAATACACAAGGATTAAGACATGATATGTTATTGCACATGGATAACAACTACTTTATACATGGGGCTCATATGGTCATGAGTGTACATGAATAAGACATGAGTGCACATGGATAAATATGAATACATAGAGTACATGATGGCCACGATAAAGTACATGAACATGATATACTCGATGCATCCGAGGGGATAACATCGCATGAAAAGATCCAGAGGGTACTAATCCGTGTGAACATCGTGTCAGCATCAAGTATACTAGTCTATAACAAGAGAACATATCCAAAGAAGTATGAAAAGATCAGAGAATGTACTCGCCTGGCAAACTGAACTGCTGATGATGAAGTGTAGCTAAACTGGGGCAATATAAACCTATTTAAAGTATACACATGTCACAACCAAGTCTACAATATCAAAAGATATAGCTACAATGCAAGACTACATGCTTCTAGGTCCCTTTTAGTCAAAGTTAACCCTTGGTCAACTCTGGTTAAACCTGGTTAAAGCTGGTCAAACCTGGGTCAACTAGTCCGTCTTCTAATTTCTAGGTCTTCCACAAAATTCTAGATCATTTGGAGTTCGTTTGAGTTGAATTGGATCAAGTTTGACTCAAAGTTGACTTTTGTCAATTTACTCAACTTGTCGGCCAATTCGACTAAACTAGGCTCAAAATGACAAACCAAATTTGTCCTAGGACTCCTATTGTTATATTCACAACTACGATCTATTCTAAGAGGGTTCTCAAGCATACAAACTATGCACACATAGGTATATATACACACGTGTATTTACAATACAAGCCAAACCATAATTCTAACAAATGATTGTGTGTGTGTGTGTGTGTGTGTGTGTGTGTGTGTGTGTGTGTGTGTGTCCTGGAGCTTACTGAAATGGGGTCATATCTGAGATTAAAAACAGTAAACACAACCATGGTATACCATAATTTAATATACTATTATATACATATAACAAATAGGAAACTATATATATATATATATTTATATATATATATATATATATATATATATATATATATATATATATATATATATATATATATTTATATATATATATATATATATATATATATATATATATATATATATATCAATGCTCAAAAGGAAGAATAGCTAATGGTTTTTGAAATAGTTTAGCGAATCAAAATCTGGAATTAAATCCCCCTCGACCCATTCTCAACATATATACATTAGCAATGGGTTTCAACGGGGTTTTCTAATGCATATAGTTAAATATATATACATAGCTACAAGGAAAACACATATACTCATAAATGATAGAAAATTATGAAACAAATCCAAAATTTGGTTCCCACAAATCCAAAACCTTATACGTACAAAAAACTCAGATTTTATAAGCTAATTTACTGGAAATCAAAATTTCATATTTAAACTCAAAATCGAATTTAAAGAAAAACCCATTTTTCACATAACGACCCAAAATGAGAAATACACCAAACGAACCCACGAAACTCGGCATACACGTTGGTCTCGTCCCACGTGATGCGCTCGTATACTCTTGGGTTCGAAATTGGGTCCGTGTAGTGTCCACAGAACGCGTATCGAAAATTCCCGATACCGCGTGACAACGTGTGCTTGTGCGTGCGTTCCCGCTCGATTGAGCGCCACACACACAACGAAAAGCCCCATGCTCGTGCACGTAGCTGGGGGGGGTCCTTGGGTAGGTCTAGGATATGGAAACACAGCGAAATGTCGTGCCAAGGCGACGCACGCAGCCCCGCACCTGCGCGCGGCCTGCTGCGTGCGGTTCCACCTCCGTGGCTCGCTCGTCCGGCCACGCCACGACTCGGGGTTGGTCCCTCGTGTAGTCTAGGTATAGATCGACGTGTCCCAGGTCCAGGAATGGGTCTTCGTTGTGTCGTGTGCGCGCACGAAGTCTGTTTCAACGACAAAAATCAGCCTGAATGCACAGTACGGCTAAGCGGTACACGTCGGATTTCTCCGCACTCGCTCAACGAAAAGCCGTGAAATTTTACAAGCATGGGGGCAGAGGTTGCCCCCACGTGCTCAAGAAATTTCATGCTAAAATACAGCATGTGCATCGAGATACAACGCACAGAAGGCAGGGCACGCACGGTCTCGTTCACGGGATTCGTGTACGTGCGTCCGATGCCCGAAACGCCGCTGTAACGTCATCAAAATCAAATCTGTCTTCACAAAAGTTTATCAAAATAATATTGTCTAAACATCCATGAAGACAGAATCAAAAAACAGCAATTTTCTATCCTAAGCGGCATTTCGTCGAACACGTACCGTAAAGGACCGACACGTGTCCGATACCGCCATCAAACGAAGTCAAAATTCAGCCAAACTTCGTGGGCAAGTCTAGGGCACCTATATGGATGCAAAAATGAAAGAAATTCTAGATTTACTATGGTATATTAGGGTTTACCTATTGAGTGTCAAAAACTCAATAAACGGAGCCCCTCGATTGTCGTGTCGGCCGATTTCCCTCAAGCAAAAGCCTCCGCCTCCTCGTTAGAAATGCTCTAGTAGATCCTCCTCTCCTCGATGAGTGCAACAGAGTTCATTTGGGAAGAAATGGACTCTGGATGAAGGAAAAATGAGTTTTGGAGAAGGGGATCTATTAGGATTTCACTTGTGGAGGCTAAAACTCACAAATAAAAGGAAGAGGGAGAGGGTACTGCTGTTGTGTGGCCAGGAATAGGTCTCTAGGGTTAGGGTTTCACTTGGGTCAACTCATTCTTAAGTAAGAATAAGGCCCAAGTCAAAAAGGCTAAAAGGCTAGCATGAAAAAGGCTAAAAAATCAATTAAGCCTTAAAATAACCTCAAGCCTAAAATAAATTCTAAAAATAAAAAATAATAATTCTAAGGCATGGTTAGGATCCTATACAATGTCCTATAAGGTTAAATTAGTTGCTAGCACAACACAAGTCAACATATCTAGAAAATCACAAAAAGGCAAAAATGGCTAAAAAGACTAAAATACCCTTCTATGAAAAAAGTGGATGCTACACTGCTGTTGTTTGAATGGTTTTGTGTCCGGATAAATATTGAGCTTATGAAGTGCAATCTCGGGATTTAACCCTGGTATGTCTTCATAGCTCCAGGCAAAGATATCGATGTATTCTCTGACGAGTTGCAACAATGACTCCCGCTCGCCATCTGTCAGGCTTTTACTGACGAAGATTGGCTTTGGAGAGGATTCATCACCGAGGTTAACTTGCATGACCTCGTCTTCAGTGGAAGGATCACGAAGTTCAAAATGTTTCTCCAATTGTGCATCTAGTTGCTGGACCCACGGCTCCAACTCAAGTGGTTCGAGTAGATCTTCGTCTTCCTCTTCGATATCAGCGGATGTCATGTTGACAGATAATGTCTGTCTGAATATATCTCTAATGCAGCCATCAGAGTCGTAAGTAGGTGACTCGGACGAATGAGAGTGCCACTCGTACTCTTCGTCGAAACTCCCGAGCGTTGTTGCTGGTGTAACATACCCGAGGCCGTGTCTGGATTTGCTGTAATAATCTCGAGGTTTCCCAGACGGAGTTGAGAGCTGCAGAGGCGATCGCCGACTGCTTCTATAATTCAGACCTGGGGTAGCCTCCATGTCATACCTCTGCTTTTGTATGAAGTACTTGGCCTGAGAATTATACAGGTAGAGCGGTAATCTTCCAGCGTCGAGTCCGAGATCAAACTCTTGTGGCGTGAAAGATTAAGGATATTCTTTTCGGCCAAAGATGATCATGTGATCCTATCATCTTCTATCTGGGACCAGGAAGTAAGTGCCTTTAATGGGAGCAAGTTGATTTGGGGTATGGACAGTTGTCACCTGTGTGTACAGGCTAACGTCTAGACAGTCCCGTGCAGCATACATTAGATTAGGCTTATCATACTTAGAATATTCTAACGGGAGCCTCTTATTGATGAAATAAGAATTTTTTTCCACAGGGATTACATCATCATGAGAGGGGCTATCCACCTGTATAACCAGGTATTTGGCAATTTTTACGTCCTTTTCGGCTACCCCCTGCGAGTTCAGAGGTCGGAATGCTGTCTTGGGCAACTTGACCACCAAGGGTTCAGCTTGTGGTATTAACTTGCATGAGGGTGTTGGATCGACACTTGGTTGTCGACTCGTCTTGGAAAGACGGATGACAATTGGCTCGGCAAGGGACTTTGTGTCTTCCGATTGCTTTTGAGTGGATTTTGGCAATCGGATCACCATCGGCGTTACAGAGGGCCTCGCATCTTCCTGTTTCCTTTGATTGAATTTCGGCAGTCGGATCACCATCGGCCCTATGATAGGTTTTGGCTCCTGGCTGGATCTCGGAAGTTGGATGACCATTGGTTCCAACTGCATAGGTGACGCAGGAGAACCGAGCACCTCTTTATGCAAAGTTGCGACAAGGGGTGCGGCCTTGCCTGGTTTACGGGCCTGGAGATAAATTCTCAAGGGTTCTTCTGGCCCTGTGGTGGCCTCCAGTTTGTTAGTTATATGTTTCCTGGATTTGTCATATAGACAAGTCTCCGAAGAGTAATAAGATTCAACCCCTTTGAAGGGATCAATGTCGGCAAATTCAGTCTTCATGAAGCCATGCTTACTGACATACTTGAAGCACTGGTGAAGGGTGGATGGCACGATCATATAGTCATGTATCCACGGACGTCCCAGGAGGATGTTGTAGGAGGTATCTGCATCTATGACGTAGCAAGTAACCTCCATCTTTAGGTCACCAATCTGACATTTCAATAGGATCTTTCCTAGGGGATAGCTCATTCCCGAGTTGAAACCGCTAATGAAAGTGTTGGTCGCCGCTAGCCGGTACATAGGGATGCCAAAAAGTTTGAGCAAGCTTTTCGAGATGATGCTTATTGACGAGTCAGGGTCGATATGCATCTGATCCATCTTGATGTCGCCTATGTATCCGGTGTAGTACAAGGGGCGATCATGCAAGTTGGACTTGATCAACATGTCCTGTGGAGTAAATATGATGTTAGGTATTTCATCTTTGCCATTGCTGCCTTGTAGATCTACTGACGGGTTTTTCCTTGGAGGCTTGACCTGAGCTAAGTAGGCGTCAGCATTTTGGAATGCTTTGCTCAATACGACGCAAAGATCCTTGGAGAGCCTTAAGAGCTCGTATAACGACAACTTTGCCGGTGTATTAGCCAATTGTGCTAATATGTCAAAGTTTCAAGGTCTTTCCAGCCCCTGAGGTACGTCGTTACGGAGTGGCCTGTCGAAGCGGGTTTCCTTTGGCTTGGACTTATCCGCCAGTGGAGGCTGAGATGGCCTTGGAACATCAGAGGGAGGCAACGTTGCCGGTTGAGGATCTTCGACTGAACTATCCAGTGTGGGCTGGACTTGTGCTCCAGACCGGGTAACAACAGCTGCCGCTTCCTCAGCTTCGGCTGAAATTGTATGGCAGGATCTAGACTTCCTGTCCTTTTTCTTGTTGGTAGGAGATGACACCTCCTGGGTAACTTCGGGTACTAAGTCCGGATGCACCCACATGATATCTCCTCGCGATGTGGTGACAGGTACCAATCCAGATGTCTAGTTTCGGACGGGTGGAAGATTAGTAACCTCCATCGTTGCCCGAGGGACATGTATTACCCCATCTGGAGTGCTTGTTGGAGGGAAGTCGCCGAACTGAATTGACACCATGTTCGTCGCCACAGTAACCTCTTCGAAATCTATCGACAGAGCTTTGGAGTCGATAAGACTCTGGATGTTCCGCTTTAATTGGAAACAGTCATGAGTGGAATGATGGACATAGCGGTGGAAGTGATAATATTTTGGGTCCTCCATTTCTGTCGTTCGGGGCTCGCGCCTTGGTGGAGGGAGCTAGATCCTACCCCCTTGCAAGAGCATATCGAAGATAGGTTTGACATGACTATCTTCAAATGAGTAATTCATCTTGGGCCACTGACCTTTCGTCTGTTTTTGTTCGGGCTTCTGGGTCGCATCAGCGACCATAGCCTGTTTGCCTTTATTGTCCCGGTTGGAGGTATCGCCACTGTTGTTGTTGCTGGAGGTGGAACCAGGACGTTTGCCCTTATCCTCTCCATCTGGGATGTGTAATTCCAACTAGCGAGCCTTCTTCAATTTTGCCTCCGCATTGGTAGCACTTATGATGAAGGTCGTCCAATCCCTGAACAGATCGTTGCCCATCTAGAGGCTAATTGTGGGGAGGAACTTCTTCTGGCAGATTTTAATCAACGAGCTCTCGAGATTGCCTTGGGGCAACCTCATTGCGGTTTGGCGGAACCGCTCGATATAGTTCCTTGTTTGCTCTCTCTCTCTCTCCCCTTGAACGACATCTATGAGAGATGACATCGTCATATCATGCCCTACTTCGTAGAATCTCTCCAGGAACATGTGCTTGAAGCCGTCAAAAGAATGGATGCAGTTGTCGAGAAGGTTGCGGTACCAGTTAAACGTGATCTCCTCCAATGCTCCGATGAATAATCGTATGAGGATGGCGTCACTATGCGGCAAGTGGTCGGTTGTGACCTCAAAGTAAGTCATGTACCAAGTAGCAGAGGTATTTTCGTCATATAAATCGATATAAAATGGCTTGTACCGTGGTGGAAAAGGCACATCTCTCCATGCAACGGGATACGGCTGCCGTATTCTGAGGTCCCGAGGGAAGTCTCGGGCATTGAACATTGCTCGAAGCTCCTGGACATCCCTCCTCGCCTCCTTGGCTTCGTTCGCAGTTGAAGGAACGGATGCTCATACAGGATCATCACCCAAAGGAGGGGCAGTTATGTTGGAGTCCGCGTTGACTGCGGGTCCCAAGCTTGTTTGTACGGGCATCCTTACTGGTTGAGTTGGCAAGGCGGCTTTGATTTCGTCTACAAACTTGACCAAGGACAAGAGCATGGCTTCAAGTACTTCTAGACGTTGTCGGTTAGTAGGTGCTTCATGATCATCGTCGGCCATAAAGACTGTCCTCACGTGGGTAGAGGTAGAAGGGATCGTAGTAGAGGTGCTCGTTGTGTCGTACCCTTGTACAGAGAAATTGTCGAAGAATGTCGGAATGTCATCTTCCTCGAACTCGGAAGGGGTGCTACCTCCTGTGCAGGAAGCTGTATCGTCTTGGCGAGGGTGGTGGCCCTCAGGGAAGTCTAAGTCTGTTGCACAGTTCTGGGGGACCTCTACCCCCTGTGTGTGCTTTTGGTACACCGAATTGTCGCATATATTGAGAGGACTGCCACCGCCAACTTTATCTACTCTTAAGGAGGCCGAAGGTGCACCCCTAGGTGCTGGAAGCTTCTTTTTGGATCGAGTGTCTAAATAGACACCCCCTATGGTTGTCGGTGGCAACCCCCCAGATGTGAGTTTCCTTACAATACTGGCCGAGATTGTCGGGCTGGAAGAGCGTGCCTTCTTTCCTCCCTTGCCGGGAGTAACCTTATGAGTTGAATTATAGAAGGCGAAAGAAAACTCCTCGTCTCCTGAAATTTGCTCATATTTCTTGAGTTGTTGTCGGACAGGTGCTGGCTACTGCAGTCGTTGGAAAACTGACTGTCGACCTTCAGGTGCTGCCGATTTGTCGCAGCAGCAGTTGATGATAACTTGGGTGCAACGACGTCCCGAGAGGGACTCATCGCATGCCAATATTGCCACCCTGCGTTTGTGAGTAATCACCTTACACAAGTCGATCGTAAGCTGATCTGCCTTTGCACCAAACTTGTGGACTCGGGTATCCCGAGCGCACAGGTGCTTAGGTATCCTGTTTACTCCATGATCCGAGGCTAGTAAAAGTACTTGCTCTGGATCGTTGGAGGGAGACTTTAAAGACCCACCCTATCCGTTAGCCCTGGGGGACTACACACAGGTGGTTCTGTACAACTTTCCATCAGGAGCCCGTATAATAGTTAATGGGGCCCGCTGACAGTCACCAACTTGGACAGTTGACTGGGCTTGTTGGGCCCGCACTGCCCTAGACTTCTTTGACTTAGCACCCGAAGGGGCATAGTAAAAAGATTCCAGATTGATACATCCCACATTCTCAATGGGCCGCATGGAGTCAGGCCCGCATGAGAGACGGTTGACCACAGAGCTTCTGACAGGGCCGCATGAGACACTCTGCCTATGGCCAGGATTGCCTGTCGCATGGACCATCTGTATGCGGCCAGAGTTGGCTGCTGCATGGGCCGTCTTCCTGCGGCTAGAGTTGGCTGTCGCATGGGCCATCTGTATGCGACCAGAGTTGGCTGCCGCACGGGTTGTCTGCATGCGGCCAGAGTTGGCTGCCGCATGGACAGACTGCATATTTCTTTTATGCGACCTCTTCTTTGTCCGTATGGATTTCTCTTGTGCCCCCAAAAACTCAGCATCGTAGTATTTTTCTTTACTGGATTTGGGGACAGTGGGGTCCTTTGCGGTCGGAAGCAAAGCCACATGAGAGCTTTGTAGGAGCGTAAAAGTGCTTCATGGACAAAGTCAAAGGAGTTGAGATCTGTACACAAATCAAACAGAATAAAACTCTATGCAAGCTACTCTCTATGCGAGCTATTCTTTACGCAAGCTACTCTCTACGCGAGCTACTTTACGTGAGAGTTATCCGCTGAACTTTACGCGGAGGACAGGTTGTCAGGCCACATTTAATGCAAGTGATTTGATCTGACATAATGATTTTCTGACAGCAGGATTGCACAGAAGCCGAGAGGATTTGATTTACACTAAACCCAATACTGTCGTTTAGTGTGCAGATGGGCTACTTTACGCTCAATAAATTGTTTCTTTTACGCACGATAGCTATTCGAGCTTTTACGCTCAAGGCTATTGTGTGCGTATACTTTATTTGAGCTAGTTTTTACGCTCAAGGCTATTTTTGGCCACTTTACACGGGAAGTTTATTTTGGGCTATTTTATGCCAGTCTGCTACTTTACGCAGGAAGTATATTTTGGGTCATTTTTACGCCCGATCCTTCCTGGCTATATGAGAACGTGGTTTGCTTACGTGGCTTTCATGCCACACTTATCGAGGAACGTATGTACGTGCTCTCCCCATTTTGTTGAAGTAGTAGGACACATGTCACCATGCGTAGAGATAAAAACTCTACATGGGACACGTGTCAACATGCGTAGAGGATGATTTGCATCGTGGGTGACAGTTACTCGCGTAAAGACCCGATTTTGTTGCTTTTTACGCACAAAGAGTCAAATTTATAAATAGACTTATTTTTACATAGACAGTATCAAGAGATCTCTGAGAAAACTCATATTTTCAGAGTGATATTCCCAGAAGCATTTCTTCAACTTTTTCTCAAGAACAGGGTGAAGCAAAGCAAGAAAGCATTCGACTGTGCCATCAGTGCCGTTGCTCGATACCTTTCCGCTGACTTAGTTCTTCCGATTGTTCGTCTTCTTCAAGCAGTTTTCTTTATCATCATCGTATGGTCCAAGGAACAAAGTGATCGCTCTCAGATCAGACTTCCATAGCAATACTTTCCAGAATAATTTGTACTTTTATACTTTTTCTCGTTTTCTTTCAAAAGCCAATTTTAGGTATTTTGTTAAGTGAAACAAAATGGCGACTCTGCTGGGGACGACCTTCTCCTCTGACGAGAAGGCAATTGCTCAATATGATTATGTGTCGGTCGGATCGACAAAGAAGACTTTGGTTGTGCACTTCGACCAAACTGCCTACGAAGAAATGCTCCGAACTAGGGGTAGTACTCGCTGCTCCAATGTTCAGAAATCACGGGAGGCACGAAAAGTTTGGATTCCTAATTCCAAAGCATCCTCGGATCTCCCTGCTGTCTCTGAAGGTGAAGGAATCCTTCCTACTCCTGTTGTGGAGGCTCCCGTCTGTGACAAGGCAGTCTCTACTTCGGTGATACGCCCTGGGCATAAAAATCAGTCTCCCGTCTGTGACGAGGCAGTCTCTACTTCGGTGATACACCCTGGGCATAAAAATCAGTCTCCCATCTGTGACGTGGCAGACTCTCAAGTTTTACGCTCTTTGCGTAAATATCAATCTTTATGCTCTGTGCGTAAAAAGCAGTCTCCCGTCTGTGACGTGGAAGACACACAAGTTAAAAATAAGTCTCCCGTCTGTGACGTGGTAGGCACACAAAATTTACGCTCCACGCGTAAAAAAAATCTCCCGTCTATGACGTGGCAGATACTCATGTTTTGCGCTCTATGCGTAAAGGCAAATCTCCTGTCGGTGACAGCGTAGATAAAGTTCACAATGATGCCTTTGCATTTAAAGTGAATTTGCCTACACGCATGCAGCATAAAAACATGAGTCCTATTGTTGGTAAAACTTCTGTTTTCAACCAACAGTCTTATTATACTGTTTTACGCAAGATACCAAACCTTCAAATTATGCGTAATGCTGATGGAGTCCTTTGTGCTAAAAATCGCAAGATTTACGCATGCAGCTCTAAGCGCGTAAAAATGTACAGTTTGGTTCTGCTAATGCAGCCAGTAATCTTCTTTATACACAAGGGACTAAACGTTTCTCTACTCCAAATGTAATAAAGAAGACTACTCCCTCTACCCTTCTGATTTACGCGAGTTACTCGTACAAAAGCGTAAAAACAGAAAATCTCTGTGACACTCCCCAAAGAAGATCTCCATTGTGAGTGTCACCAGATTGTAATCAAGTGTGTTGTTCGGTTTCTAAACGGTCAGCTTTTGATCTGCTGGGCTACAATGTGCCCCGGCAACAAACTGATGATCAAGAACATGAGTTGTCATATGCCTCAGTCAATATGGCATCTCATGTCAATAGAGGGCGAGGACGACGTCTAAGACGTAATTCGTCTCAGACTCCTGGTCAACAACAGTTCAACCAACTTCTTGATACCTTTGAAGGGGTATATCAGCATACCCGGTCAAGAAGTCAAAGACAGTTGCAGTCCTCAGATTCAGAAGCTGTGGGTACCCAGTCTTTTGAGTCAGAAACTGATAGTATCGATTCATACCTCTATACCAATCCCTCTGTATCTTCAAGGGAGGTTAAATCCTATGCTATTGGAGATGAACCGAAGACGTCATCTGCTAATACAGAATAGCGTCTCTCTGCTGTTGAGCAATCACTGAAGGATATGCTTACCATGATACAAAGCATGCATCAAATAATAATGACTCAGCAAACTGCTCAGCCGACAGTAGTAACACCGGTACAGGTGTTTGCAAAAATAAAAGTCTTTTATTTCATAAACTTTAAAGAATAGTACAAGAGTACAATGAATTCTGGGAAAGTACAACTATAGGAATCCGATCTGAAGACGGTCGCTTTATTCCTTGGACGATGTGAACTTTGAAGACGATAGCCTCTGAAGAATACAGCAGCACTTGGACAAGAACTCATGATCTCTGATGATCTTGAACAATGATCCCCCTTAATGAAGAACTTGAAACTCTATTTATAGAGTTCTAGAAATAACTATTTTGTAGTTATTCTGGATTGCGCACAATAAACTGCGATGGAGACAGACTACGCAGACTACAAACTGCGCTGGCCATTGGGCAGTTGCTCGATCATGGGCTAACCGTATTCAGATGCATGGCATTGTTTGATTGAAATGCGCTTGGTCGTGTACAGACGGTTGCCACATGGTGAGCAATTGATGGCATGTAAGCCACGTAATAAATGTCAGTTATCTTCAATAAGTTTGATGGATCGAGCCACTTGAATAGCGCTAGCTTCAGACTGCGCTTAGCTCTGGTCAACAGATTACGCTGGCGTTGGACAGCTGGACCGCGCTAGGCTTTGGTAGTTGGACTGTGCTAGGATTTGGACAGTTGTCCTAGAAGGCGACGTGACACGAGAAACGAACAGACTCCTCGCTTTCGGGCTATCAGGCTATCAGAAGATTTGATCTTCTTGTCAGGTAATGATGGCGTTGCCACGTCAGCATAGCGCGCTCGGGCATTGGTGCAGTTCAGCCTAGCGCGGTTGATTTGTAGCGCAATCTGTCTACAGCGCAGTTCATTGAAGGGTGCGTAATTTAGAATTCTCTGCTATTTGATGGATGCAACTTGATTTTTAGGACTTACAAGACCCCTTTCAAAGTTTTCGAAATTTGAAAATATTCAAAGTTTCGAAATACTTTGAATTTCGAATTTAAAATCAAGTTGCGCTTTGGTTGCATGTTTGGAGGAATTAGCTCCGTCTTTCGGCACAATCGGAGGTGACTGTTACGTTTCTGTGAGAAGACTATAAATAGTTCCATCTTCTATTCTTTTAATCTTTACTTGCTTTCGATTTCTCAAGAGAAAGAAACTCCTCTCCTACTCCGACTTCTTTTCCTCCTCTCGTCGTCGATATCAATGGCGCCCAGGCGATCGGCCACTGAGAAGGGAAAGGCCCCGACCGAACCTTTGACTCGTGTTGCACCACGAGTATCTCGTCACGAGACGGGCCACCCAGCTCTTCAAGGTGAATGACGAACCATGATCGAAAACCCTTTTTAGGGTTTTTGATGTTTTGAACTTTCATGCCTCTCTCTTTTTAGAGATTGATGGTATTCTCAACCATTTGTGCCACCCAGTTTAGGGTTTTGGCTGTATGTACAACAGTTTTCATTTTTATGAAAACTGTATCTTTGGGAATCGGTTCGAAAGTGCTGACAGAGTGTTCAGCGCAATCCATCGATTTATGCATCGATGCGCAACCTGATGTTTTGCACAAGTCGACCGTGCTAGAGCAAACTGATGTCTTGCGCAAGTAGGCTGGCACAATCTATGTCTTGCGCACGTTGGTTGTGCTGGCACAATCTGATGTCTTGCGCACGTTGGCTGTACTGGCGCAATCTGATAGATTGTTTCACACAGCGCAATTTAATGAACTGTGAAGAAATTTTTGATTTCTTTTGCACATACTGATCTTTGTCTCTTTATTGATGCAGTTAACCTCAGAGAAGATCCCAACTACGAGGTTCTTGCAGGATCTCTGTCTGAATCAGAATTCAAAGAAGATCTCTCACACGTCTCCTTTCCACAATATGCTTTACCATCATCCCGATAAGCTGTCTTGGTTGCGCAAGATAATGATACTTTTTTGTGTCTGATGAACGGGCAACCTCTTCAGACTGCTGACACTGTCACGTACAAGAAGCCTATGTTTTTTTTGGTGAGGCTTTTGATAAGAATTCTCAGCCAAGGCCTCGCATGGAACAGAGAATCTTCCGAAGGGGCGAGAAGACGATATATTTGACAGAGATCTCTAGATGTCTACCTCTGTCCAGATATGCTTTTGCAGTTATCCCAGAAGAATGGAATGGATATAACTCCACTGCAGCAGGCCCGAGTGGGTAATATCTGTGTTAAGAAGGGCCATACCATAAAGATATATTCTACAGTTCTTCTGAGCGACATAGCTCCCTACTCAGAGGGCTAAAACCCGGTTGCATCCCGCCGGAAGATTCTTCTCTGCTGCTACCAGTAAGAACTCCAATATTCGCAAATGAGTTTGTGAAGGTGGAAGGGAGGTATCCGGACCAAGATCTACGGTTGATAGGTCTTGTGAACCCGGACAATAAAAGGTGGATCTGTGTGGCCAATTGGATATTGGTCCAATTTGAAGATCAGCTTAAAGAAATTGATCTGTATCAGGCAGTGTATGCCACTGTCTATGGCTTCCCCCCTAATCCACATCTATTCCTTGTATTGGCGGAGGGATATAATTATAGGACTGGGACTTTCATGACGTCGCGCAGAGAAATTGGATTAGCCTTGCATGAAATGAAGTACATCTCTAATCTGCCGATGGAGGATATCCCCTGAAGAGTTTGTCCACAAATGATGAGTTGGACAGACTGTGCCAGGAGAATGCCAGTATGGTAGATGTTTTTGTAGAGCTACTCTGCCATTACAAGATTTGCTCCCTATACTACAAGAGTGGCACGTCCGGCACGTGCTATTCGACCAAGTGGTTGCCATACCTTTTTCTCAACCATATTATTGAGAAGAAGACCAAAGAACATGAAAACTGCAATCCCAACTTCTTCAAACCGCTTAGCAAAAGCGAGGTGATAGAGTTGATGGAGACGCACAATGAGATGGATATCAAGATTGAGGATGATCTTTAGTATCCTCCTTTCAAGGAAGGAGACATCGTCGAGAGCTTTATGAGGATGGGTTACAGGCCCATGTCGAAGGAAGCCCAACTGGCAGGTTTCCTTACTTACTGGCTTCGACGATATGTCATTCCTGGGGCCAGTACAGTTGACCGCTTCCATCACGGTGTACTGTTTGCTGCCGTCCGTCTAGTTTTCGGCTACCGGATGGATTTGTTGTCAGCAATGACATGCAGGATGAACACCAGCCTCTGTCTCTTCGTTGATTCGATGATTCGAGGAAAAGGTGAAAAGGGATTTTTTCGGCTGGAACTGCCATATACATATCTTTTTGGATGGCTGCTTCTACACCATCCTTCCTTAATGAACCCTGCTATGGGGGCAGTGAGCGGCAGTTTTCTAAGAAGATATTCTGGATGTAAGTGGATCTACACCACTTTGAAAGACTGCAGGCGAGTCTTGAATCTAGGCAAAGGATGGAACTTCTACTGTGTTCCACCTCCAGTCGGTTATGAATATGTACCGACAAACATGATCGACTCGGTGAGAGTACCACCCTTGGGCCGTACCACCTTCGACTGGCTGAGGACAATTCGGCCATCACATCTAGTATACCGGTTCGAAGATGAATGTTATCTTGAACCTTATCTCCCAAGCCATTTTGCACGCCAATTCGCTATGACCAATTCCATTTAGGCAATGCCATAACATGCCTACAGGAAAAGGTTATTTGATTGATGAACCCGGGCTTGGGCCTATTAATGCCCGTGACACAAAGACAACGTTCTCGATGCCAACAAGGAACGACCGTGGCCCGCGCATGCTGTATACTTATTCGATCTTTTATACGTCAGCAAATACTTTTGCTGAGAATTTCAATTTAACAGACAGCTTTGCGATGGTAACACGATTTAGAAAAGGAACAGCTATTTTGTTGCCTCCTAGTAATGATGAAAACGAGCCGGCTGATGCGCCTCTAGAAGCTTCGAGGGAAGCCAATTTCCCTGAAGAAGTCTATGAACCGCTGCGTGTTTCTTTGAAAGTTGTAAGATCTCCAATCAAGGAGAAGAAGAGGAAGGCAGAAGAACTATCTTCTCCTGTCTCTGAGAAGAAGACCGATGTAGACTCTTCGAAAAGGGTCACTACTCGATCGCAGTCTCGGCAACAGGCTGAGTCAGCTCACAGAGAAGAGGTGACGACCCCGACTTCCATCAAAAAACAAACACACGCTGCAGACGTAGAGAGCCCTGAAGAACCTCTACGCAGGAAGAAAATAGCTTTCCGAAAGAAAGTGACCACTCCCCCAAAAGCTATCCATACATCTGCCCTGATAAGTGCTGCCGCCGGGGTTATGATGCCTTCTCCTACACCTGCTCCTGAGCCTCAGCAGGTGATAGATACACAAGAAGGAGCTACCAGTACAGAGATAAGGCACAAGGTTGCAGACACAAGGAAAGAGACTGCAAAAATAAAGATGAGGCTGAAGAAGCAAGAGAAGCAACTGCAACTCCGACCCCAATCAATGAGTCGGAATCATCTGTTGAAGTATTGCCATCTCCCACACTTGCAATGGAAACTGCTCATCTTCCAGCTACACCAAGATTGCATCGTGCTGAAGAAGATCGACTGATGATCGAGGCTCTGGATGGATGTGATTTCGGCTTCCATGACATAGATCCAGTTGATGCAAGTGATGATGAGGAAGCTCAAGAGGAGGGGGCAGATGACGAGGAAACATCGGCGGAGGATGTTAATGACAATCTAATTCCGAAAGAGGATGCTACTGTCCATGCATCCCATGAGAAGAATGTTACTAATGAAGTAGCATCGGAGGAAGCTATTATCACCGCTCAAAGAGGTATTGGCTGATTTTAATAATCTTTATTTATAGATCAGATGACTGATGTTTTAACTTTCATTCACGCAGAAATTCAACCTTCTCCGATTCTTCCGGTATGCACTGACATAGTGCAGACAGAGGCGATAGCCAGCGGCAGCCGTCATTTATCAGGCGGCTTCGAAGCGGAAAGTAGTTAGGCAGTAATGTCTGAAACTACTTCCGCGAAGCACCAGCCTATCCCATTAAATGACAATCTTGTCACTAAACCCAGTTTTGGTAAGCTTGCCTTCATTTTGATCCTTTTTTTCTGATAGTCCTTAGTGACAGCAAACTGATGATGTTTATTTGATTTCGCAGAAGAATCTAGGAGGGGCAACTAGCTCCACTATGGCTCCTTTATCAAAAGAGGCTATGGCCCATGTTCAATATGCCGAACTTTCACCTTCACAAACATCCATTGCTGACGCTTCTATAGGAGTAGCTGCTACACCTAGTGCAGTAGCTACCAACAAATTTATAGTTGGTTCTTTTACCAATTTCTTCTTCAGTTCCTTGGGACCTTTGGTAGAAAGGATAATGGAGAAAGAGAATGTTGGTTTCATCACTGTCAGAAGTCCAACTTCTTATCTGATCGGCGGTCCGAGATCAAGACGATGAAGCTCAGGCTGCTTACCTTGAACATGTGCTGGATGAGCTGGAGGAATCAATCAAGATTTACAAAGATCTTAACCGAGGGTAGAGCCACTGGTAATGCCGAGTTCGAAAGGATGACTCGAGAAGCTGAGGTCACGAAAGCTGATTTTAAGAAATTTTTGGACACTTTTACCATAAAATCTTCAGAGTATGATTCTCAGATGGATATAGTAGCGTCTGCTGCTGGAGAGAAAGAGAAGAAGGTTGCTGATCTGAAGGCAGAGTTTGCTCGACTTCAAGAGGAGTTGAGAATCGTTCAACTTGCTCTTGAAGAAGAGACTACACAGCATCAAGCTGCAGTTCAACAAATAGACATTCTGACCCATGAGAAGAATGAGTTTGTCAAGTTTTATCAAGATAAAATCACTCGCCGACTAGTGACCTTGCCAACATTTGACACTGAATCTGGAATGGCGGAGGCTAGAAGGCGGTGCTGGATTCTCGTGAAGAACGACTCCAAACCTTGAAGCAGCATATAGCTAATTTGATGACCCCACCAACTGAGTGAAAGAAAACCTTTTGTATTTTCTCCTTTGTGATATGTCTTTTTGTAACATCTTTTAGCTTGGTCAATGAAAAGACACTATTTTTGTGGCTCTATTATTCGTTGCATATCCCATTACGAATATAAAATAATCATATAAAATATATTTAGAGGCTTAGGACATGATTATTTCTTGATTTAGAAAATAATTATATTCATTATATCTGCTCAGAGGTAATGTGGACATGGCAGAATATAATTTTCTTTTTGAATATCATTATTTCGGTAGACAACTTAATCAGAGGTAATATACATGACAAGTTGTTGATATGGATGAACGGATGAGTCGTCAGAATGTATGAACGAAATGAATCGTCGGGATGAACGGATGAACCGTCGTATGAATGGAATGAACGGATGAACCGTCAGATGGATGGAATGAACGGGTGAATCGTCAAATGAATGGAATGAACGGATGAACCGTCGGATGAATGGGATGAACGGATGAACCGTCAAATGAATGGGATGAACGGGTGAACTGTCAAATGAATGGGATGAACGGGTGAACCGTCAAATGAATGGGATGAACGGGTGAACCGTCAAATGAATGAAATAAATATTGTGAAGCATACGTCGCTTCGGTTCGCGTAATCGACTGTCTCAAGAACCTCTGCCTATAAATAGAACAAAAATTTAGATGAATGATCAGTTTAACACAAAATGTCGTCTAAAGATGCATCCAAGAAGGCTGAGGTTGTCCCAAAGGTTGAAGAAGTCACTGAGGAACATCCAACCGAGCCAACCCAGCCAAAGCAGATGGAGGCGGGCGAAGGTTCGTCTGCACCCAAGCCGCCACGGGATATCTTGGACTTCCTAGTTGAGCCAGGGAAGACTGAAGAAGAGGAGGCTATGAAGATGGCCGCTTGCACGTTTCTGGTGAAATCGAGCAAGGATGTTCTCGGCTCTTTTACCGACTATATTTTTGAAAAGGACGGCAGTGGTCCTCGTCCTGTCTTTAAAGAGGACGATAGTGATTCTCGTCCTTGATATCATGTAACATCGTTTAAGATGAAATAAGGCCCTGTGAGTTGATAGGCTCCATTTGAGACGACTTTACAAGAAATTCCTTTTACATTCATAGATAGTACTTTTTAAGGAACTTGCCATTGATAGACATCATCGCAACTCGACCGTCCAGCTCTGTGAGTTGATAGGCTCCATTTGAGAAGACTTTACTCACGATATAAGGCCCTTCCCATTTTGCATCAAACTTGCCTTTGCTCATGTGAGTCATAGTCATGGGACGTCTGACTGTTAGAACGAGTTCTCCTTTCTGAAAGGCTTTGACTTTAACTTTGCGGTTAAAAGTCTTCGAGATGCGGGCTTGATATAATTCAATATGTTGTTGAGCCAATAGCCGCTTCTCGTCGAGCGCCTCCAGTTCTTGAAGTCGAAGAAGATCATTGTTCTCCGTAGTAAGTTCGTTAGCGATAGCAATTCTCAAGGAAGGAATTTGAAGTTCCAGAGGTAGAACTGCTTCACAACCGTACAACAGAGAGAAAGATGTACAGCCTGTGGGGTTGCGGACCGTAGTACGGTAGGCCTATACACATTCTCCAAGCTTTTCACTCCAGTTTTGTTTGTTAGTAGACACAAACTTCTTAAGGATCTTGATCATAGTCTTGTTGAAGGCTTCAGCCAAGCCATTAGCAGCCGGGTTGTAAGCTGTAGAAGCGACATTGTCAATCCGATGATCGTCACAGAACCTGGTAAACTTTTGACTGATGAACTGAGGTCCGTTGTCGTGAATGATTCGTCGAGGCACACCAAACCTGTAGATAATGTGGTGTTTGACGAAGTTGATGACGCTGCTGGTTTTGACTTCAGCCAAAGGTATAGCTTCGGCCCACTTGGAGAAATAATCCGTTATTGCTAGTATAAACGATGTCCTTTAGAAGAAGGAGGATTGATAGGACCTATAATATCTATGCCCCAAGCTTCAAAAGGCCATGAAGCAGCAGTCGATGAAGGAATTCCGACGGTTGATGGATAAAATCTGCATAGATTTGACAGGCTCGACATTTCCTTGCATATTCGATAGCATCAAATACCATAAAGGGCCAGTAGTAACCCATTCGTCGGATACGATCCTGTAACTTAGGGCCGGGTTGATGTGCTCCGCAAATACCATCATGAGCTTCATGCAATACTTGCTTCGCTTCATCACCAGCAAGACAGCGCAAGAGTAGACCGTCATAAGTCCGTCGATACAGAGTCTTGGTGGTCTGATTATAGTAGAATCGAAGAGATCGTCGGCGAATACTCGTAGCCTCCTTAGGATCTTCAGGAAGTATGTCATGAACTACGAAGTCGATGAAAGGAGCTCTCCAATCTTCATTGATAACATTGACTTCGGTGAAGTTACTGAACTCAATGTTGCAATTATTTTCAATACAGAACAACTCTCTGTTGGAAACAACAACCACTTGTTGTCTCTTGACGGGAATTGCTAAGACTGCTGCGAGATTAGCTAAAGCATCTGCCTCAGTATTGCAAGCTCATCGGACGTATTTAATAAAGAAAGCCTTGAATGATGTAGCCATGTAAATTGCAGCTTCATGATAGGGCACAAGATCTTGATGGCGAACTTCGTATGTTCCTCTAACCTGATTGACAACCAGTTTAGAATTGACATAGACTTCAAGATATTCGACTTCCAATTGTTTCGCTAATTGGAGTCCAATGAGCAAGGCATTGTATTCAGCCAGATTGTTAGAGCATGGTTGATCTAAGGAATAAGCTCTTTGGATAGCTAATCCTTCTGGAGAGACTAGAACAATTCCCACTCCTGCAACAATGGTCCTATTTGGTCCGATCCGGGATGCTCCGTCGAAGAATAGACGCCAGGTAGGAAATTCTTCAGAGATCATGTTTGATTCCAATGTTTCATTGGAATTTCGTCATAAAGCTTAGATGTCTCCGGAACAGGATGAGCCACTAAAAAGTCAGCCAGTGCCTGACCCTTAACAGACTTGGAACATAAACCATGTCGTATTGAGCTAGTAGAATGGCCCATGTAGCCAGTCGGGAATTGAGTGTGCTAGGCTTCTTCATCAGTACCCGAAGAGGATTAACTCGGGAAATGACGTGAATCGTTTGGCCAATAATATAATGTCGAGTCTTTTGAACAGCGAACATAAGAGCTAGGCATTCTTTCTCAACCGGACTATAACGGTGTTCAGCACCAATCATAGTACGACTAAGATAGTAAATGGCTTGTTCATGGCCTTTTTGTTCTTCTGGGAAGTAAAGCACCCAACGAATGATCCATAACACGGACATACATTAAGAATGGTATGCCTGAGATCGGTGGCACCAAGACTGGTGGGTTCATCAGATACCGCTTTATATCATCGAATGCTCGTTGACATTCTTCAGTCCAAACGAAAGATACACCCTTCTTCATTAACTGAGTAAACGGTCTGCAGTGTCCAGACAAATTTGAAATGAACCTCCTGATGTACGCAAGTCGACCTTGGAGTCCTCGTAGCTCTTTTAAGTTGCGTGGAGGACGCATCTCTTGAAGGCTTTGATCTTCTCGGGATCCACGTGTATACCTTTAGAGGTACTGACGAAGCCGAGAAATTTACCACTAGAGACACCCAAGAATGACTTGGTGGGATTCATTTTTAACTGATGTTGGCATTAGATTGATGATAGTTCTTAAATCTTGGATGTGATCTTCCTTCAGACGACTCTTGACAGCAATATCGTCAACATAGCATTCGACAGTCTTGCGCAGATGATCTCAAAGATGGTACTCATACTCGTTGGTAAGTTGTACCAGCATTTTTGAGACCAAATGGCATCACAGTATAGCAATAGACTCCGCGTGGGGTGCGGAAAGAAGTATGTTTTCATTTCAGGGTTCATCCGAATCTGATTGTAACCAGAAATCCATCCATGAAGGATATCCTTTCAACCCACAAGTATTGTCGATCGTGACATCTGTAATAGGGAGAGAAATTCATCCTTTGGACAAGCTTCATTAAGATTCCGAAAGTCAATACAAACTCGAACTTTGCTAGTTTTCTTCAAGACTGGGACGACGTTGGCCACCCCATCTGGATGTTGTTCTTCTCGAATAAAGCCACAAGCTATGAGCTTTTTGACTTCATCATCAATGGCGTCCATCATTTCTGGCTTGAATCGCCTTTGCTGTTGTTTGACTGGCTTTGCATTAGGTAAAATATTCATTTATGAGTAGCAACTTTGGAATCTAAATCTAGCATGTCTTCATAATTCCAAGCAAAGACATCAATGTATTCTCGAATAAGATGAATTAATTCTTGCTTATCTGCTCTGGGAGGTTCTTGCTGATGAATATTGGACGAGGCGACCCGTTTTCTCCTATGTCAATTTGAACCAATTGATCTTCTATAGGAGGTTCTCGTTGTTCAAATCGGAGTTCCCATTGGGTATCCATTCGTTGATCCCAAGGATCTGTTTCGGGATTTTCTTCGATATCCTCGTCTAGCCTTCTGGGAGTTCAGCGGAGACATGTTAGAAGATACGATCAATCGATGAACTTGACCTATGCTGGTATCAGAATTCCATGATCTAGAATCAGAAGAGTTAGAGCGCTCTCACTATCAATTCGGAGACTTCTGGATAAGACTGGAGGTAAGTTTATCCGAGACCTCTTTTCGTCCTGCTGTAGTACATCTCTGATTTTCCTTTCGAAACAACCGTACGGATAGGAGTTCGTCTACCTTTACCGTAATTGAGGCCATTCTTGAAGTCATAATCCATCTTTCGGATGATGTCTTTTGATTGTTGACTATAACGACGAAGTTAGAGACGTCCATATCGTTATTTTTGCTATCATCCGTATAGCTGAATTTTTGTTCTGGCCCTTTACTAAAAAGTATTGGACTCTCACCTCTCTTTCGAGAAGGGACAACAAAGTATGAGTCATCTGGATGTTCAAATAATACTTCCGTCTGAAGGGATTGTACGACCCCTATTGTAAATGACTGAAAGCTATCTAGCATATCCAAATAGCATTTAGTATGATAAATGACATCAGTATACTGGAAAGTAGATGCATTTTCATTGATTTGTACCTCCATATTTACAACAGGACCTTTAGCCTTAGTCGGCTTGGTCAGATCGATTACAAGAGGAGGAAGAAGAGCAAGGAGGTTTAGGCTTGTTGCGACGAAGATCGATAACAAGCGGCTCAGAAGAGGTGAGCTCCTTTGATCCTTGTTACGACGGAGGTCGATAACCAGTGGCTCAGAAGAGGTAAACTCCCTTTTATCCTTGTTACGACGTAAGTCGATAACCAGTGGCTCAGAAGAGGTGACTCCCTTTGATCTTGATTATCACCAGTTGATTGCTTTGGGCTGGCAGATGAATAGCCAGTGGTTTAGAGGATTGAGGATGAGAGACGCGCCCTTTGACAGGTATGATGAGAGTGTCACTGGGCACTGCTTCTTGTTCCTCCTCACCGTCCATGGCAATACTACTTTTATAAACTCTTCTTTGTACATGCGAGCGTCGTTGCAATATGCTTCAACGCCTTTAAACGGGTAGAGATCCGCAACTTCTTTTTGGACCTCTCCTTTGTCATCAACATACTTGAAGCATTGATGGAGAGTAGACGGAACAATGTTGTGTTCATGAAGGAATGGTCTCCCTAGAAGAGCATTGTAAGAACAACCATGATGGTCTATAATATAAAAGGTCACCTTCATGCGAAGATTGCCAATTTGGAGTTTTAGGCGTATCATGCCTAAAGGTTCACTTCTTCCCTGGTTGAATCCCAGGATGGTGGTGATAGTGCCAGAGGCTATGCACTGGAATCTTCAGAGCATCCAACATCGTCTTAGGCATGATGCTGAGTGCTAACCCTGGATCTATCAGAATACGATCGACCTTTATGGTGTCGACATATCCTGTAAAGTAGAGAGGACGGTCATGTCGATTGTCTTCTCAACATGTCATCTTGTGTAAAGGTAATATTTGGAATTAATTCGCACACTGTGACAGTGGAGACAAGAGACAGTTGTGATTCAGGTTTTTGAGAAGAGTTAGGCAAGTGTCTGCGTGCATCAAAGCCTCACTCAGTGTTTCTCGAGTCTCTTTAGAGAGGCGTAAGAGCTCGAAGATAGACAACCTAGCCGGTGTGTTGGCCAGTTGAGCCAATATGTCAAAGTTATATGGCTTTCAAGCCCAGAGGGGGATGGCTTCTTTAAAACTTTGTCGAAGCGGACTTGTTGTTTGCCTTTTTCGGCTGCTGCCGGTTTAGGAGGAGTTGGTTCCACAACTGGTAATGGTATAGAAGGGATGCCCTCTGTAGAGATAGGCTGCACTGGAACAGCCTCGGAAGATGAAGCAGGATCCTCCTGAATTTTGCGATGCTCCGTAGATAGGTTTTCCATGACCTGGTGCCCAATAGGATCTCTTCTTCAACTATGGGATCAAAAGACACCATATTGCAACTCTTTATCTTGCCCTTAGAGCGTTTTTTTGCTTGGAGGAAGAAGAAACTTTTGTAACGCCCCAATCCCAAAATACGTAGGACTAGGAACGTAGACATGCCAGCCGTATACATACGAAGTACACTCCAATATATGGAAACCTCGTATGAATACATAAGCTGTAAAATGCAGTAGAACCATAACTAATCTCATCCACACAAAATAAATGAATAAAAGATATCATATAATGAGAATGAATTGTCTTGATACAATATGTTGGGCGGAGACAAATCCACTACCACAACGTAAAGGAAAAATATATGAGAAAAGAAATGAATTTTTGGCGAGCGAAGCGAAGACGATCCAAGTGCAATCATCCTCGAAGAAATAGCAATGACACGGCTAGAGTAGAACACCTGCAAAAGACAAGAGCACACACCTGGCAGATATCCAGGTCCTTAGGGACGTAACAAGACATAATATTATGCCATATAAACTGAATAAATATTGCTCAAATAAATAAGTCAATTGAATTATAACATGGTCCAATACACACCTATTGAACGAGCGTACCATCCCCCAACCAAACAAGGACAGGAGATGGTAAACTAATTCACGGTGACGTATCTTTCCATGATATGAATCCAATATGGTATCCGGACCCCAACAAGGTTCAATACCTTCTCATCGAAGTAGTAAGTCACACCTACAACCAAACAAGGACAAGATGTGATGAACTAATCCGCGATAAGTCATTATTCCAAGCCACGGTCAGATACAAGTACCCAACCAAAAGTACTCGTACCTAACGGATAAGGTAGCCTAACCATTCTAAGTAAAATGTAGTTAAGAACAATCCTTCCTACTATGGGCCCTGGCTGAATAGGATCGGCGTAGTCCCCCCTTGGGCACCAGAGGCCCCATCAGTAAGAGCATAACGTTCCGCAGAAAGTCAGTGGCCGTCAGTAATCATAGGTCATCAACCCCGTATCTCCAGCGGAGAATCCGGGTCACAAGGGAAAGTGCATCGAAGCCCATACGCTAGGAATTGTCCTCCCCGCCAAATGCCTACTATGTTGTATCCACAACAGAAAACCTCTATAACGCTAAGTCAAACTAGCATGCAACCTCTATTAGCGGTTATTCCTATCGCACGGCTTGTACGTACTGGTGGCCAGCCAATCACGCACTTTCGTGTTCTACATGCGACACACAACTTCGTGGTACAACGTGTCAAGGCTATGTGCAACACACAAAGGTGGTCCCTTAAATCTAGGTTTATGTGTAAAAAAATATATAGAGCAGAAATATAAATGAACAGTTAGTTCTACAGGTTATGCCATGTATCACAGTTTATTTGTATAAAGAAATAATAAACATGTGAATATGAGCTAAAATACGTAAACAGCAAATGGCAAGTGTCTTGCCTGATGGTACCCTGGTGGCTGCAATGATCATGATGGCACAAACTATGACTTCGTGCAACAACTATGCAAGGTGACCTCGGATGGGGCACGGATGGTTCCATCGGTCCAGGACGATCAAATTGGTTAGGGTTGATAGGTGGAAAGATAGAATTGCAGAGGGTAGGAATAATGGGCTTAGTTCTTTGACATAAAGAAAATGATTGGATAATATATATACGATTTTTGAAACTAATACTTAAAATATATTTACTAGTAAATTTTGATAATATTTGAAACAGAGGATAATAGATTTAGGCTAAAACCTAAAGTTTGTATAGCCATACTTATAATAGAAGTAAACTTCATAAACATGATGTTTTAAAATAATTATTCAAAATATTAATAACTTATTTAGGCCAAGCTATCTTGGTCAAATAGAATATTAGATTTAGAAGCTATATTTTTATAGTAAGAATATGTTTTTAGGTAAATGCTTGAAAAGTCGAAAATCGTTTAGGCTAAACTGTAAGTTTGTAAAATATGATTCTTAGTCAAAATATTAGAAGAGACCAAAATCTAAAGACGATTTAGGGCTAAACAATCCACAAAAAACAAAGGAGTATATAACTTATATTTTAGGTTTTACAAACTAAATTTAAATTGATAGGTAAATATTATAGTTTAAAATATGATTTGATATTGGTTACCAAATAACGTAACAAAAGTATATTAATATATTATGCTAATTGTAATGGTAATAATACAATGCTATTTACATACATACATGCATATTAAAATATAAAGTATTAAATTACACGAATATCTTATTTCAGGTAATAAAATAATAATAATAATAGCAAAACTTAATAGCCAAAAAATTAATAATGAGTTACTATACTTCCAAAATAAATAAGTATTTTCTATATGTACTTACTGTTAATAACTGTAACAAACAAAAATTTTAAAAATCTAAACAACACAGGAAGCACACAAAAGAAAGGGAAATGTCTGTAACATTGCTCCAAAGAACCCACTAGCCCATTTTAAGAGAGAGAGAGAGGACTGGAGAGAAAGAAAGCGAGCGGGAGAGAGAGGGAGATGAGTGAGGAGAGTTCGAGAGAGGCTGAGAGGGAGAGAGAGGAGGATTTGAGAAAGGGGGAGGGTTTACCAGAGGAGAGCGGCGCGCTCGGGTCGACGTCGGCGCGGCGGTTCCTGCCGAGAGGAAGAAGGAACGGGCGGAAGGGAAACCGAGGCTCAAAGAACTCGCCGTGGCGAGGAGGCCAGATCTGCGGCGTGGAGTGGAGCTCGGGGTCCGGTGTCGGTGATCGAAGCGGCTAGGGTTTTGGCGGAAGCGGTCAGCGCCGGGTTGGGCGACGTGCTGGGCGGGCGAGCCAGCGCTCACGCCGACGGCCGACGGTGATTTGGGCGGAGGACACGGCGATATACTGGTGGGTCGCGGCCAAGGGCGACGCGACGGAGGAAGAGGCGGGTGGCGCGGCTCGGCGAGGCAGGTTCGACGGCGCGATGTCGAGGTTGTAGATCGCGCGGGGTGGCGACGGAAGAGCGCGGCCTCCATGGTCGTGTGGCAGGCGCGCCAGTCGGTCGACGGTAGGCTGGTCCGAGGAGTCGACGGCGGTCGCCGGAGGACAGGTGAGTGGAGTTTTTCTTTCTCTACTTTGGGGGTTTGGGTTAGGTCGGCGGACGGCGATGATGGGGCTGTTGGTGGGCTATAGGATATTCCGGTGGCGAAAATGAATCGTGGGCTATGTCCATGGCTGTGGTGGTGGCGAGGTCGTGGGTGATGGTGCTGGGTGCGGGTGCGCCACGGTGGTGGCTAGCTGTGATCGGGATGATGGCGTCGGGGGTGGTTGGAGGTGGTGGTTGTGTGGTGATGATGGAGAGGGTGGTACGGTGATGGGGTGCTGGTGTAGTCGGCGATAAGATGGCGGGGAGGAGTTGCGGTTGCCGGAGCGGAGTCGGGACACGGGCTGTAGTGGAGGGATGACGTCGGTGGTGATGGTAATGGTGGCGGGTAGTTTTTTTATGGACGGGCCGGACGGTCGGCATGGAGTGGTGGTGAACGAGGGATGGAAACGGCCGAGATGGCTGGGATTGGCTAGGATTAGAAATTACCATTGTGTCGGGGAAGTGTCCGACACGGTGTTAATAATGTATTTGTAAAAGATGGAATAAGAATTATGGATGGTGGAACACGGACACGATGCATGCACGTTGGTTGGAGAAATATTTGTAGAATAATTATGGCTTGTGGAGAAATAATGGAGGAGTACCTGCCTATTATAGGATTGTGGGAATTTCCATTAAGATAAGGATTAGGATATTTAAACCCATTTGATTTAAATCAATAATCAAATCCAAATTCAAATCCAATTCAAATCTAATTTAAATTCCATCTTTTATTTTTAAAATCAAATAAGATAAGTCAACTTTCAAACATAGATATTAATTTAATTTATTTAAATAGATCCATAAAATTAAATCAAAATTTATATTGCCATAAAATTTCAAAATATGTTTTTCCAAAATACTATAATAATAATTTCAAAAATACATTATTATTTAAAAATAAACTAATAAATAATTACGAATTATATATGTATGCCCAAATAATATTTACATAAATATACTTTTCTACTGTACCATTTTGTAGGAAAAATTATTTATTATTATAACTGTATAAATGAAAGGCTTTATAAATAAAATAAAAAACTTGGAAATTTTGGAACGATAGCAAAATAATTATTATGTATATTATTTCGAAACAAAAAAATAGAAAAAAATATTTTTCAAAAATATGTACGCTCGCACATATTCGCACTCGTCGAGCAAATTCGAAAAATAAAATTTTGCGCACGACGTGCAATACGACTACGTGACGTACAATACAAAATTTTAAATCAGTACCAAATTATATAAAAAATTAGTAGAAATTTAGGGGTTTTACATCCTACCCAACATAAAAGAATTTCGTCCTCGAAATTAAGAATTTGTAGGGGGTAAGAAGACACAAGGGGTATCGGTGGAGAACAATCAATTATAAGGCTCAACAAAATCATGTCGTAAGAAGTTGCGATCTAGGTCATAGAAAAATAACACAGGTATGGTCGTGGGTAGTGAATGATAAAAAAATATAGGGTCGAGAAGGAGGACAAGGAGTTTAGGATAAAGACATAGCAACATTTGAGTGGTGATGGTCATAATTGATAGGAAAGCTAGAAGAAGTTCTAGCACACGCCTTTGTCCTTCTAAAATGGTTGAAGGCGAAAGCAATAAGGTGTACAAGGATGATATTATCGATTACGATTACGTGGTTCAAAGGCGGACGTATAGATTTTAAAAGAATCGCCAAGGCAGTCGTGGATGGAATTCTATGGGGGTAAGTTCAACTACATCCCATCCACGTAGATTGATATATGAAAAAGGCGAACCAAAGTACACTCGGTTGATCAGACCATCATGCACCGGTTCCGATTAGACAATATATTAGTGAGCGGCCGCTCAATAGCATATGCCTCGATCAAGCTTGATAAGGATTAGCTTGCAAATATTAAGCTATATTAGCATCATTAGTTTAGATAGTAAACATAGGCACGAGGGTAGATGGAATAAGAACCAATATGAATAGTTTAAGAGTCACGAGAATCTAAGTCATGTTTATTCATATGCTATCATTCTACGGTTTTATTGACCAAGGCTTGGTTGACCAAATGGGTTAAATCCCTCTAGTCCCTATAGTCTAGATAATCCTATTTGTATTCTCTTTAATGGTCAATGGGGTGTCAGGTCGTGGGGTATTCTACCCAACTTAAAGAATTAAGCTAAAGGTGTTTGAGACATCTAACTAGTAGGGTCAATCTCTAGCAAGCACGAAGTGAAGATAAGAATAATGATAGAAGGAATCAAGCAAGATGTAATCGATGAGTCGGTCGAATATGGAATCGAAAAAAGAGGTCAAGTATGTGGATGCGATCCTATACCCTTATCCTATACGCAGGCTTGCTTGGTACGGTAAAGTAACCAAACAATTTATCTTGACCTGCATGGGCCACCACAAAATATGTAACGCCCCAATCCCAAACTACGTAGGACTAGGAACGTAGACATACCAGCCGTATACATACGATGTACACTCTAATATATGGAAACCTCGTATGAATACATAAGCTGTAAAATGCAGTAGAACCATAACTAATCTCATCCACATAAAATAAATGAATAAAAGATATCATATAATGAGAATGAATTGTCTTGATACAATATGTTGGGCGGAGACAAATCTACTACCAACAAGTAAAGGAAAAATACATGAGAAAAGAAATGAATTTTTGGCGAGCGAAGCGAAGACGATCCAAGGGCAATCATCCTCGAAGACATAGCAATGATCACGCCTAGAGCTAGAACACCTGTAAAAGACAAGAGCACACACCTGGCGAGATATCCAGGTCCTCAGAGGGATGTAACAAGACACATAATATCATGCCATATAAACTGAAAAAATATTGCTCAAATAAATAAGTCAATTGAATTATAACATGGTCCAATACACACCTATTGAACGAGCGTACCATCCCCCCAACCAAACAAGGACAAGAGATGGTAAACTAATTCACGGTGACGTATCTTTCCATGCTATGAATCCCACATGGTATCCGGACCCCAACAAGGTTCAATACCTTCTCATCGAAGTAGCATGTCACACCTACAACCAAACAAGGACAAGATGTGACGAACTAATCCGCGACAAGTCATTATTCCAAGCCACGGTCAGATACCAGTACCCAAACCAAAAGTACTCGTACCTAACGGATAAGGTAGCCTAACCATTCTACGTGAAATATAGTTAAGAACACTCCTTCCTACGCATGGGCCCTAGCTGAATAGGATCGGCGTAGTACCCCCTTGGGCACCAGAGGCCCCATCAGTAAGAGCATAACGTTCCGCAGAACGTCAGTGGCCGTCAGTAATCATGGGTCATCAACCCCGTATCTCCAGCGGAGAATCCGGGTCACAAGGGAAAGTACATCGAAGCCCATATGCTAAGGAATTGTCCTCCCCGTCCAATACCTACTATGTTGTATCCACAACAGAAAATCTCTATAACCGCTAAGTCAAACTAGCATGCAACCTCTATTAGCGGTTATTCCTATCGCACGGCTTGTACCTACTGGTGGCCAGCCAATCACGTACTTCCGTGTTCTACATGCGACACACAACTTTGTGGTACAACGTGTCATGGTCATGAATGCAACACACAAAGGTGGTTCCTTAAATCTAGGTTTCATGTGTAAGAAAAATAATACATAGCAGGAAATATAAATGAACAGTTAGTTCTAACAGGTTATGCCATGTATCACAGTTTATTTTGCGTAAAGAAAATAATAAAATGCATGAAATATGAGCTAAAATAAGTAAACAACAAATGGCAAGGTGTCTTGCCTGATGGTATGTCTGGTGTGCTGCAATGATCATGATGGCACGAACTATGACTTCGGTGCAACAACTATGCAAGGTGACCTCGGATGGGGGCACAGATGGTTCCATCGGGTCCAGGACGGTCAAATTGGTTAGGGTTGATAGGTGGAAGGACAGAATTGGCAGGAGGGTAGGAATAATGGGCTTAGTCTTTGACATAAGGAAAATGATTGGATAATATATATATACGATTTTTGAAACTAAATACTTAAAATATATTTACTAGTAAATAAGTTTGATAAATATTTGAAACAGAGGAATAAATAGATTTAGGCTAAAACCCAAAGTTTGTATAGCCATACTTATAATAGAAGTAAACTTCATAAACATGATGTTTTTAAATAATTATTCAAAATATTAATAACTTATTTAGGCCAAAGCTATATCTTTGTCAAATAGAATATTTAGATTTAGAAGCTATATTTTTATTAGTAAGAATATGTTTTTAGGTAAATGCTTGAAAAGTCGAAAATCGTTTTAGGCTAAACTGTAAGTTTGTAAAATATGATTCTTAGTCAAAATATTAGAAGAGACCAAAAATCTAAAGACGATTTAGGGCTAAAACATATCCAAAAAATCAAAGGAGTATATAACTTATATTTTAGGTTTTAAAAACTAAATTTAAATTGATAGGTAAATATTATAGTTTAAAATATGATATTGATATTGGTTACCAAATAATCGTAACAAAAGTATATTAATAATATTATGCTAATTGTAATGATAATAATACTAAATGCTATTTACATACATACATGCATATTAAAATATAAAGTATTAAATTACACGAATATCCTTATTTCAGGTAATATAATAATAATAATAATAATAATAATAATAATAATAATAATAATAATATTAATAGCAAAACTTAATAGCTAAAAAATTAATAATGAGTTACTATACTTCCAAAATCAATAAGTATAATTTCTATATGTACTTACTGTTAATAACTGTAACAAACAATAATTTTAAAAAATCTAAACAACACAGGAAGCACACAAAAGAAAGGGAAATGTCTGTAACATTGCTCCAAAAGAAACCCACTGGCCCATTTTAGAGAGAGAGGAGACCGGAGATAAAGAACGAGCGGGAGAGAGGGGAGATGAGTGAGGAGAGGTCGAGAGAGGCTGAGAGGGAGAGAAGGGAGGATTTGAGAAAGGGAAGGGTTGTACCAGAGGAGAGCGGCGCGCTCGGGGTCGACGCCGGGCGCGGCGGTTCCTGCCGGAGAAGAAGAAGGAACGGGGCGGAAGGGAAACCGAGGCTCACAGAACTCGCCGTGGCGAGGAGGCGCTAGATCTGCGGCGTGGGGTGGAGTACGGGTCCGGTGTCATGATCATAGCGGCTAGGGTTTTGGTGGAATCGATCAGCGTCGGTTGGGCGTCGCGCTGACGGCGAGCCAGCGCTCACGCCGACAGCCGGCGGTGATTTGGGCGGAGGACGCGGCGATGTACTGGAGGGTCCGGCCAAGGGGCGACACGACGAAGGAAGAGCGGGTGGCGCGGCTCTGCGAGGCAGGTTCGCGGTACGACGCCGAGGTTTAGATCGCCCTGGTGGGGGGAAGAGGGCGCGGCCTCCATGGTCGTGTGGCAGGCGTGCTAGGTCGGTCGACGGTGGCTGGTCCGAGGAGACGACGGCGTCGCCGGAGGACAGGTGAGTGGAGTGTATTCTTTCTCTACTTGGGGGTTGGGTTGGTCGGCGACGGGCGATGATGGGGATGTTGGTGGGCTATGGGATTTTCCGGTGGCAAAAATTTTCTGGAGGCGGTGGAAATTTTGGGTTTGCTGGCCGTGGCTGTGTCCATGGCTGTGGTGGTGGCGAGGTCATGGGTGATGGGCTGGTGCGGGTGCGCCACGGTGGTGGCTGGATGTGATCGGATGATGGCGTCGGGGGTGGTTGGAGGTGGTGGTTGTGTGTGATGATGGAGAGGGTGGTGCGGTGATGGGGTGCTGGTGTAGTCGACGATAAGATAGCGGAGAGGAGGTTGCGGTTGCCGGAGCGGAGTCGGATACGGGCTGTAGTGGAGGGGATGACGTCGGTGTAGTGGTAATGGTAGCGGGTGGTTTTT